>CM037858.1:29301372-29723872 GCA_021292105.1 Anadara kagoshimensis
ATTTATTATCAACTAATATTTTACATAATTAGTTTTATTATACCTTTGCAAATACTTTCTACTGAGCAGTAATTAAAAGTATCATTCAGGAGAGGCTAGTATTACTTAAAAGTGTAGTTTTAATTTAAAACTTCATAATAACTCGTTACTATTTTTGTTTTAATATTTCATCTCATGAATTCTATACTGAATGCCATTTAACGATAACTAATAGTATTATTGAAAACATAAATTTCTAATTGTATTTTTATATAATGTAATGACATTGTTTCTCAAAAGCCGTAAAAACTGTAAATATTCATTTAATTGATCAACCTTTATAAGAATGTGTTTTGTCTTTCTCATAATTTATATTGATCTATTGTTGCATGTGTCAGACAAACATGTTGGTCTGATACACATTAATAATACGATTTGTAGTATCCTAAGGATACAAAGTAACTTTTGTGCACTGTCGGTTCAAACAAGCAGTAAACAGTATGGTCGTGTTAGAACCTTTTAAAACCGAACAATGATTTCTGTTCCTAGTGATACTGGTCATACTAGTATTTAGGATATAAAGTGTATATGTATGCTACACTTTTAGTTTGGTGTCTCCGTATTCAAAATATTTTTGATATCTTTCACGTCTCATAGTTACAAGTTCATTCTCCTGATTATCCTTCTAGAGTACCAATACTTACTTCTCAAGTGAAAAGTCATGTACTTTACTGAATCTGCTAGTCATCAAATGATTTACTTTGCTTTTGGATTGTTATTTAAATATGAACTTTGGTATTTTATGATAGCAAAGAGAGAATTAAAATCTGTTTTCGTGTGTAAAGATTTACTGCTTTTACTCCTACACTAATGTGTTCAACAATAATGCTCATTCGATTTCTGTTTAATGATACTTGTTGATGATTTTGAAACATAAAAATGATAAATCATGATTAAGTTTTCAGAGTTAATGAATTATGAAAGTAGATTTTACACCAGATGTTCAATCACTATTGCAATGTTTTTGTAAAATTTTAATGCAAAATAAACTAAATTGTCATCGATTCTAAACTCACCCAGACTTTGATTGATGTGTTACTAATCATATAAAGGTATGTTAATTACATTCACAACTTTCTGAGTTAATATGGTAAAATTTATTTTTAAACAAATGGGAAGTACAATGGCGATTCAATACGTAAAAATGAACAATAAAGATACCATTGATTTATTTACTCGGCCATTGGAGTTAGTGATCTTCAGTTGTTGTCTTATTCAATCTGTTTGAATACCTTAATCAATGGAATTTATCTATACACAGTGTCTATGTTCATTTTGAAATGCAATAGAATGACCAATGGAAAAAAATGAAAAGACATGCTATTTGCATTAAAATTACAATATAAGAAAGTTAAATAATTTTCGAGAATACCATTTCGCCAATAATGTTGTCACTGTGGACATATAAAGAATAACAACGAAGGCGTCTTTTCATGAAGATAGTGTTTGTGACTTTAGATTGTAACTTTGATTACTTGAAGTTATGAGACCGTTTCTCTATATGACAAATAGAATCAAATGGAAAACAATTGCCAGTGAAAGCATATTGGAATCATTATTTTACTCAAGAGGACGGTCTTATATTTCTGTTATATAGCTAAATTCTTTACGGAAATTTCATATAGAAATTACAATCGATCACTTTAATTTTGTTATTTTGCGTTCTTTATTTAAGTTACGTAACTTGCAGTATATAAAGGGAATGAATTGCTTAAACTTGTAGAAATAGTTTTGGTCTCTTGTTGTGACGTATAACAAGCCTTAGCACAGTTGGGGTTTTCAAACACTAAAGGTAACAAAGAGTGGACTTGTGATAAACTATGCAACCCTTCAACTTGCTTTATATCGATATTTTATTCGAGTTTTGTAAATAAAAAAAGCAATTAATTTTAATCCACATTGGGATTAACTTTACATTTTGCATCGCTGATCTTGTCATTACCGAACGCAAAACTTTTCATGAACAAACCGGTAAATAAAAAATGTTTGATATCGGAAGCAAGGTCAAGATAAGTGCGTTCCATATTAACATCCATATTTGAAACTTGCAAGAGTTTTTTTTAAAGTTGCATAAGTAAACTGCTAAACTATTTATTGATGTAGTCTTTAGTGAACATGTCACGCCTTTCCTGGGAATAATGGGAGTATGCTTGCACTGTCTATAATTCATAATGTCAAGCTAAAAAAAAATTAATTAGTTAGTTCTAGTTCCTAAATCGTTTTTGTCTTATTTACAGTTTACCTTCAGATTTGTAAGACCATCAATTATTATTTAAGGCGTATTTAATTGTTTTAATTTTGTTCATACATTTATCTCTAATATGCGAAGGCTATGGTGTATCTAGTCACTTTGGAATTAACATTAGGCGAATAGTAGAAAATAAAGTGGTCAGCTACATGATAATCTCTTTTTTATATATTTTATTAGATTTGGTTTATGATCGATCAAACAATTTTCAGAAAGAGAGGTTATTTCCCTTCTTTTGTTTCTTCAAAATTTTCACTGTTTTAAATGAAGCAAAGCGAGAAGTAATAAATGTGTAATGCATGTAAATTGATTTGCAAACCTCTATAATGTTAAATTAATACCTGCAAAATATTATTTAAAAATCGAAAATATGGTATTCAATTAGTAAACTGTTTTTCACACAATAGAAACGGAATTCAAGTATGAATAATAAAAAAAATCAATTGATTACTTCAATTGGCTACGGGACATACTGTTGTGAATTGCATCAAAATTGGGCCTCCGTAGTTACCTTTATAAACATTCCATGTTAGTTTGATCACTTTCGACTAAATTTCTTACGCTTCTGAATAATTTTACGTTTCTACAAAAAGTTAATCTTCTGCTTGCTATTGCAATTAAGACAATACATCTTTTATTTTCATCTTTGGTAAAAGACAAAATAAAACTAAAATCATGAATATTTAACTAGAACCTGCAAAATGTCAATACAATGAGCAGGGATTTATTAAATTGCAAAATGTTGAAATCTAAATTCGATTATTATTGTGTCTCTTGTGAGACCAATACACACTATATCAATGAGTCTTCAATAAAAAAGAAAGAAAAATAAAAAAATTAACTGAGCCAGACGTGTCAAAATGTTTTCTTAATATTTATTGTCTTCGGTTTGATTGCACATACACATATTATCATTCATGAATTCTTCAATTAATTCTTTGCGACAAGTGTCTAGATTTTCCCACTAATGTAATTATGGTTAAACAGTTTTTCTGGATTAAAATAGTGCAAAAATATCAAATCATTCCATAAAATACTAGCCTGCAAGCAAAGGAAACAAATGGGAAAACAAAGACCATTTAAATTATTTTGTCAATATATAAGAAGGAAACTGAAGACTAAAATAACCCCTGGAAAACCTCCGATTCCAGAAAATCATTTTTCACTCCGCGACGCATTATTCAACCACAATGTATTGGTATTATGATCTGACCAAAATGTTGTTTGTTTTCCATTCACGACTAATGAACCCAATAGACTTCGTTATTATTATTTGTGTTTCATTGTGTAAGTCATGTTTATGAATATAAACAATATGTCTACAGTCTCGGAAATATTACAGTGTCTTACAGATTCCGACATAGTTACGAAATGTTTACCGTCTCACATTCTTTATATCCTTAATTATGAATCTAAAGACAAAGATTATTCATAACACGGAATCTGTTATATTAATGACGTTTTTATCAAACATTTAATCAATACGTTACGTATGTTTTCAAAATAACGCACTTTCCATTATTCTTCCTAACAGTTTTTTTTGCCTGGCCAACCTAGGTGTTAATATGAATCAACAGCATCTTTGTCTTCATTGCCAATTATTTTCATATATACAATTTGTTTAAATTAGCTTCAAAATGTACAATTATTTCATACTTCCAAACAAAATGAAAAATTAGTTTCATTTCATATTATTAAATTTTAGAAACATTTCAACAATAAATCAAAACTTTTAACAATAATATAGCCGTAGTAAGTAAAAATTAACAACGCTATGGCGTAGGAATTCAAATGCCTATGTACGGCATCCATAATATAATGACGTCACTGAGAGCCAATCCAATCATGCAAACGTAACAAAATAATCTGACTAATTAAAATGTTTTAAACAAATAAGAAATGAATTATAATGTAATGACATTGTTTACCAAAATCTGTGATAACTGTATATATTCATTTAATTGATCAACACTTATATCAGCGTGTTTTATCTTTATCCTTATTTACTTGATCTATTGTTGTATGTGTCAGACAAACATGTCGGTCTGATGCACATTTATTAGTACGATTTGTAGTATCTTAAGGGTACATAACAACTTTTATGCACTGTCGTTTCAAACAAGCAGTTAACAATCTGGTCGTGTTCAAACCTTTTTATAACGTACAATGATTTGTGTGTTTCTTACAGTGATACTAGTATTTAGGACATAAAGTGTATATGTATGCACAAATTTTAATCATATGTGATATTGCTCATCAGATTTCTGTGTATTGTTACATGCTGATCATTTTAAAACAAAAAAGATGATACATGTAAATAATGATTTAGCTTTCCAAGTTAATGAATTATAAGAGTGGATTTCACACGAGATGTTCAATCAGTATTTCAATGTTTTTGTAAAATTTTAATAACAAATACAAATACCTTCAGATGTGTAAGGCCATCAAATATTTAGGGCGTATTTAATTGTTTTAATTTTGTTCATACCTTAATCCCTAATTTGCGAAGGCTATGGTGTGTCTAGTCACTTTGGAATAAACATTAGACGAAAAGTAGAAAATAAAGTGAGCAGCTACATGATAATCTCTTTTTATATATTTTATTAGATTTGGTTTATGGTCGATCAAACAATTTTCAGAAAGAGGGGTTATTTTCCATATTCTGGTTTTTTTCAATATTCAAATTATCACTGTTTTAAATGAAACAAAGCGAGAAGTAGTAAACCTGTAATACATGTAAATTGATTTGCAAACGTCTATATCGTTAAATCAATTTCTGCAAAATATTATTAAAAAATCGAAAATATGGTATTCAATTAGTAAACTGTTTTTCACACAATAGAAACAGAACTGAAATATGAATAATAAAAAAATCAATTGATTACTTGAATTGGCATAACGAGACATACTGCTGTGAATTGCATCAAAATTAGGCCTCCGCAGTTACCTTTATAAACATTCCATGTCAGTTTGATCATTTTCGACCATATTTCTTACGCTTCTGAATAATTTACGAGTTTTAAATTACTTGTCTAGAAAGAGTAATTCTTCTGCTTTCTATTGCAATAAAAACAATACATCTTTTATTTTCATCTTGGGTAAATGACAAAATAAAACTAAAATCATGAATATTTAACTAGAACCTGCAAAATGTCAATACAATGAGCACAGATTTATAAAATTGAGAAATTTAAAATCGTTAATTATTGTCTCTTGTGAGACCAATGCCCAATATATTGTTGTTATGTAATTTATCAATGAAAAAGAAAGAACAAATAAATTAGCTCAGCTAGACGTGCTAAAATATCTATCAAAACATTTATTGTTTTCGGTTTGATTGCAGATGCACATGATAGCATTCCTGAATGCTTCATTAAGATACAAAGTGTCCTTTGCGACAAGAGTCCAGATGTTTATACTAGTGTAATTATAGTTTAACAATTTTTGGATTAAAATAGTGCACAGAATGTGAAATTATAACATAAAATACTAGACTGCAAAAAACAAATAGGGAATCAAATCATTTTACCAAATTTTAAACAAGGAAACTATAGACTAAAATAACCCTGTGAATCCTCTAATTCCAGAAAATGATTTTTCATTCCGCGACGCATTATTCAACCGATGTATTGTTATCTGACCAAAATATTGTTTGGTTTCTATTTTCGACTAATAACTAATATACTTCCTGGTTATTATTTGTTTTTGTTTGTATAAGTGATGTTTAGGAATATGAGCGTTATTGTCTACAGTCTCAAAAATATAAACGATATGTCTACAGTCTCAAACTATTAATGAAGTGTCTTACAGTTTCAGACATAGTTACGAGATGTTTACTGTCTCACATTCTTTATATCCTTAATTATAAATATAAAGACAAAGGTAATTCATAACACGAAATCTCTTATACTCAACGGCATTTTTATCAAACGACTGTTAATCAAGACGTCATGTATGCTTTCAAAATCATACGCTTTTTAATATCATCCATAGCAGTTTTATTACCTGACTAGCCTAGATTTTAATGATTACTTTGATTGGCATAACGGGACACATTGCTGTGAATTGCATCAAAATGAAGCCTGCGTAGTTACCTTAATAAATATTCCATGCTACTTTAATCATTTCGACTAAAATATTTTACGCCTTTGAATAATTTATAAGTTTTAAATTACGTTTCTACAAAGAGTTAATCTTCTGCCTGCTATTACAATAAAATAATACATCTTTTATTTTCATCTTTGGTAAATAATAAAATGGAACTAAAATCATGAATATTTAACTAGAAACTGTAAAATGTCAATACAATGGACAGAGATTTATAAAATTGCTAAATGGAGACATTTAAAGTCGATTTTTATTTCTCTTGTGATACCAATGCACAATTTATAGTTGTTATATAATTGATCTTCAATGAAAAAGAAAGAAAAAAATAAATTAACTAAGCCAGACGTGCCAAAATGTTTTTCTTAATATTTGTCTTCGGTTTGATTGCACATACACATGATATCATTCATGAATTCTTCATTAAGATACAACAAGTCCTTTGCGACAAGTGTCTAGATGTTCCCAATAGTGTAATTATAGTTTAACAATTTTTGGATTAAAATAGTGCACAGAATGTCAAATTATAACATAAAATACTAGACTGCAAAAAACAAATAGGGAATCAAATCATTTTACCAAATTTTAAACAAGGAAACTATAGACTAAAATAACCCTGGGAATCCTCTAATTCCAGAAAATGATTTTTCATTCCGCGACTCATTATTCAACCCATGTATTGTAATCTGACCAAAATATTGTTTGGTTTCTATTCGCGACTAATGAAACCAATATACTTCCTCGTTATTATTTGTTTTTCTTTGTATAAGTCATGTTTAGGAATATGAACGGTTTGTCTACAGTCTCAAAAATATTAACGATATGTCTACAGTCTCAAAATATTAATGAAGTGTCTTACAGTTTCAGACATAGTTACAAAATGTTTACTGTCTCACATTTTTTATATCCTTAATTATAAAAGGTTATTCATAACACGAAATCTCTTATACTCAATGGCATTTTTATCAAACGAATGTTAATCAAGACGTCATATATGCTTTTAAAATCATACGCTTTTTAATATTATCCTTAGCAGTTTTATTACCTGACTAGCCTAGGTTTTAATGATTACTTTGATTGGCATAACGGAACACATTGCTGTGAATTGCATCAAACTGAAGCCTGCGTAGTTACCTTAATAAATATTCCATCCTACTTTAATCATTTCGACTAAAATATTTTACGCCTTTGAATAATTTATAAGTTTTAAAATACGTTTCTACAAAGAGTTAATCTTCTGCCTCCTATTACCATAAAATAATACATCTTTTATTTTCATCTTTGGTAAATAATAAAATGAAACAAACGTCATGAATATATAACTAGAAACTGCAAAATGTCAATGCAATGGACTTAGATTTATAAAATTGCAAAATTGAGACATTTAAAGTCGATTTTTATTTCTCTTGTGAGACCAATGCACAATTTATAGTTGTTATATAATTAATCTTCAATGGAAAAGAAAGAAAAAAATAAATTAACTGAGCCAGACATGCCAAAATGTTTTTTCTTAATATTTATTGTCTTCGGTTTGATTGCAGATGCACATGATATCATTCATGAATTCTTCATTAAGATACAACGAGTCCTTTGCGACAAATGTCTAGATGTTCCCAATAGTGTAATTACAGTTTAACAGATTTTTTACAGGATTGAAATAATGCACAAAATGTCAAATTATAGCATAAAATACTAGACTGCAAACAAACGAAAGAAATCGGGAATCAAATCATTTTACCAAAATATAAACAAGGAAACTATATACTAAAATAACCCTGGGAATCCTCTGATTCCAGAAAATGATTTTTTATTCCGCGACTCATTATTCAACCGATGTATTGTAATCTGACCAAAATATTGTTTGGTTTCTATTCCGACTAATGAAACCAAGATACTTCCTCGTTATTATTTGTTTTTCTTTGTATAAGTCATGTTTAGGAATATGAACGATATGTCTAGTCTCAAAAATATCAATGAAGTATCTACAGTTTCGAAAATATTAACGACATATTTACTGTCTTGCGCCCTTTATATCGTTAATGATGAATCTAAAGACAAAGGTTATTCATTACACGGAATCTGTTATATTCAATGACACTTTTATTAAACATGTTAATCAATACGTTACGTATGCTTTCTAAATCACACGTTTTTCATTATTCTTCTTATCAGTTATATTATCTGGCCAACCTAGATTTTAATATGAATCAACAACGAGTTTAGCTTTGTCTTAATTGCCAATTATTTTTATTGATGAAATTTCTTATTTTTTATTTTAGGTTCAAATTCTGTGATTCTATGGGCTCATTGATTTATTATCAACTAATATTTTACATAATTAGTTTTTATTATACCTTTGCAAATACTTTCTACTGAGCAGTAATTAAAAGTATCATTCAGGAGAGGCTAGTATTACTTAAAAGTGTAGTTTTAATTTAAAACTTCATAATAACTCGTTACTATTTTTGTTTTAATATTTCATCTCATGAATTCTATACTGAATGCCATTTAACGATAACTTAAGTATTATTGAAAACATAAATTTCGAATTGTATTTTTATATAATGTAATGACATTGTTTCTCAAAAGCCGTAAAAACTCTAAATATTCATTTAATTGATCAACCTCTATAAGAATGTGTTTTGTCTTTCTCATTATTTATATTGATCTATTGTTGCATGTGTCAGACAAACATGTTGGTCTGATAAACATTAATAATACGATTTGTAGTATTCTAAGGATACAAAGTAACTTTTGTGCACTGTCGGTTCAAACAAGCAGTAAACAGTATGGTCGTGTTAGACCCTTTTAAAACCGAACAATGATTTCTGTTCCTAGTGATACTGGTGATACTAGTATTTAGGATATAAAATGTATATGTAAGCTACACTTTTAGTATGGTGTCTCCGTATTCAAAATATCTTTGATATCTTTCACGTCTCATAGTTACAAGTTCATTCTCAATTTTGCTTTTTACATGGGGCGGTTGAAGCTGGCTCAGAAAGTAGTGATTATCCTTCTAGAGTACCCATATTTACTTCTCAAGTGAAAAGTCATGTACTTTACTGAATCTGCTAGTCATCAAATGATTTACTTTGCTTTTGGATTGTTATTTAAATATGAACATGGTATTTTATGATAGCAAAGAGAGAATTAAAATATGTTTGCGTGTGTAAAGATTTACTGCTTTTACTTCTACACTAATGTGTTTTTATCATCAGCGATAATGCTCATTCGATTTCAGTTTAATGATACTTGTTGATGATTTTGAAACATAAAAATGATAAATCATGATTAAGCTTTCAGAGTTAATGAATTATGAAAGTAGATTTTACACCAGATGTTCAATCACTATTGCAATGTTTTTGTAAAATTTTAATGCAAAATTAACTAAATTACCATGGATTCTTAACTCACCCAGACTTTGATTTATGTGTTACTAATCATATGAAGGTATGGTAATTACATTCACAACTTTCTGAGTTAATATGGAAAAATTCATTTTTAAACAAATGGGAAGTACAATTGCGATTCAATACGTAAAAATAAACAATAAAGATACCATTAATTTATTTACTCGGCCATTGGAGTTAGTGATCTTCAGTTGTTGTCTTATTCAATCTGTTTGAATACCTTAATCAATGGAATTTATCTATACACAGTGTCTATGTTCATTTTGAAATGCAATAGAATGACCAATGGAATGAAATGAAAAGACATGCTATTTGCATTTAAATTACAATATAAGAAAGTTACATAATTTTCGAGAATACCAGTTCGCCAATAATGTTGTCACTGTGGACATATAAAGAATAACAACAAAGACGTCTTTTCATGAAGATAGTGTTTGTGACTTTAGATTGTAACTTTGATTACTTGAAGTTATGCGACCGTTTCTCTATATGACAAAAATCAAATGGAAAACAATTGCCAGTGAAAGCATATTGGAATCATTATTTTACTCAAGAGGACGGTCTTATATTTCTGTTATATAGCTAAATTCTTTACGGAAATTTCATATAGAAATTACAATCGATCACTTTAACTTTGTTATTTTGCGTTCTTTATTTAAGTTACGTAACATGCAGTATATAAAGGGAATGAATTGCTTAAACTTGTAGAAATAGTTTTGGTCTCTTGCTGTGACGTATAACAAGCCCTAGCACAGTTGGGGTTTTCAAACACTAAAGGTAACAAAGAGTGGACTTGTGATAAACTATGCAACCCTTCAATTTGCTTTATATCGATATTTTATTCGAGTTTTGTAAATAAAAAAAGCAATTAATTTTAATCCACATTGGGATTAACTTTACATTTTGCATCGATGATCTTGTCATTACCGAACGCAAAACTTTTCATGAACAAACCGGTAAATAAAAAATGTTTGATATCGGTAGCAAGGTCAAGATAAGTGCGTTCCATATTAACATCCATATTTGAAACTTGCAAAAGTTTTTTTTAAGTTGCATAAGTAAACTGCTAAACTGTTTATTGATGTAGTCGTTAGTGAATATGTCATGCTTTTCCTGGGGATAATGGGAGTATGCTTGCACTGTCTATAATTCATAATGTCGGGCTAAAAAAATTAATTAGTTAGTTCTAGTTCCTAAATCGTTTTTGTCTTATCTACAGTTTACCTTCAGATGTGTAAGACCATCAATTATTCAAGGCGTATTTAATTGTTTTAATTTTGTTCATACATTTATCTCTAATATGCGAAGGCTATGGTGTGTCTAGTCACTTTGGAATTAACATTAGGCGAATAGTAGAAAATAAAGTGACCAGCTACATGATAATCTCTTTTTTATATTTTTATTAAATTTGGTTTATGATCGATCAAACAATTTTCAGAACGCAAGGTTATTTCCCTTCTTTTGTTTCTTCAAAATTAAAATTTTCACTGTTTTAAATGAAGCAAAGCGAGAAGAAATAAATGTGTAATACATGTAAATTGATTTGCAAACCTCTATATTGTTAAATTAATACCTGCAAAATATTATTAAAAAATCGAAAATATGGTATTCAATCAGTAAAATGTTTTTCACACAATAGAAACAGAATTCAAGTATGTATAACAAAAAAATCAATTGATTACTTTAATTGGCTACGGGACATACTGTTGTGAATTGCATCAAAATTGAGCCTCCGTAGTTACCTTTATAAACATTCCATGTTAGTTTGATCATTTCTTACGCTTCTGAATAATTTTACGTTTCTACAAAAAGTTAATCTTCTGCTTGCTATTGCAATTAAAACAATACATCTTTTATTTTCATCTTGGGTAAATGACAAAATAAAACTAAAATCATGAATATTTAACTGGAACCTGCAAAATGTCAATACAATTAGCAGAGATCTATTAAATTGCAAAATGTTGAAATCTAAAGTCGAATATTATTGTGTCTCTTGAGAGACCAATACACACTATATCCTTGTTATGTAATGAATCTTCAATGAAAAAGAAAGAAAAATAAAAAAAATTAACTGAGCCAGACATGCCAAAATGTTTTGTTAATATTTATCGTCTTCGGTTTGATTGCAGATACACATATTATCATTCATGAATCCTTCATTAAGATACAATTAATCCTTTGCGACAAGTGGCTAGATGTTCCCACTAATGTAATTATGGTTAAACAGATTTTCTAGATTGAAATAGTGCAAAAATATCAAATCATAGCATAAAATACTAGTCTGCAAGCAAAGGAAACCAATGGGGAAACAAAGACCATTTAAATCATTTTGTCAATATATAAGAAGGTAACTGAAGACTAAAATAACCCCTGGAAAACCTCCGATTCCAGAAAATCATCTTTCACTCCGCGACGCATTATTCAACCACAATGTATTGGTATTATGATCTGACTAAAATGTTGTTTGCTTTCAATTCACAACTAATGAAACCAATATACTTCCTTATTATTATTTGTGTGTCATTGTGTAAGTCATGTTTATGAATATAAACAATATGTCTACAGTCTCGGAAATATTAATGAAGTGTCTTACAGTTTCAGACATAGTTACGGAATGTTTACCGTCTCACATTCTTTATAAAGACAAAGATTATTCATAACACGGAATCTGTTATATTCAATGACGTTTTTATCAAACATTTAATCAATTTGTACGTATGATTTCAAAGTAACACACTTTTCATAATTCTCCCTAACTGTTATTTTACCTGGCCAACCTAGGTGTTAATATGAATCAACAGCATCTTTGTCTTCATTGCCAATTATTTTCATATATACAATTTGTTTAAATTAGCTTCAAAATGTCCAATTATTTCATACTTCCAAACAAAATGAAAAATTAATTTCATTTCTTATTATTCAATTTTTAGACATTTTTCAACAATAAATCAAAACTTTTAACAATAATATACTGTAGTAAGTAAAAAATAACAACGCTATCGCGTAGGAATTCAAATGCCTTTGTACGTCATCCATAATAAAATGACGTCACTGAGAGCCAATTATGCAAACGTAACAAAAAATTCTGACCGATCAAAATGTTTTAAACAAATAAGTATTGAATTATAATGTAATGCCATTTTTTACCAATGTAATGTGATAACTGTATATATTCATTTAATTGATCAACACTTATAACAGCGTGTTTTGTCTTTCTCCTTATTTACTTGATCTATTGTTGTATGTGTCAGACAAACATGTCGGTCTGATGCACATTATTAGTACGATTTGTAGTATCTTAAGGGTACATAACACTTTTATGCACTGTCGGTTCAAACAAGCAGTTAACAATCAGGTCATGTTTAAACCTTTTTATAACGTACAATGATTTGTGTGTTTCTTACAGGTACTGGTATTTATACATTAGGTGTATATGTATGCCCACAAAATGAAAATTTTAGTATGGGTTCTCCGTATTCAAAATATATTTTATATATTTCACGTCTCATAGTTTCAAGTTCCATTCTCTATTTTGCTTCTCTCATGGGGCGATTGGAGCTGGCTCAGTAGGTAGTCATTATCCTTCTAGAGCACGCGGACTTACTTGTCTGGTGTAAATCCATGTGTTTTACTGTGATCTTAATATGAACATGATATTTTTCAATAGCAAAGAGAGAGTTAAAATCTGTTTGCGTGTTTAAAGATTTACTACTTTTACTCCTACACTAAGATGTTTTTATCATCTGCAATAATGCTCTTTAGATTTTTGTTTATTGATACATGTTTATGATTTCGAAACATTAAGAATGATAAATCATGATTAAGCTTTCAGAGTTGATGAATTATGAGAGTAGATTTCACACCAGATGTTCAATCATTATTGCAATATTTTTGTAAATTATTTAATGCAACATTAACTAAATTGTCATCGATTCTAAACTCAGATTTTAATTTGATGTATTACTAATATTACGAAGATATTTTAATTACATTCATAACTTTCTGAGTTAATATGGTAACATTCATTTTTGTTTTTTAAAAATGGGAAGTACAATGGCGATTAATAAGTAAAATAATACTACCTTTGCATTAATTACGCATCCATTGACGTAAATTATATTACCTTCTGCCTTCAATTGTTGTTTTATTTAATCAGTGTCTATGTTCATTTTGAAATGTAATAGAAAAACCTATGGAATGAAATAAAAAGAAGCTTTTTGAATGAAAACTACAATATAAGAAAGTTACATTATTTCAAAAAAACCAGCTCGCCAATAATGTTGCCACTGTGGAGATATAAAGGATAACAACGAAGACCTTTTAACTTGAAGATGATGTTTGTGAGTTTAGATTGTAAGTTTGATTAATTGAAGTTATGAGCTCGTTTCGGTATACGGCAAATAGAATCAAATATAAAACGATTCCAAGTAAAAGCATATTGCAATCATTATTTTACCCTTGAGGACGGTCTTAAATTTCTGTTATATAGCTAAATCCTTTACGGAAATTTCCTATAGAAATTACAATCGATCACTTTAATTTTGTTATTTTGTGCTCTTTTTTAAGTTACGTAACACGCACAGAATATAAAAGCGATTGCATATCTCGTTTGGTAGAAGGCCTTTTTGCATCTTGCTTAAATATATAAAACAGCTTTATACCATTGAGATTTCAAACATTAAACGCACCGAGAGCTACACATATTGGATAAACTCTGCAATTCTCCAGCTAACTTTAATGCCACTATTCTTTTCGATTTTGTTGAAAACGCTCAGATTTAAAATAATTTAGGATACAAATAAGAATAGGTTTGCACTCTGTTTCAGTAATCCTGTCGTTACTGCAAAGAAAACAAGTGAAGAAAGAGAATCTAACCAGCAGAAAGGTAGAGACAGTTTTCTCCCAAAATATGCATACATATCAGCGTCGTTTATTCCATCTTAGGGTCTCATTTTGTCTTTGGATATTGCATTGTTAAAGTACTAAATTATTTATTTAGTTGACAGTAAAGTGAATGTAAACCATATTTTCTGAGAAAATATATCAAGCATTTCCTAAGTATAAAGAGATGTATGCTTACACTATCGAAAAATGTTGATGTAAGAATAAAAGATTCCGTCGGTTTTAGCTCTTGTCTAGTTTCTGACATATCTACAGTTTACCTTCAGATGTGTTAAGGGTATATATAATTGTTTGAATTTGATCTTACAATAATCTGTAACTTCCGACGGCTATGGTGTGTTTAGTCACTTGCTTTGGAATACACATTGAGTGAAAAGAAGATAATAAAGCTGCATGGAAATCTCTATTTTGATATACGTTATTAATTTTGGTTCTGATCAATTAAACAACACACACTTTTTGTTTAATTACTCAGAGGTCACCGATATTGAAATAGTGATTGTTAGAATGAACAAAATATGGCGCTGTAATAAATTAAAAAGATTAAAAATTAAAAATCTATTGTTTACTCAGTAGAACAAACTCAAAATTGTGTGATGTAACTAAAATAAGAGAGGAAATTTTTCACCGAGTTCTATCACTTTAATTTTATTTTCTTTGTTTTAATTACTTAACTGAATAAAAGTTTTCTTTTGCTGAAGGTTTTGTGTCCTCTTTCTAAAGGATATATTTAAGACTTATTTTACTTCATGCATAAAACACAAAGTCGTCTTTAAAATCACAAGGGTTTGCCTACTGAAAGTGCTGAATTGTTAGATATTAAAGAGCAAAAACAATGACTACAGGTGATTTCGCCTCTAGGTGTATTTAAATTTATGGGATATGATTCAAAAATTCATTTTAATTTCATATGTTTGATGAGAAATTCGCATGAGAGACAAAATTGTGTTGTAACTGTGCATCAAGTTCTGATAATATAATTTTCAAAATATTCTGTTACTTTTTTTGTTTGTGAAAAACACAACAGAATTCAATCAAATACGGGAAAATAATTACGTGACAATCGTAATGACGTTAACCATACACACTTACTCAACATATACCTGGTGTTTAAATTCATTTTTCAGTTTTCAAAGTTTTCCTCTGCAATTTCGATTATACTTTTGGCTTGGACCAATATATTTAATAATTAATATTTTTCTAAGTTCAGTTTCATAATACAAGACTATTTATATTTAAATTCTTTATTAATTGTTTAGGTTAAACTTCGCCTTCGGTTTCAATCCAAAACAAACACAAAACAAAGAGATGATACAAAAATAATGTTAAGATTTACTGAAAAAAATCCTTATCTGTACATGTTAAGGCTTTTCTAAGTAAGAAATAAATAGTTCGTAAGGGCATTTTAAAAGTACACAAAACTTCTAATGGTTTCATCACGTACACGTTTCAACACCAAATTGCTGCATACATTGAAAAGGAAATAATATAATGTATTTTGTGATCAGTCTCAGAAAGCTTTAAATTATTAAATTTAATAGAATACTGGTACACTTAAAATTAAATCATGCTAGTGTTAATAATTTAATTATTTAAATGCATTGCACGATCAAAATCGGATATTTTTTATCAATGGTTTCTAAATATTTGTTATTAATTGTATTTAATTTAAAGTTCTATGTTGTTGTTTACATTTTTTGTTATTGTGTTATTAGTGGCATTTTATAAAGTACATCTTTAACGAATTATTGTATAGAAATAACCAAAAAAGACACATTAGGGTATGCGATAAGTGTTATTAGACTGCTTTAATTGTTCAAATTTCTTGGAATAATATTGATAAATCAAACATAATGGATTGTTTATTTTATCTTTTATGTAAATGCATTATTGGAGTGAATTTAATTACAAGCATTCTATATCGTAATATTACGTAACGCTACATTAATTTAATCGTCAGTTACAAATAGTTGTCAAATTCTGAAGATATCCCGTTCTTAATTGCACTCATGAGAATGTAATTAATCTAGATAATAATATCAAGAAAAAGCAATAACAAAAGAAAATGGGAAAATCAAAACATTTGAAGACTTTTTTAAGTTTTTATAATCAATATTATAATCAATGTTTTACTTTCATTTGTTGGGTGTAAAGTGTTATTTACGCATTTTGGCTATTAGCAAGTACATATTTTTCAACTTCAAGTGATTTTTAATCGTTTTTATTCTTAGTCTTTTTTGAAACATACATTACGTGTCTTCATTAGTGATTAATAAATACGTGATTGATAAGAATATTTAAAATTGTCAGATATTACAGACAGTGTTGATATGGTAAAACGTTCATAATCATATCTTTTAATCTTTAATCATCATCTATTAATGGTTTTATGGTGACAATTATAAGCATTGCAAATTGCATTACTATTTATAGTAGAAAACGGTATCAAATTTTCTGGACTATTACAATTTCAGTTAGATTTTGGTTTAGGTTAAACTGATTTAAAGGAAGAAACACTTAATTTAATAACCTTGTAATTATTTTTATGGGCATGGATTGGTATGCTTGTTTTTATCTACACAGTGATGTTTTCTAGAGATAGGAACCATTTTTAAATTTGACTATGTGGAGTGAATTTTTTAACGAACCATGACACATTAAGTATTCAATGTGACTTTTCGAATTATATGCTCTGTTCAGTATTTTTATCCTATTCCATTGTTAAAAGTCATTAAAATATAAGTGTCAGTGTAAGATTTAACTGCTGCCATAGTAATTTTTTTTTTTTTTTTTTTTTTTGTATTTTCTTTAATTTACTGGTCTTCCATGTTAAATAACCTGATCACTATGATTATTTAAAGTAGAAATTTTCTAGATATTTTATCCTATTATTGCTCGCATTAATGTTGTTTGACATGATTTTAAAATCAATTTTGATACATAGGAAGAATCGAAAAGTATGGTACAATGATCTAAATGTTTTGTCTGATAAGGTATATGTTAAGTATTTTGGTTATAAGTAACGAATGTATTAAGAGAAATGTTTTATTAACCAAATTTTCACATACTAATCAATGTTCGAATAACAACACAGAAGCAAAGTAAAAACGTTGGAACTGACAAGTCAGGTAAGACACGCGAACTTATGCTTACAACAGGGAAGTGAGGTCGGGTGCTCCGGAAGGGTAAGCGTCTTCTGTTTAGCTAGCAGTGTGATATATAAACAGATAATATTTAAACATTCAATATAGTCCACATGTTTTTGAGAGAACGTTTTCTTTTGTTGACTCCATTTTTCTGAGTATGAACAAAAATATTATTTTAACGATCCCTTTTAAAATCTTTTCTTTACAATTGGATTAACTAGCCGTTTTAAGCACTCTTAGTTTACGCAGAATTGTTTGGTATGAGTGCTAAAAATTCAAATGATCTATACCAATTTTAGCAAGCAATACAAATGTATAACTTATTGCGAGTTTAGTCATGTTACATAAATGTTTAAAACAGGAAATAACTAATGTGACTTTGTCTTTTTATGAGAAGATGTGACCACTTGTATTGCCTCGTTTATTGTAAAGACACATTTGTATTTATACTGTGTATAGGATGTTAAAAGGGAATATGGGAATCACCTCGTTTGTCCGTCCGTCCCTACAGATGAAGTACTGTAGAATCATTAATATTTTTCTTGGGGATAAAATTTTGTGGTTTTGAATTTTTAAAAAATTCGTAGGGAGTAAATTTCGTTGAAAATAAATCCCGTGTGGACCCCTATTAATTGGTCATTTAAATATGCAAAACAGTAAAAGTACAGTTGAATCTCGTTATCTAGAACTCGGATATCTTGAATTTTCGACTAAAATCCTTAAGTCATATGAATTCATAAAGTAACAAAAACCGTGTGTTGATAAAATTTAATCTTAACTACTGTCTGGAGTTTGGCACGTTCCTGTCATAAATAACTATCTCAAACTGACCTCATGACTTCCGTTAATTATTGTCCTTGCAAAAACAAAACAATTATACAGATTGAAAAGCCGCTGTGTTAATTAATGCCAAGCTAAACATTACTCCCGACGGTTGAAGCCATATGTGATCACTACTCATTCTCAAAATCCGAAAGTATGGGGGAGATTATAACATCCAAAGCGTAACCGGAATATACATGCTATAGACAAGATGGGATGACTTGTTTTGTCGGCAAAACAGAAAAAATATCACAGAAAGATTTAAAACTAACATATCTTAATTAAGTAAAGAAAACCACACAAAAAGGTCAATGTTAAGGAGATGATAAACATGAGAGCAAATAGGAGGTAACTTCTGGTCGACAAAAGTACGAGACACCCCCGCCCCCTTTTGACTGCCGTCCGCAACTTTGTTAAGTAAATATTTTCGTTGACATTAAATTTCGTGGTTTAAACTTACCCTCGAAAATAACGAAATTTATTCCCCCACAAATATTTGTGATTCTTCAGTATATGCTTAATTTTTTTTATGAACATAAGACGATAAGTCATGTATCAAATGTATCAAGGTCACAGTGTATAATTTTAGATTTTTAATTTATTGTAAGAACCTTGCACATTAGATATATGAGATAGAGTAACATAAGTACATTTATCTTTTTTCTACAAAACAATGTGATATAAAAGTTCCATAATCAATTTAATCACCGATATTTTTAGGCTGAAAATGAGTAATGTAATATATAAAGAGAATCGAATAACTTTTTGTTAGAGATTTGATTAATTTTTTTCAAAAAAGGATATAAACTTTTTAATCATAAAAAATGAGTAATTTCATGTATTTCATGATGTCAGCGGAAACCAAATTTAGTTTTATAATTTTAGTTTTATGTGGTGAAAGGATGTTATTCAAAATCTGAAAAAAACAAAACAAAAACAACTGGATATAGTTCACAATACTCACTTAATAGACGCTTAATCAATTAAGATTAGGCGAAAATGCATTTCCTTTACAGCTGAGTTTAAATTGTTGATCTAGATGAGAATTGTGAATGCAGAAATACAAGGTGATTGGCCTAGTCAATAATGCTGCATTAATTCCACCTTTATTGAATTGATTTTCTCGTTATATATATATAAATATAACAACAATAAAGTAATGCTGTTAGCGATTCTTTTTATAGTTTTACTTTCCTGCAGTAAAAAACAATCCTCTTTTCTTTGATTCACACTCATTTTCTGTGGCATTAATATAATAACAGGCATATTGTCATATGATGAGTAAATAGTGTCCTCGTCTTAAACATCTTTTGTAATAAAAACAAACATACTAATCCATGCCCAAATCAGAAGCAACGTAAAAACTTTGGAACTGACATGTAAGGTTACACACGTGAACTTCCGCCAGGAAAGAGAGACCAGGTGCTCTGGAAGGATATTAACAATATTTAAAATGAGAATCCAGTGTTAACTTCATTTCAGTTATTTCGTTTGACGTAGACCCTAAAGCGGATATTATCAATCAAACATTGAGGTTAGCAGAAGGAAATAATTGTAAAGATACATTTTTGGAGCTGATCAATGAAAAATTTTCTACGATTGTACATTTATCTAACGGAATAACACTTTAACAAGTGGACCACTATTAGATCTAAAGTAATGTCTGATATAACTTTTCCAATGTGTCTATATATTATGTAGAAATAACCCACAAGTCGATTAAAGACATCTCTACGACTTTTATGGCGACAACTTTATGCGCATAGCACTCTTATTACTATATACCGGTATTGCATAATATTCCAATTTTGGCAGCTTTTTACACGATAAATTGAATTGGGAGTTTTAAAAGACGTTTTTTGTAAGACAATAATGCTTAAATGAGGTTGATTGGAACTTCTTATATGCAAACTAATGGGAAACGTTTCAATCGATAAATTACAAATTTTATGCTATGTTGTATACTGTTGGCCTTGAATTAATGTCTAAGATCTACTCATAACGTTTTGTACTAACCAAAGCGAGGTTTAGAAATTACTGACCAATAATTTCTGCAAGTCGGCTCCCGCATCACCTATCTTCTTGTTGTTTTTTTACCGAAGGTTACACACTTGTATATAATAACCTAATATGTTTTATTCAATAACTAGTTTCACATTATTTAATCGTAATACATCGGCATACTGATATTTTCGGTGCTGTCGCTATTTTAAACATTAAATTCCCCATCCTTGAATTACCACCGCAGGTATCTTCTCATAAAAAATCCGTTTATCGATTGTAAGCGTTATAGTGTAAATTTGCAATTATCATCTATTTTTGGTATTTCGTCTCACATCCATATGATGTATTGTAATTATTATTTTCACTGGCTGCGAACAGCTGCAATTCTGACAATTTTGTTTTAAACAATAATCTACATTCACACTTACCAATTCTTATCTACATTTGCAAGTGATATATAAATATCGATAAACTGAGGTGAATACAAGAGGATAATTCTATATTCACCATACTTGTAGACAATAACTTTTTTATCGAATGATAGATACCAGATGCCTAACAAGAAAATATACAATAGTGTTTATTGATATAAGAGTGTTATCTCGGATGAGGAATAAACCATTAGACTTAATCGATTAGAACAATTCTAGTTTGTTGTACATTGTTAAGACAAACCGAATTTACACTTATGTAATAATGTATACCTGCAATAGAAAATAAAACAAATACAAAAGTTAACCTTTAAGGACACATTAAAGTTAATACATCAGACAGATTAACTGCTTACTACTTCGCTAAAATTACATTTATATTATCTTTTCCCTATACACTAGAATACACAATACATATGCATAAAATGCATATTTTTGTTCCGTTTAAATCAACTGTTTGTTAAATTTGTATCTTTCAATCACAATGCAAGATCAGTGACCTAAGAAATCGCTTTAAAAATGGGAACGTACACATTTATTGCTGGGTAAAACTGCAACTAAACTTCTAAAAATAAAGATGTTTATGATTGAATTCTAAAAAAGGAGTTTTTTTTTTAAAAAATAAGTGCAAGAGATGACCTTTTTATATATTATCCACAATATCTAGGAATCAGTAGGTTTATTAATTTGGTAAAATATATTTTGGTCCTTTGGGTAGCTTTTCAACATCTTCAAAATATTTCTGGTCCAAGCACTACTGATGAGGAATTGTATTCCGAAACGGCCGTCTAGTGCTGTAAAATTAAAACTGGTACAATATGTAATTTATTAAGACTTGTTTGACAAATGTTGCCCTAAATGATAACCCCGAACATTACTCGCATGGTACGATTTAAATTCAGTCTTGTACTATTTTGACTTTGCTTTTACAAAGTTTTAACGATTATTATTTGATTTCTTTGAAACTAAAGTGCTTCTTGAGAATAAAGCAGTGGATTGCAATTGTAATTGTTAAGTATGTATATTTCCACATGCAAACTTCAACAAACACAGAAAAGTGTCATATATACAAAATGCAAAGAATTTCAAATCTTGTTGATGTTACATAACAATAGCAGTTTAATTTTAACCCATCTAAAAGGATAATTGTAAGCCAAGCGGACGTTTTAAGTACAATTTCATCTTATTTAAAGCAACAATACCAATTAATGTCAGGAAAGGAGTCGTTTCTAATATTTAATGTCAAAAGGATAAATAGATCAACTTAAATGAATACATTTGTTGTATAAAAGAATAATGTTTGTATCACAATGATCTATCGATATGTTGGACATTGTTTGCGTTTGAGGCAGCAACATTATACGGCCTAACATACAAGACCTGTCATACAACGACAGTCAAAATTGATCATTACCAATCACATTGCTTAAAGGATTTATAGCGCTTTAAACGAAATATCTGTTTAATTATGTAATTATTTGATAGTTTATATATTCGCTATTAAATACGAACATATTAAGACATGTGCAATTCATTGAATCACAATTACTATAACTTTCCTAGTCTGTTACTACATGTTGGTTATTATGAATGCGGATTTGAACTTCTAAACTTAAAATTATCAATACAACGTGTATATTAAATTTCCTTTTTTATGTAATCCTGCCATTTACTTGCAGATGATAATAGGTATATGAATTTTCTTCTCTGCTTTTCTGATATAACAAGAAGTAATTTCCAACGTGCTCGTGTGTGAACTAGCTTTACTATAGCGGCGTATTATTTGTGAAGCAATTAAACTATAAGCATGTTTTATCAAATTTTATTTTCGCTTTGCCTACCTTGTTATTGAAGGAACGTAAAGTCGCTCGATATGATATTTCTAAAATGTATTATACTGACGGACTTAATCGAAGCCAGAGATAATTAGATTTTTATTTACATTATGGACTATGGTTCAGGTCTATCATATTCTTTTTTTCAGAACCAAATTGCTTATTATAAATCTGTCAATGATGTTCAAAGATACCTAAGCACGATAAAGATACAGATTATACCAGTTTAAATCTTATAGCACTAGACGGCCGGATGTTGAAAAGCTACCCAAAAGGACCAAAATATATTTTGGTAAACAGTCCTTCTAGTGTCATCTATTACAATTTAAACTACCCGAGGTAAGATATTGTATGTACTTTTTCATTTAAACCGAGGGTAAATTGAAGCATTAATTGATATTTTCTTCCTAGAATCTAGAATACTGAATCGGAAAGAATTTCCGTTCTAATAATTAAATAGATAGCTCCTAAATAAATAAATAAAAATCAATACAAACATGTTTCCGTAATACATTCCTCTTTTCATTTTTTTGTTTCGAATGAAACTTAAATCCAATTTTACTATTTGTTTGTATCGTGATCTGTTTAGAACCCCCACAGTGCTACTTGATTAAACGGAACAACTGGTAAATAGCCTATACATTTATTGCATTTTAATTTAAATAATCAAAATGTCTTAAGAAGCATCTCCGGAAATTAAGTATTCTAATGATTCAATTTCATTAAAATATCAATCCTACTTCTGTTGCCGTGAAGTATTTTAGTAAAACTAAACTGGTCACTGAATTGAGTAAACAAAACAATTTTTTGTCTTGTTGCATCATTTCAGTTTAAAAAAAGAACAAAATGTCTAAATCCTTCCAATTATTACATTGACTCAATTTGGATCTTCTTATTCCATAGAAGAGTTATTATGTTGTTATTTTTTTTTAAAAAAAGTAAATGAAATTGTAAAATTTCAAATATTATACAAAAAATAAATTATTTAGTTACTAAATGATGACTTTTTTATAATGTAGTATACTAGATTTTAAAAAAAATCTTATTATAATATTCAGTATTCATTGTAAATGATCATATTTTACAAAAAAAACCTCTATTCAGTAAACTAGATAACGCTATTAGAAGAAATCAAAAGTATCATACAATATATTTGTTCACCATAAGACTGATATCCGTCAGAAGTATCCAAATACAGAACAAAAGTATAGAAGTAGGACATATTTGGGTTGCTCAAACATAACGTTACATTTCATTCATTCCGATTTGGGCACTTGCAACATGTCATGTTTTCTTAAAACGCCGATACCTAGTTATTAAATAAATTACGGTAATACCATGTTATGTAGGGAGAGATCACCATTGTCTCCGACATTGTGACAGAACAAACTAAATGTCGACTTTTTCAGGAACGGCGTATGTTATCACATGATTGCATTTATACTTTCACAATTCAATCAATTCGATCTTGTCTTTTTATTAACTTTAAAAGAATCTGTACATGGCTCGGCATTTAGTTATTTAGAATAAATTATTGAATATATTTTTCTTTGATTTGCAAAATTTAATGCAGTTCTAGGAACATATGGATTCCCCGAACAGAGAATGAAATGGTTTTTAAATAGACAAAATACCAGGAATAAAGATTGTTACTTTAAATATTACAGACTACAATTTCACAATTATATCTTAAATAGGACTCTTTTATCACCAAATTTACCTCGATTAAACCTTTTTTGCAATATTTTACGGTTCTACGAAAGTTTATTTTCAACACTTCAAACCAGATTCAATATCCATAGCACGGTTTTTAATATAACACCTTAAATTCTGAAATATGTAAAAGATCAACAAAATATCTATTTAAAATTTTCCAGATCTTAAAAAATGTATGTAAAATGGTTATAATACCAGGCCATGGATATTTTAGATGAATCTCTTCCATAATCGTAACCAATATTTTCAAGTTAAACATGCAAAGAAATGTCATAGCTGTTTCTTTGCACTATTCGAGTGTTAAATTGATACATTAAATTTTCTGTTGGTTTTTAGCCTAGCAGAAATCACTCACTTTTTAAAAAGTATATATTTCATTTCAGGCATTGCCAATCAGGGCTAACACATAGAACCATGTGTTATTCAATTAATTTTGATTTATGAGAATATTTGGTATTAGTTTATTCCTATTTAAATTATTTTTCAAAAAATGTCAATTATGATGATGAATTATTTAAAAAAAGCTTATGGATTCTGAAATAAATGGAAGTTAATAATTTGATACCATTCATTTTCCCCAACTATTGATGAGATATTAAATTCCGAAGTACAAAGTAGTTTTTGTAATAATCTCCATACTCTTTTTCCTTCCTCTAGTCAACATGCAAATTAGTAGTCAATTTCAAAGAGCGTGGTAAAAACTTTATTTCATGTGTGGTATTTTTATTTGATGTTTTTAAAATTTTCTACTTCGTAAAACACCCTATTAATTTCACGCAATAAACATATCTATCACGTTTTTATGTTGTGTTTAAAAGTGTTGGTATTAGTCGCTTTCTTATGGTGTTTGTATTCTGAACAGTTACTGATTGGGTCTGACCAGACATGGTAAAAGGTAGTGATTGATCTTTCGCAAAGCTTTCGGCATTCAGAAGAGAAAGTCGAGGTCCTTTAACGACACCTAAAGTGATAATAAGCAAGTATTTTTTAAATCTTTAATAACCTCCTCAAATGCGAAGCCCATGAAAAAGCATTCGCTGCACATTTCACTAAACGCACCGCAAAGGCATTTCAACAACGGCTGAAGTGAAATATTCTTCACTGGGACGTAAAATCCCTCGGATTATAGAAATAGCTTGCAAAACAACTGTCACATAAAAGAATTGATATATATTTTCTCCAAACATATAAAGCTGTTTGTTTATCATTAAGATGCAAGCACACATGATACAAAAGATATGATAATTTCACATTTTTGATTAATAAAACAATAACCGCTGGCATTTTAACGAAAATACTTAACAGACTAACGGCCTCACGACATTTTCTTACATGTATTCTTTAGCAGGATAATTGAGAGTACGCACTGATGTGAAGTAAACCATAAACCATTTTTGGAATCTTTCACCTAATGCCATAGCTTAACGTATACAGACGAACTATTTATTAAACATGTCCCAAAGCAATTAACGCACATGCTGTGTAAATTAATGGAAAGAATAATTCATTATCAGTTTTTAGTAAATGTTCTCGAAATGTTTCACGAAGTATGTGTCCTTATTCCTGAATCTAGCGGTTTCAACAACGCCAAAAGTGTTATATTACTCCCCATAGGCATCATGAACCGGTGATTTGAATGCTTTCTAGCACTAAAATAAATAATATTTCCATACTAAACAGAAGAACTGGTAGGTAACGCTTCTGCTTAGATATCTCTTGCAAGATATCATGTAAATTGGGCAAATAAAAGATGAAAGGAGAGATTGTGTATTTGGAATCTAAAGTGTCATACTTTTGCCAATTTAGTCAATTATTTTCATAAGCGAGCATTTTGAAGAAGTCTGAAAAATATATATTTATATAAAGTGTCACGGACTCAACACATAATAACAAACTTTAGATAAGTATAAAAAAGAAAAAAAATCGGTAATATGTTTTAATGAAACTTCAGAAACAATAGATTGAGTGAATTTGAATTTATGTAACCCTTCAATTAATTAGCGTTTTTACTTAATTAGGATAAATAAATTGTAGTTATTTCCCCAATTTGTAAAATAAAATATTTTTTAATTATTTTTTTTTTAAATCTTAAAAAATGAATCGTTAAGTATAAAACTGGAGTAATTCGTCAACACTTGGTATTCATACCGATTAGACAAAACCTGACGTTATAACATTTCTAATCCACTAGTAACGCTCGCATTTTATAAGAACGCTTTTAACAACAAATTTCTATATCTTTCGTAATCATATAAGGTTCTTAAATAGGGTGTTCAAAATAACAAGTCAATTAACTAAAAAAGGAAAGATTTTCATAACCGTAGCCAGTTGCTAATATGTTTTAAGTTTGACATGTACTGCTGTTTCATTTACGAGCTGATGAGCTTTCAAACAAAACGAGAAAAGGTCCATCCATCAGCAGATGGAGCATTTACAACACATTTCAAAGTAACTTTTCATTTTAATTGGTTCCGGATTTTTATTAAGTGTCATTGATGTTTTAAAGAACAATGCATACCATAAAAACACAGGGATAAAGATTTTTTGTATTTATGACCAGGCAAGGACTAATGTGGCATACTAAACAAAGATTTCAATTTCAACACAATTGATAAATGACAAACACTTAAGTGTTTGAGAGGAATCTGTTTACTGTAAAAGCACAAAATTCATGCAAAGAATTTAAATTACTTATTTTATTCTTCTTTGTGTAAAGTAAAAATTGTAACATGATTATGTAAGACTTGTTCAATACATCTTTGAACGTCTTGAAATAGTCTGTGTTTCATTTGTTAAGAATGCTCCTGAATGATTTTATATCGCTTGCTGGTCACAGATATCATGCAAGGGTTGTTATCAATTTTATTCCAACAATATTAATGACGTTATCAGTCGGAATGTATTGAAGTTCAAGTGTTATTCGTGCAAACTTAAGAATTACATAAAAGAAGTGTGATATACCGATATAACTTCATTACTTTTGAGATCGTGATGGAACATATTAATTTAGACGTGTTCTGAAACGGCATGTGTTTTCCTAAGAAACAATATTTCGTAAAATATAACAGAATTTAACGAATTTGAATGCCTATATCTTATAAATATTTGGATTATTATTAATGACGTTATTGGTCGGAATGTATTGAAGTTCAAATGTTATTCGTGCAAACTTAAGAATTACATAAAAGACGTGTGATATACTGATAGAACTTCATTACTTTTGAGATCGTGATGGAACATATTAATTTAGACGTGTTCTGAAACGGCATGTGTTTTCGTAAGAAACAATATTTCGTAAAATATAACAGAATCTATTGAATCTGAATGCCTATATCTTATAAATATTTGGATTTAAATAATTTTGGTTTGATAACTACTGATCGGTATGTTTATTCTGAAAAGGCCGTCTGCAAAATTAAAAAAGGTTTAGTAATAGATTTATCAGTGGTAGATGGCAATATATCATTATAGTCGGTTTTACGTCTTGAACAAGTCTTAGACACAAAAAGTCTATCCCTGCGGATGGGATACCTTTATATAACTCTGAACCATTTTATTGATTTTTCTTTGTTCATGTAACAGTTTAGAGCAACATCGAACCGGATATAAAAATCGCCATTTAAAAGATAGAGCTCGAATTCTAACATTATACCTTGGTTTGTCGTAAAATTTTATCAAATTAATTTTTTGAACCTATAAAACGCATAAAAAATGTCATTGATCAAAACCTTGCCATGCACCAGATATCTCATTGATAGACATGTTGGGCCAAATCAATACTGATTACATAAACACCCGCCGAATACTTTCTTAATCACAGTTTATCAACGCAACTGACATGGAATATTTCCATTTCATTCTGACTTGAGCAGTTACTGTCAAACTTAGAATTTAAGAAAGACATCACATGGAGTTGAAGATTAATAAATTATACCCCTATTTTGAAGTGTAGCAGATATAAAGTTAACACTAGAGGGTATTTATTGTAAGCTCTGAATTGATTCACTTTGATCTGCAATGTAGCTAAAATGAGACAAAGAAATTTAACACTGACTATCACTTGAATTATTTTCTTTGGTAAAATTATGTAACGAAGTATAATTTTTCTTTTGGTGAAGATTTTTTCCTTTGCTACTAAAAGATACATTAAAAATATTCATTACATTTTCATCAATAAAAAAGACTTTTTCTCAATCATCGGGATTTTCTTACTGAAAGTGTAGAATAAACGTGTACAGGTTTTTAAAATGATACCAATGAATCTATGTACTGCGGTCTTTAGAAGTATTGAAAAGCATTTATTCTTAAAGTATGTAACATAAGATAGTTTTCCCCATGCAACGTTAGTTTTAAAATATCTGTGTAAGTTTAAAATAATCTAATTATTAAATTATCGTATGCCAGTCAAGCTTACAAACAACACCATATAAAATATAAATATCGAGTCAGGTACTTGTTAAGTGTACAACAATGATTGATATCGTAAGGCAAATCAATGTAAGTCAATGTCACCTGTATGATACGTATTGAAGAAGCAGTTTTAGAATGTTCTTCTTGTCATCTCAGACAGCGATTAAAATCCTTCTTTTTACCCAGGTAGGATTTTTCTGTCTTATTCACGGATAGAGACAAGCTACACATGCTATACCAGTATTCTTTCAAAAATTAATAAAAGAATTTCATTAGATCTTCTGGAGAGAAGAATCATTCCTTGTGTGGCAGTCTAGACAGAGAAACCCGAATCTTCGGGATGCAATTTCTATTATCCAGATCATCCGTCTTCTAAACAGAGTTAATTACCCTCGTGTGGTAAATTTAGTATCTTCTAAATTTCAAACTAGGGGTATAATGTATTAACCTTCGTCTCCATGTGATGTCTTTCTTACCTTCTAAGTTTGACAGTAACTACTCAAGTCAGAATAAAAATGAAATAATCCATGTTGGTTGCGTTGATAAACTGTGATTAACAAACTATTCGGCGTGTGCTTATGTAATCAGTATAGATTGGTCCAACATGTCCTTCAATAAGATATCTGGTACATGATTTTATGTTTTGATAAATAATATATGCGTCTCATATGCGTCTTATAGTTTGAAGAAACTAATCTGATCAAAGTTTTTACGACATACCAAAGGTAGTTTATAATTGGAATTCATTTAAATGGCGGTGATGACTTTGTTCACTATCAGGCTTTTTAAAGTTTTAATCGTCCGTTTCGAGCTTGATCTAAAATGTTACATGAACAAAGAAAAATTAATAATATGTATCAAAGTTATATTTAGAGATTATTATATGACCATTTTTGATATCACACCCCTTATCAGCCAGATAGTCCTGATATCAGCCAGAGGGCTGATTAGGGGTGTGATATCAAAATGGTCATATTATAAACTTTTTATCATATGTTTCATTCAAAGACCTAAACAAACTTGTAAAATTAACAACATTATAATTAACACAATTTTTTTAACAGGTAACATAAAATAAGTATCACAGAACTTTGTATATTATGACCAGTGGACAATAAATCAAAAAAAAACTACTATTAGAAACTACTAAATTAATCACTATCTGTATCAGATGAAATGACAGCTATTATTCTTTTTCTTATTTGTTTTTCTAGATTTACCATATTAATTGTTATATTTCCAGTAATTGTGGCACCAGTGAAAAAAGAATGAGCAGTTTTCAAAGAGTTGTTTAGAGAGTTCATTGAAACTGGCAGATTTGGAACAGTTGAAGTGTTGTTGTTAGTGTTTAATGGAACTGCTACATCTATTATATTAGCAGAACTAGTAGTATGCGCTACACTATTCTCCAAATCCAAAATATCATTTAACACATCATTCTGTGCAACAGGAGTCTCGAAATCTAAAATCTGATTCAACACATCAGGTTTAACCTCAAAAAGATAAAAAAAATTCAGTTCAGTTAAAACATTCGACATTTCTTTCTGTTGTTCAAATGATGCATTACTATATTGGTTAATGGAATGGATGTTTTTGTGGCCTCTTACTTGCATAACTTGGTTTGGAGCAACACCGTTATGAACCAAAATAGTAACTGTAGTATTCTGATTACTGAACCATAACGAATTTTGATTTGTCTTGAAATTAGCATTTACTGATAAATAAAATGGTGCTTCTGGATGTAACATTTTTGGTGACCTTTGTGATCTATATATCTTATACGTTTCAACTGGACATCTTGGGTCATCTATAAAAAAACAAATTGAAGACAAAATATAGAGATATATTTAATGAGAATTATGCTACTGTAAAAGATTTGTCAGTTTTCTACCATTAGACAGTGGTTTTCCTAGCGACCCCATCTTCCTCCACTATGAATAATGATGCATTCTGTCTTTACAAAAGTGAAGTTTTTCTTGTGATCTATATATCTTCTATGCTAAGAGGTTTCATTCCGTACGACACAGGTTCGAGTCTCGTCGCCGGGGCATAAATATTATTTATTTGTATTTGTTTAAATTGTGCGTTTTTCAGTTTATTTAACATTAATTTATACATTTCAACTGGACATCTTTAGTCATCTATAAAAACAAATTAAGGGCAACAGATAGAGATATATCTAATGAGAAAAAATTTGTTAGTTTTCTTTAATTAGACAGTGGTTTTCCTGACAACCCCAGCTTCTCCCATTATGATGCATTATGTCTTTAGAAAAGTGAAGTTTTTCATATCAAGACAATGCAATATTATCGCATATATAGCGCTACACCATCGTCTAGATAGGCGGACAGTTTTGAGCATAAAATGCATAAATTAAGGCTTATTTTAGTGTTACATTTTCAATTCATTTCATTGTGAAAACTTGGTGTTTTGTTCTGAGCTGTGGCTTACTCAGTACGGAAATTTCTATATATTAAATATTTAAATTACCTGCTACAACAAACATTTTTTGATTAAAATGCCTTGATTGTCCATTTCCCGTTCTAGTTTTGGTTGAACGTTCACTGTATTCCAAATACTCCTGCTTATCTGAAGTCGATAGTAACTGCACATCCCCCCATCTCATATCTATGTGTTCGTGTATGCTACGTAAACCAAAATGGGTTGTGTTATTCCACCATATAGTGTTTATTAACGGTTATCATTTCCAAGTTGTCCTTTTTCATATAGTATAGCTAGTTCATTTTTTGTCAATGATTTCGCTTGATTTGGTCGGCCACCCTTCCCTTGAGATTTTAAATCCTTGCATTTTGCACATAGTACATCGCGCGAGTGCTGAAATGTCGCATCTGTCAAAATGTTTCGCTCGCACTTTTTTCCAGTAGATATCTGGATATTGATGATTGTATACTCCTGAGGGATGATGGTTCATATTCAGTTCTGTCCGCTTTTCTGACGTTGAGAAAAAAATCTTGCCAGATAATTGGCAAGATCGCAAGGTGAAAAATCTTCTGGGTGTCGAAATTCTTCTACACTGCACAGGAAGTCTGTGAGGATTTTTATGTCGCTTACTGTTTTTCGTAAAGCATTTGTATTTTTCATTGCGTGTACATAATTTTTTGTGTCAAATCGATTGTCTATTAAAGCATCTAACTCTAATATTCTGTTGGCAAGACTGCCCAACACATGTTCTCCTTGTTCCGACATTTTTTGTTTGTAAACAGACGACCGTCGTCGCTAATTGTCAAACCGGTAACGATAAAGGAATTGAATTCGGATTTTTTCATATCAGCCCCGGTCACGTGACCGGGGCGTGATATAATCCGGTATCAGGCCTAGGGCTGATATGACTTTTGAGAATTTTGACTGGTATAACATATACAAAATCTATCATATTATTTATAAACATATGATAAAAAGATATATCACTCACAGGGATAGACTTTTAGTGTCTGGGACTTGTTCAATACATAAAAACGACTAGGATGATATATTGTCATCTACCATTGATATATATATTACTTAACCTGTATAATTTTGCAGAGGGTCGTTGTAGAATAAAATTCCCATCAGTAGCGCCCAGACACAAATTGTTTAAATCCAAATATTTTAAAAATGTTGAAAAAGTGAATGGACCAAAAAAATTCTACCAAACCAACCTAAGCAAACGATGAAACAAAGCTTAGTTCTGAGAAAGTTAAAGATGTTTGAAGCTGATAATTTGATGAACAATGTTTATCCAACCACACTCTTTTTATTGCTTCCTAGATTAACGAAACCCTCGAAGATTCTTGGTTCACCAGCAGAGATCCCAGTCCAGCACTTGACGGTCGTTTCGGAATAAAATTCCTCATCAGTAATGTTGGGACTAAAAATGTTAAAATTCTAATATTAAGGTGTTGAAATGAGACAAGTAGGAGAAACAAAACTCATTTTATATGATAGATTCTATAACCCTTCGATTACTTTTTGACACAATCATAAGTTTTATAATCCGGATTTCGGCGCTTGTGCGTTTCAAACAGCGTATGCATTTTATGCACGAGTTGAATGTTATGTTTAATGCGAAATAACACAATTAACTACCAACATTAAATGAATTAAGTCATTTCGGTCATATATGAAATGTTAGATAAACCATTGTTCTCTTTGAAGACCAGCAAGGCCAATCAGGAAAACAACAACCGACCAATGGGTAGAAAATACAAACAAGTCGAAGACAAGACATTGAAATTCATTAAATTGCATCATATTTTACGATATCTTGTCGTAGGAAAACATATGCCTTTTCAGAACCAAAATTAATGTTCTGTCACAACCTCAAAAGTAATGAAACTGTATCGATATATCACACGTCTTTTATGTAATTCTTTAGCACGAATAACAATTGAACTTTAAAATATTCTCACAGATAATGTCATTACCATTGCTGGAATAAAACTGATTACAGTCCTTGTATGATATCTGTAACCAGCAAGCGATATAAAATCACCAAATAGCATTCTTAAAAAACGAAACTCATCAATATTTTGAAAAGTTCCAAGATGCATTAAACTAGTCTTACACAATCATGTTACAACTTGCATTACACAAAGAAGAAAAAATAGCAATATAAATTCCTTGCATGAATGTTATGATTTCATAGTAAAAATATTACTCTCAGTGTTTGTCATTTATTTATTATGTACAGTTTGGTATTTTATTTAGCATGCTGAATTTGTCACTGCCTGGTCATAAACACGAACAATTCTTTATCCATGTATTTATATAGTATATATTGATTCTTTAAAATATCAATAACACTTAATAAATATCAGTACTGATATCATTGAAATGAAATAATTTTCTTTTGCATTGCAAATATATACAATTTGGTTAACGATTTTATATGAAACCTCTGGAATGCAATTACAATAGTACATGTCAAATTTGATACATTTTAGTTACTTGTTTTGATTATGAAAATATCCATTAATGCCAAGAAGGAAAACCAAAATCGACTAAGAGGGAGAAAACACGCATATATATTGAAGGAAAAAATTGATAAAATTACGTTCGATGCAATGTTTTCATGGTAAAATATATGCTGTCAATACACACTTAATTAAGATTTGACACGTCTTAATTTAACATATTCGTCACGATCTCGGACGTAATCAGGCTCGACACACACACACACACACACAAACACACACACACACACACACTGTGTATATGATGTTGTTATCTAACATTTCCAACTACGTTAAAAAAACACCAGTTAAGTAAAAAATGTGTGACCGACGCCAATCGTCTGTAATGTTTCCGTTTGACAAATCGAAGATGTCACATACGCGAAAAAGGAGTAGTTCTGACTTAAAGTACACGTGTACGTTACCGCCAAAGTTGTATCATCAAACACTAGTGTAATATGTTATTTAAACCAATGAGCCAGTATCTCTGCTCGTGGATGTTTCCCACTCTGAAGGCAATATTTGTGTATTGTTGTCAGATATGTACTATTGTCTAAATTTCCTGCTAGATAAAATATGAAATTCCTCAACAACTAAGGTCAATGCCCTCATACAAAGCATTTCCTTAGAAAAATTTGTTCAAATATATTTTGGTCACTTTAGTCTTTTTTGGTATCTTTTCAACATCTTGAAAATAAATTGGTTTCATATTTTTTGTCGGAACTGCATCCCGAAACGGTAGTCTAGTGCTGTGAAATTAAAACTGGTATAATATGAAATTCATCTCAGTTTCCATTACAAACGGCCAAGCGTTTTAAAATACTGGTTCTTGTTTCCCATAACCTTCTTGTTTAAATAAAGTTTTTTTTTCAAGATAATTAATGCAAAAAAGGAAAGATAGCTATAAAGCGTGTGTAAGCGATAATATGTCTCTTGTCTACGTTTCAAAGTTAGTTTTTTTCTGGATTCTTATACCGAAAAGTAATGGTTTATTTTTTGTATTTAATTCTAAATTTTTCCTAATCTTACCACATTTAAAACGATTACTTTCCTTGTAAGAGCAATCTCGAAATAAAAGACAAAGAAGAAACCAAGAAGTCACAGTAACGTCAGCAGAAAATGAGGTATCATTGAAATTGACATAATGATGGTAGTCATATAAGAATTCTATGTAAATAGTTGTGGACAAATAATAAATTAACATGGTTGTTTTTTGGAAAGGTACAATTATGAAAGATTTGCACTTTAAGCTTCTTGTTGACTTGTAATTATCTTCTAGATACAATTAAGTGAAATTGTTACTGTTATGAAATATCAAAAGCTATGATTGAAATTCCTGGCATCTTGTCTTTGTGACACAATTACGTGTTTTTCAGGCTTTGCATGCGGATAAATACATATTAAAAACATACATTTACTATCCGATTGTTCATTATGAAGAAGCACAGTATAAAAAATTGCTTGCTAACGCATTTAAAAACCCAAATGGAAATAACCCATAATTTAAATAAAAGACTGAATTTACATAATACATCGCGAATAGTTAGGTTAGACACGGGAACTTCCACCAGAGAAGTGAGACCGGGTGCTCTGGAATGGTAAGCACCTCCTGTTTAGCCACGTGTGTAATCACAATTGTGTGAAAGGAACATGGAACAATGAGACGTCAATTATATCCAGGGCAATCCTGGACACAGAGACATCAAACTTATCAACAATACTGTGATGATGGCCATAAAACTTGTTGAGTAATAATAAAAAACAAACATACTAATCCATGTCTGAATCACAATCCAGAAGCAAAGTAAAAACTTTGAAAGTATATATTATACGATAAAAAAGTTATTGATTCCAATTATGGAAAATCAGGATAATCACTTTGTATACATCTCAGTTTGTATGAATATAAGTATATCAATACAAGACAGTAAGCGTGAGTGTGAATAATTGGTAAAAGCTGTATTACCAGGATTGCAGTTGTTCGTAGCCAGGAAATGTAAAAATTTACAAATGAAGAGTACGCCATACTGATGTGAGACAAAATTCCCAAAAATAAACGAAAAATTGCATTGTTAAAAACCAGAGTTTATCCCGTATACTTATTGATGCATTACTGTGTAAAAAAAAGATGTTTTTAAGTTCAATGTAGTTACATTCTAACGTATCAATCCCAAGATTACTGTTTGTAAATACTTAATGACTAAACACAAAATTCATTACTATCAAAAACAAACTATCCAGTTACTTTATTAAAGAGTTTATATCCTCGGTTACAAAGGGAAAACAAGATCATTGTCGATACGGTAGCCGAATTGGCAGAAGTCATTGGTCTTATATCCTAGCTTTGGTTAGTACAAAATATTTTGTAGACTCTAGAGACAAATAACATTAATTCCAGGACAACAAGAACTTTGATATACAGCAGAACACGGAGTGGATGTATTATTCATTGATTCAAATATTTTTTCCAACAGTTTGCTGGTTTACATGTTTACATGCAGTATCCTTTTCAAGTTATCGTTATCTTGCAAATAGTGCTAATTAAAACTCCCATTTCAATTTATCGTGTAAAAAGCTATCAAAAATTAGAATATTATGCAATGCATAGAAATGAGATTGCAATAAGTATGGAACATAAAGTTGTCGCCATATATGTCGTAGAGATGTCTTTATTAGAAGTATTGACGGACTTAGTAGATTATTTCTACATATCATAAAGACAAATTGGAAAAGTGTTATTGGACAAATGAAGTCAGACATAACTCTAGATCGACCACTGTTCAAGTTTGTACAATGCTATTACATTATATAAATGTACAATCGTAGAGAAGCTTTCATTCATCAACCCAATAAATATTTCTTTCTATTAATTTCCTACAGTTGACCTTAATTATTGGATTTGATACCAAATAGCCGAGATGGAGTTGACATTGGATAACATGCATTTACTAGCAATGTCTGGTATTCTGTAAAATACTACTGATAGCTTGAATTAAACGAACTGATTATTTTTTTCTGAAGGATAAGAATCGCTACTACTATTTTAATGGTGATTTATCTATATATATTGATAAAAATTAATAAGAAAATATCACCAGAGGTAAAATTGATGTAACATAATCTACCAAGCCAACCACCTGGTTCTCTACTAACAGAATTTAGAAGTTAATCAATAATATCCAAATTCAACACAAGCTCTATAGGCAATGCAATTTTGCATATTTTACAGCGTTTATTAAGAGTGTAATGTGAATCATACTCATTAGTTTATGTACATTTTCAGATTTCCAATGACATCCTATAAGCCTATAAACGTTAATCATAATACTAAATCAAGTTTCCATCTAACTTAGATTTGTACTATTGGTTCCAATTTGTGATTGTATTCTCTTTATTTGCTTCTTTCTGTCATAAACGTTTACACTTTCAAGTGTTTGGTGACATTGTCTACTGTTAGTTTCATATATTGTATTCTGCATATTTAAGCAATATTTAAAAAAGAACACTAGTGTGATATTTGCAGTTAAAACTGTCTAAATTTGCAACACTAGATGACCGTTTCGAAAGCAACTGTACATATAAATATCCTTTCCCTTTAAATTATTAAAACAATAAGTAATATAATATTTAGAGACTGTATCGTTTGTATCCATTGCTTTTAAATAGCTGTAAAATGTAAAACCTAAATTCTACACTTTCTGTCACAAAATCATTTTGATTTCAAGACGACTTTGTCTTTTTATCGATCAAGAATGTGTTTAAATCTGTAATATATCTTTTAGAAAGAAGTGATAAAATCTTCAATAAAAGAAAACTAATATTTAATTACGTAAATAAAACAAGCAATTCTGGACACAGAGACTTCAAACTAATTAACAATATGATGTGATGACGGTCATCAAACTTTCTGAGGCCTTGATAAGCCAAGGCTTGCAATATCCCTGGGTCAATAATTTCTTTTCAATCAGCTTGCTTAGTTGTACAAAGTTACCGTAGTGGGAACAATCTCTTCCATATGAATTTCGAAACAAATACCACAAGCAGAAAAAGCAGGTATATTGCTGTATAGAAAAGGAAAGTCGACATAAGAATAATTGAAGTCATCACTTATTTCATACAGTTTCAAACGTAGCCTCTTTGGGAGTCATAATTGATGTATAAGTCCATATATGAAACAAAACTTGAAGAATCAGTCGTTTGTTTTATTTCAAGCTCACTAGGATAGATGACATTCATATAATCTCCAAATTAAGGATTGTTAAGAGACAAAACGTCATCTGTATATCTGTATGTGGAGTTGATTGATTTGGCGACACATTTAACAAGGTTCTGCAAAGTTCTGCTTTATAAGAATAAAAAACAAATCAGCAAGCAATGGTGCACAAATTGTACCCATTTATATACATTTATAACACATGTTTTTCATTCATTCTAATTTCTCCTCAAAAATGTCTGATTGAAACCTTATTTTTATGTTTAAATCATTCAAGAGTTAGAGACTGTATTGTTTTATCTATTGCTTTACTTTTAAATAGCTGTAAAACGTAAAACCTAAATTCTACACTTTCTGTAACAAAATCATTTTGATTTAAAGACGACTTTGTCTTTTTTATCAAGAATGTGTTTAAATCTTTAATATATCTTTTAGCAAGAGGTGATGAAACCTAATAGAAAACTAATATTAAGTTACGTATTAAGACAAAGAAAATAGAATTAAAGTGATAAAGCTTTGTGGTAAATTTCATCTCTTACTTAAATTTTCATCACACATTTTTTAGTCTGTTCTGCTGAGTAAACAATAAATTCAAAATCGCTGTCTCTGCACAATGGTTGTTTAACAGTATGCTTCTATTGCATCTGTTGCAGCGTCATGATAAATCAAACACTACTTCAATATAGACTGTTTTTTATTTTATAAATATTTTTGGCGGTAATGATAGGCTTAGCTATACGAAATAAATTATTTCCCATTCGGGTTCCGATTGATTTCCAGTTGAATCTTTTTACCAAACTTGAAAGAAGATTTTGAATATTGGAAGTAGGAATATTTAATTGCTTATTCTAAGTCAAACATTTGTAGTCTTTAATATTTAAAACTAAATTGATGTAAAGGTTTATTATATGTTTTTGGATTATTAAAACAAAACCCACAAAAGTGATATAACGTAAAATTTAAATTTTAAAGGATTTTGTTAAAAAAACACATGTATATGATCGTCCACATGAGTATAATAACAATTCAAACCTACTGTCACTGATCTTTTTTATTTCATTCGCGCAGTCGTATCCAGCGGATACGATTCCATATATCTAATTAATCAAACTTCTTAGCTAAATTTAAAAAAATTATTATTTCTCAACCAAACTCTCAGTAAAAGGACAACGTCGTTCCATTTGTATCCTATATATGTCCATATTGCCAATATTATTGTCTAACTGGTATTCATGAAAGTTACATAACTTGTTTACATTGTTATTTTAATGCAAATAGTCTGGCTTTTTATTCCACTGGACAAGTATTTATTGCATTGCAAAATGAATATAAACCCCGCACGCTTTAATGGGTGCTAGTGTTTTCTATTTATAAAGATTTCTATTGATAAAGATAATCGAATAGAGCATCCAGTAACAAACTTTTTATATTAATCCTTTTTCATTTTTTACCTTTAGAAATAAAAAGACAGTAAATATATACTGGACGCCCTTCAGATAGTTTTTTTGTTGACAGTTAAGGAAACATACGTCTCCAAGGTTAGGTTGTCTATAAAGTCTGATCACGAAAGCATAATTTGACGACCATTTTTTGTAATTGTTAAATAAAGTTTTGCCACATTTTTCATAACTTAATGACGAATGTACTATGGAATAGTATTTTAAAGAATATTTCTTTGAGAGAATAAATAGCATTATTATTCTCTATATGTAGTTGTTTTTAAATTACTCTTATACTCTTAAGAAATGACAGAACCCCGGGCGATATCTCGATAGTACTTTTTCCATCTCATGTGCTTAAACCTTTAACCATTTAAAGGCTTATTTGGATTAAATTATGTAGACGAATTCCAAACCATCAAGCTGTTTAATAGTTGTATTGTAAAATATAATGTATTATTTATTATTCGTGCTCGAAAATAGTGAAAAGAGTTAGGAAACAACCATTATCAGAAATATTTAACATCCTTTAAAAATTAAGAATTTGGACATAAACATACATATACAAGTCATATTATCATAGGAAATTGAAAATGTTGAAAACTAGCGAATTAAGCTAGAATTGTGCTTTGAAAGGGTAAGCGATTCTGTTTACCTAGCTATACCCACTGTGGGTAAAATATATATTGAGGATGAAAAAAAGTGTGAAATGTGAAAACAAGAGAAATGCCATTTCATCCAAGGTTACTGTATCATTCGTTTTCACTTGCAATTTGTTTAAAATGCATTTTTACCAAGTGCAGAATGTAATGATTAATTTGCGTAAGATTAGGAATAAATCAATTAAAAACTAAATGAGTTTAGAATCGATGACGATTCACTATATGTTGCCTTAAATAATTTACAAAAAATATTGCAATAATGATGGAACATCTGGTATAAAAACCAATAGTATAATTCATTAATTTGGAAAGCCTAATAATGATTTACCATTGTTAATGTTTCAAAATCACAATCAAGAAGTATAAAAAAAGATTTCATGAACATTATCGCAGGTTATAAAACATACTAAGTGTTTATAAGTGTAAGAGAAAAAGTAATAAATCTTTAAACACGCAAGCACATTTCAATTGTCTGTTAGCAATCAAATAACATGTTCATGTTGAAGTAACATTCTCAAATGCAAAGGAAAAATTGTAATTGGCAAATTAAAATTAAGTAAATTGTGTGAACTTCTACCAGGGACGTAAGTACTGATACACCAGAACGGTTAGCACCTCCTTTCTAAGCAGCTTTATCTGCTACATTTGTAATAAAAATTGAATGAAATTATGTGAGTCAAATTCAACATTCTTTGAATACGGAAAGATATTGAAAAAAATGAAAGCAATCAGATGTTATAAAACTGCATTTGGTTTCATAATTGGATAAGAAATATAAAAATTCTGTCCTTAATGTAGCATGTTCTGTCAGGAAGTAATCAAGCTGCTGTATACTGCGTTAAAGAAACGTATGTCTGTAAGAATACATTTAATTTCATCAACCCTTAATTAAAGTTGTTTGAAAAAAATGATAACAAACCAGTTCACAGATCATTAGCATCTGTCAATGTTCAGTTGTAATAGTAGTTCTTGCTCACTACATGTACTAGATGAACATCAGCAATTAAACCGGAGATGATATAGCTTTTGATCCTGGTCACAGACACATCAAACTTATCAACAATACTGTGATGACGAATATACAACTTTTTGAGGGCCTTGATAAGCCTAGCCTAGCAATATCCCTCGGTCAACAATTCATTTGATAGCAGCCTCCTCCGCTGTACAACGTCCCCGTTTTGGGAAGAAGCTCTACTATAATTGGGAAACAAATACACCATTAGCAGGAGAAGCAGGTATATTGCTGTATAGAAAAAGAATGTTGGCAATAGAAAAAATGATGTCATCACGATTGTCATAGTTTCAAATGTAGCCTTTTGTGGGCATCATAATTGAGTATAAATCTAAATAGGATAGATATGACTCACATAGTCTCTAGATTAAGGATAGTTAAGGGACAGAACTAGAAACAGTCTTTTCTCCAGATTTAACAAGGTTCTGCATAAATTCTGCTTCAAAAGAAAAGAAACAAATCAGCAAGCAATGGTGTACAGTTTGTACCCATTGGTATATCGATTTTTACTGGAAAATTATATTATCAAACACAACAAATATGGTATCTATCAAAAACATTTTGTTGATGGTATCTTCAGTATATTTTTGTTTGGGATCCGTATGACGTTTGACAAAATACCGAGAATCCCTGTTCAGCACCAGATATTTGTATATTGGATGCCGTTTTTGTAAAAAAAAATGACAAGTGAATAATTTCTTCAAAACGTTCTTTCACTTTAGAATTGGGAATAGTTGTGTATAGTGTAGAATTTTTTTTTATCAAAACATTCCATTCTATTAAATTCCATTAAATTTCTGCTAAATGACGTGATTTGAACAACAATGCAACGAGTAATTTAATAAAATTTTGTCTTTGAAAGTGACACATTATATTCTTTTTTCAATTTGCATATAAGGATGCCATTGAAATTTAGAATTGAAAGTAAAAACCAAACAAAGTTAGACACGATTTGCTATACCAGTGTTCTTTTATAAGTAAACAAAAGAATATCATTTGATCTTCTGGTAGTTTAGACAGAGAATCCTGAATCCTCGGGATACGCTTTCTATTATCAAAATCATCGGTCTTCTAAACAAAGAAAATTTTCTTCAATTTGTGATTTTTATTCTTCTACACTTCACACTAGGGATATAATTTATTAATCTTCAACTCCATGTGAAGTCTTTCTTACCCTCTAAGTTCGACAGTAACTACCTTACTCAGAATAAAATGGTAATAATCCACGTCAGTTGCGTTGATAAACTGTGATTTAGAAAGTATTCGGCGTGTGGTTATATAATCAGTATAGATTTTGCCCAACAAGTCCATCAATGAGATATCTGATGGATGATTTTATGTTTTGAGCAGAGATATATCTCATATGCGCGTTTAAGTTTTAAGAAGTTTATCTGATAAACGTTTTTACGACTTATGAAAGGTATGTTTCAATTCAAACTCGATCTTTTAAGAGGTGTTAATGATGTTTTTTGCACAGATATTTTGAGATAATTTATAAATGTTTTTGAATTAAGATTGCTCTAAAAATCTTACTTAAATAAAGAAAATAAATAAAAATTGTATATATATATATGTGTGTGTGTGTGTGTGTGTGTGTGTGTGTGTGTGTGTGTCATTGATACATATGATGAATTATGTTTCACTTTACCAACTTGTTGACCAAAGCTTAAGTTTTATATTTAACTTTTGAAATTTTGGGTGGTTTAAATCAGAATCTAAATTTAATGCACATGTAAAATATTCCCTTAAATGCGGTATAACAAAAATGCAAATTTTCAGAATTTTTCGTTAGTGAAGTAGCTAGGACACAACCGACCAATAGGTAGAAAAAACGTACACGTATTGAAAAAAGACAATCAGATTCATTAAATTACAGCATATGATTTCATAAATTGTTATCATTAGAAAATATATGCCGTCACTAAACACGTACATATATAACATGTTCCGTCACGATCTTAGGCGTAATCATGCTTCATCTGTATAATTACATTTACAATTTCAATACTTTCATACCGATAACGTTATTAACATGGTTGGAATTAAACTGATTACAGTTGTTGTATGATGTCTGTCACCAACAAGCGAAATAAAATCATCAAGGAGCAATATTAACAATCGAAACGCATCAATATTTTGAGAAGTTCCAAGATACATTGAAGTAGTCTTTTACGATCATGTTACAAATTTAAGCGTAACACAAAAAAGAAAAATAAATGATTGAAATTCCTTGTACGAATGTTATGATTTTACAGTAAACAGATTGCTCTCAAACTCAAAGTGTTTGTCATTTATCCATTGTGGAGAAACTCGTATTTCATTAAGTATGCTACATTTGACACTGCCTGGTATAACATTACAATTCTTTATGCCTGTGCTTTTATAGTATACATTGTTCCTTTAAAACATTAATAACACTTTATCAACTCCAATGTCTATTGAAATGAAGAAAAAAGATTTTGTGATATATTGCAAATACAGCAAATTTAGCTTACTTTTCAGCTAGTAAATAAACCAGTAGTGCATGTGAAACTTGATACATTTTAGAAACTATAAACTGTTTTCAATTAAGAATATGACAACTAACTCACTTCAATCTTTACTATCAACCAAATTCAAATCCATTTTATGGTTAATGGTTTTAGTTAGTTATAATATTGATAGATTGAACAAATGAATAATATTTGTGCTTCCTGGTCAGGAATATTTCACTTTATGGAGAGGCATCAACTATAGATGAGGTGTGTTTAAACTGCATTCAAGGCAATGTTCATGGAATGCTCTTTAAAGTGCGACTATTACTGTGATACGAGGTATCCGCATGTATTTGGACTTCTGAGAAATACGGGCTTATCACAACTTAGAACGTCTCTTTTCAGAAATGTGACTTTCCATTCTGAATGTTTGACAAAAGATTATTCACTACCTATTTTTATGTCCTATTCAAATTCGACCAGTGTTCGAACGCTCAACTTAACATACACAGAACAAATTAACTTTTAAAAAAGCACAAATATATTTAAACACCATTAATATTGAAAACGTATTTGATTAACAACATGTTTATCGAGTTAATAAACAAGGTGGTCTACGGAGTGAATTTTACTGATTTTTTTTTATTTCTGTAAAAGAAAATCAACAGGACTTTTTACGCATTAATTACGGTTTTTACCATGACTTATCATGACTTTTATCAAAATCCTGGTTAACAGGAACAAGAACCATGAGCATAGTAAAACAAAATAAGAAATTCATCATATACTTTATATATTGAAAAAAGCATCCCATGTCATCATATTTCATTAAAAAGCATTGTTGTTTGTGTTTGCCTTTATAATGTTATTGCCTAATATACTAAATACATTTTGAAAAAGTAGCTTGAGTTATTATTGTTTGGTTATAAGAATAATTTAAATTAATCAGTTTGACATTAAACACAATAAAAAAAATTAAAAATTCATGTCAATCATGTTGTTCAATCACAATCCTAAAAGGCATTTCAACAGTTTGAAATTAGCGAATTCAAACTCTTGAACTTTCAACAGTAAGGGTAATTTACAGTACTGAGACATCTTACTTATCAACAATATTGTGACACCTTAAAATTTAAAAATACCTTAAAGCTCAACAAATATCTCTGTTAAAATCTGCTAGAGATTACCTATGAAAATGTAAGTAAAATATCCGCACTAGCAAGGGTCTAACTAGTTTCATGGCTGGCTCATATTTTCATGTTGAGACCATGCAATGGTATGGAAATTCAAGTTTTGTTGTGTCGAAAACATTCATTTCTAGAATTAAGGAGAGTCTTGTTTACAATTTATTGTGACATTGATGTTACGTTGCTTAAATTAAATTATTCCTGTAATGTTATATCAAAAATAAATTCCTGATATTTTGTCTATATGATAGCCATTGCATTTGCGCCTCCCAGGGAATTAATGTGGGTTTGATAAATAAAAAAAATCAAGACGTCACACAGTGTCATCAGGATTTGGCGTATCGCTTTATGTAATTGATATGATTGTGACGATATAAGAATTATATATATATATATATAACTGCAGACAAATACTGTTTGTTATAATGTCGGTGTCTTCGTAAAATATAATTATCTGTATTTGACAGATAACCCTTTGTAATTCCCAGACCGTGTACAAATAAGAAAAAACACAACCATATTGATTGAATTTAGAAATTTTACATGCAATACGCTGTCAGTATTAAGGCAATTTGTTTGATTTTTCAATTCTTAATGCCTGTCACTTACTATCGAGAATTCCATTAAAGTAAAACCACACAAACCCGTACCGTTTAAAGAGAGAAGCATATTAATGACAACTGCTTTATACATTTCAGATATTCCATATAATCGATTTATTTGTCATATTTCATTTTCGAAAGGATATTTTCGTGGAATATGCTACATTTGTCATAATGATTGATCACAAACACTACCAATTCTTTATGTGTATAGTTTTAAATTATGTATTATTTCTTCAAAATATCAAAAATACTTTTTAAACAATAAAACTTAAAAAATGGAAATCAAGAAATTTAAGACATGATGCAAATGCCAAAAACCGAAAAGAGGAATTTTAACGCAATTTTTAAGCAACTGACAATATTTTGAAAAAAAAAATATCCGATATCTGACTTTCCTATTCTTTAAATGGTACTTATGAATCCGTTAAAAGAGTCACTTTGTGTACTCAATAAAGGTATTTGTAAAATACATTGATTTACAATGATTACAGAATATTATAATTTGACATTTTCTAAAACCTTGTATACCACATTATAAAAAAACCGTCATCATTTAGTAACTTAATAATTTCTTTTTTGTAATTTTTTTAATTCTACAATAATTTCATTTATTTTTAAAAGATAACAATATAGTAACTGCATTAAGAAGATCCTAATTTAGATATTGCATCAATTTGAAGTGTTTATTCATTTTGTTCATTCTTTAAAACTAAAATGATGCAGCAAAGAGAATTTGGGTTTTGCTCACGCAATTCAGTGAAGAAATTGTTAAATTTTACATAAAAATGTTAAAGGCAACAGAAGTAAGATTGTGCTTTTAATGGAATAGAACAATTTGAAAACTTAATTTCCGGCGATGCTTCTTAAGACATTTTGATTGTTTACACGTAAAGGCTATTTACCAGTTGTTCCGTTTATCAAATAGCACAGGGAGGCATAGAACCGAAAATAAAAAAAAGATATTTTCGGAATCATGTTTGCGTAAATGATTTATTTAAAGGCTATTTATTGAACTCTAGGAACTGAAATTCTTTTCGATTCAGTATTCTAAAAGAATGCTTCAGGTTTCTAAAAGAGACGCCGTTGGAAAAAAATGTTGATTTACCCTTGGTTAAAATTCTTAACCAACACTCGATCTTATTTAGAACAGTTGTAATAGATGGCCCTAGAAGGACTGTTAACCCACATGGTTTGAAATTTAATCTTGGCTGTGCTCACCCTACGAGAGAACCCACTTCTCACTTCTATGGCGGATGTTCACGTGTTTACTTTAATTTGCTATTTTTAAGTTTTATTTTTTTTAAGTTTTTAAGTTTTGTTCTTTGCTTTTGCGATTTTAATTTAGGCATGGACTTTTATCTTTATTTATAATTATAATATTTCAACAATATTTTCTTATATTGTAGTTTATCCGTGTCACACACACACACACACACACACATTCTCAAGGCTGAGTTGGGTGTAAATAATTCATGGCAGTTGTATTTTTTACATCAAATAAATGATCTCAGATCCCCTCCTGAAAACTTGTCGTAACTTGATGCTTGTGCGCCTCCGTGCGCATAAAATTTAAAAATAATTCTATCCTTTAATTTTTTCAGAAAATATTTACATTTAGATAATTACATCGCTTGTTTATGCAGCAGTTTAGCGGTAAATAGGCAGTTTAATATCTTCGGAGATTATATACATTGATTTATTAGTGCGGGCTTTTAACCAAATGCTGTTTGATAAATTGTACCAAATAAGACAATAAAAGAAACCACCGACAATTGTGCCTATTTAAACACCAGAAAAATATCAATAACAAATAAAAAAAATTTTAAACAATGAAAGAAACATATGCCTTCGTAAGTACCTTTTAACGCAACTCTCAGAAAGAACTGGTTTGAAAAAGAACATGATAGACCTACATCATAGCTTATAATGTAAATAAACAAGTAAACTATCTCCGTTTTGGTGTACTCCGTCAGTATAATACATCTTGGACCATAGAATATCGAGCAAATTTACGTTCCTAGAATATCAAGGTGAGCTATACAGTAAGCCGAAAATAATTATTGATAAAACGTGCTTATGGTCTAATTGCTTCACAAATAAACATTCGCTATGGCAGAGCTATTTAACAAAACGAGAATGTTGGAACAGAGACGTACCTCTGGGTATATCAGAAAAGAGGAGTAGAAAATCCATATACCCATTAGCATCGGCAAAAATGGCAGGATAACACAAATCGAGTCTAAATTACACATTATATTGGTAAGTTTAAGTTAAGAAATTCAATTCCGCATCCATAATTACCCATACGTAACAGAATAGAAAAGTAGTTGTAATGATTCAATGAATTGTAGATTTCTTAAACTTTTCGTATTTCATAGCAAATATTAAATAAAATATTATTAAACAATTGCATAATTGTACAGATAATTTATTTCATACGTTATAAATCCTTTAAGCTATGTGTAATTTTAAACGTATTTTATAATCTATGTAAACTACTATCGTACGACAGGTCGTGTATGTTAGGCTATATAACGTTGTTGCTCAAACAGTGTCCAAAAATTGATATATGTTTGTGACACAAAAATGACTAATCATTGCATACTAAACTAAAACAAAAGAGCCATGTAAGTTTATCTGTTTATCCGTTTGACATTATGTATTAGGAAGGAATTTCATCATGACATTAATTGGTATGGCTGTTTTGGAAAAGATACAATTATGAAAGATTTGCACTTAAAGCTTCTTGTTGGCTTGTTATTATTATTTTCTAGATGGAATTAAATTGTTATGTAATATCAAAAGCTACAAAGCCTTGGCATCTTGTCTTTTTGACACAATTATGTGTTTTTCAGGCTTTGCATGCGGATCAATATATATTTCAAACATGCATTTGCTATCCAATGGTTTATTATAAAGTAGCACATTATGAAAACAAACATTTATTGTTTGCTAACACATTTAAAAACGCAAATATTTAAATATAAGACTTAATGTACAACATACATCGCGAATTATGTTGGGGCTTATCATTTTAGAACAAGCATACGTCAAAATAGTCTTAATTATCCTACTGATTCTGTGGTCTTTCAGATAATATACTTAGTTGTAACTGTGTCTTGAGATTCAAGGGATGGTTAAAGCCCTAACAACAATTAAACACTCTGTAATTTTGGTCTCTCCTAATTCAAGGTTATCACTTTATTATTTTCAAATTACCATTTAATGTACGAGGATTGTTCGATACATAATGTGTTTTGTATCAAAGCGCTATAACGCTTTTTCAATCATCATTTCATGCACGAGTCATATTTCCTGTGGTCTTTTGTGACGATGTTTAACACCAAGTACCCAATGCTAAGTTGCAACTCTACTGATCCGTTTTATTAAATGCGGGGAATTTTTTTTCTTTTATTTAAGCATAATCGAGAGCATTGAACAGACAAGCAGCTACAATTCGAGAACATTTCCATAATTCCATCTTCGAACAATAAAAACACGTTTACTTTTGGAAATGTATTTTTGCAAAGATTTTAAACATCATTGATATCACGTTATGTTTAAAGATCCAGGTATACCGTAAAAATGTTTTAAATCTGCATTGCATAGTGAGAAATGCGACCAAACTAGTCAAAATTAATATTGAACATCACATGCAAAAGGAAAATGTGGATGATTTTTATCATTACTGTATAGAAAAAATATACAGAACATCAATTGTACCACAAGTAGTAATAAATATGTCTAATGTATTGACTTTACTACAACACATCCAGGTGTTCCTTGTCTTCTTTGGTATTCAAGATTACATTTTCTACTGCATTGATAAGAATTACATAAGCCTAGATCCGACCTATCAAAACAATGTACAACCATCTGCAATTGTTCTTATCGATTATGTCTAATGGTTCATTTCTCATTGCAGATAACACTTTAATATCAAAAAAACACCATTGTATATTTTCTTGTTAGGCATCTGGTATCTATAATACGATAAAAAAAGTTATTGACTCTAATTACGGTAAATAACATAAATAATTATCTTGCATTCATCTCAGTTGTTATCAGTATGTATATATAAATAGGAGAAGGAAAGTGTGAATGTGAATTATTGTTAAAAACTGAATTGGCAGGATTGCAGCTGTTCGCCAGTAAAAAATACAATAGTATGAATACATCATACTGATGCGAGACGAAATACCAAAAATAGACCATAATTGCAAAATTACAGTATAACGCTTACATCGATAAATGAATTTTTTATGAGAAGACAATTGCGGTAGTAATCCAAGGATGAGGAATTTAATGTTTTAAATAGAGACAGTGCCAAAAAATCAGTATGCAGATGTATTACAATTAAGCCATGTAAAACTAGTTATTGAATAGAACATATTAGGTTATTATATACAAGTGTTTGACCTTCGGTAAAAAAACCAAGAACATAGGTGATGCGGGAGTCGAATTGCAGGAGTTATTGGTCAGTGATTTCAAATCATAGTTTTCGTTAGTACGAAACGTTATGAGAGATCTTAGAGATAAACATCATTAATTCAAGGCCAACAAGAATTTTAATATACAGCAAAAAATGAAGAGTATGTATATTTCATTTGATTCAAATATTTTCCACCAGTGTTCACCCTAGCAGTGTCCAAATCAACCTCAGTTAAGTACTTAAGCAACATTACATTGCAAATGATGTAATTGAAAACTCCTGATTCAATTAATAGTGTAAAAAGCTGCCAAAAATTACAATATATAGTAATGAGAGTGCAATAAGCATAAAATATCGAACATAAAGTTGTCGCCATATAAGTCGTAGATATGTCTTTATTGGAAGTATTGACGGACTTGTAGATTATTTCTACATATCATATAGACAAATTGGAATAGTTTTATTAAGTAACTAACAAATTAGACCAGTTTAACTTCACAGCTAGACGGCCGGTGTGGAATACAATTCCTCATCAGACATTACCCTAGATCTACCAGTGCTCTTATTTTTTACAATGTTATTCCATTATATAAATGTTCAATCGTAGAGGAGTTTTCTTTGATCGGCCTATTAATATCCATTTGTCGTGATGGCGAACATTGAACAAGGCACTGTAAAGCAAAGGAAATATATATATAGTAAAAATTGGATACAAGGACGTCATATTCATCAACAATATTGTAATGATGATCATAAAATGTTTTGAAGACCTTAAAAAGGATAGACTTGCAATATTCTTGCGTCAACATTTTATTCGTAAGCAATTTGCTCCGTTGTATAAATTCCCGATACTTAATTTATAACTTGCTATGTTTTCTATTTTACGTAACTTACAATACTTAACAGCATACTAAAATTGATGCTTATAAATACAAATATATATTACTAATATTTTAACTATAGAGTTCAATTTCAGATGAATCCATGTTCAAATATTATCCTCAAATGCACTATAACATCAATAATTTTGCACTCATCTTATGTTAAATATAGCCCAGTAACGCCTTTACCATTGGGTGATTTGGCAACATAAAGGATCAAGCACCCATGGCCCCCATCTATAATGAACGCTGTGACGTATCAAGAATTTAGTAATTTGAAACATTCTGATTATAATATCAACTGGTGGAATTGCATAATCTTCGTTTCAAAATAACGATCTAAAATCACTTGCGTACTTTGTGCTTGGCTATTAGCCAAAATGGAAAAATACAGTACACCAAACATATTAAAGCTAAAGTTTTAACAATACATTCAGAACATTCATTATAAATTTTATATTATACAAGTTTATATTTTACAGCACTAGACGGCTGTTCAGAAATACTATACCCCGTCAGAAGTGCTTGGACCAAAAGTGTGAAACCAAAACTTTTTTCCAAGATGTTGAAAAGAATCCCAAAATACCAAAATATATTTAAGACAATTAAGATAAGGATATACTTTGAGGGTATATAACTATCTAATGTCTTCAATTGCTTTGAAACTTGCTTTCTAAAACTATTTTTCCTTTTCCTTGTGCTATATCTAGTTCTTGATTTATTATCTAGCTTATTTACAACCGAATGAGTGCAATGAAGAAAACAATATCTTCAAAACTTGACTGCTATTTAGAACGCGATATCTTCAGAACTTGACATCTATTTCTAACTGACGATTAAGTTAATGCCATGTTACGTAATATCATGATTTAGAACATTTGTAATTAAATTCACTCCCATAATGCATTAACACTTAAAGATAAAATAAACAATCAATTATATTTTAATCAACATCATAAAAATAATCAATTATGTTTTAATTAACACCATTTTTCATGAAATTTGATCATTTAAAGCAGTCTAATCACATTAATCACATGCTCTTATATGCCATTTTTGTTTCGATAATAAAGAAATCTTTTCATTTCAATATTCACTTTGCAAATTGTAACTATTAATACAAACATCAGTAGCGAATGCGAATAATTGACACTTTAGACCATTTATTATTATTATTATGATTATTATTATTATTATTGTTGTTGTTGTTGTTGTTGTTGTGATTTGAACAAGGCCTAGTATGTTTGTCATTTGTAACAGTCTAATGACAGTGACCCCATATTAAGGATAACGGAAAGCCAATAAGAAACATTGTACATCAAGTATTCGTTACAGTATATATTTTGCATTGTTTGCTATGCTGTCTGTAACTGTTCGATTCGAGCCTGACATTGCCTAGAGTATTCTTAATTCTAAAGGACTTGTAAAAATTAACAGAATGTGTTGCTTCGTTAAACTTTGAATTAAACCGTTCAAAACCGTATACTTTAATTATTGTTTTAATAGTACAAACAAAACATAAAATAAGTTTCATTATCTATTTAGATCTGACAATGCACTCTAACTGGTAAGAACAAACATTCTGTTCGATGATTATTAAAATGACATTAATTCTAATAATGGCGTAGATTTAACAAAGCAATGTAAGGCAAAGACAATAATTTCTGGACTTTATACCACGGAGCAAACTGCCAACAAAAAATTGTTATCTCAGAAATATAGATCTAGGCCCTCAAAAAGATTCACGACCGCCATTTCCATATTGTTGGTGCATATGTCTGTGTATCCATAGTTAACTTGGATATATTTCACATCATATAGTTTTATGTTCTTTTCATTCTCAACTTTGATTCCAGACGTCTGGGTGCATGTACCTGGACGGAAGGCGCTGACCCTTCCATTTAACATTAGTATCCAAATGTTTCCGGAATAATTTCTCTGGTAAAAGTCTAAATGTTTAACTTTTCCAGTTTTCACTTGAATTTTTGGAGTTTGATTGAAACATTCATCTGTATGTTTGTGGTGTATTTAAGTTATTGGTTTAAGGTAATGCTTTGGTTTTGTTATGGAAATATTTTTCACATTTCCATTCATTTATTCTTTTTAACAATTCAACTAAGAGCTAAGCAAATTGAAATAAAAATATTACAGTTATAACCCATGCTGGTCACACATGCCATTTTCAGAAATATTGAATAAATCCCAAAACTATTTAACATAAATACGGAATCCAATATGCTTGTCACTATAAATGGCAGTGTTCTTAGTAGTGGTTAACAATAAGGGGACCTAGCGTTGATTTATGTAATAACTATGCTTAGTTATAGAGCCTAACTCGTTTCTTGTTGATAACTACAAATTCAACTTTCTTCAGTTGGAAAATAAAGAATTTGACAATGTGTTCGACACAGCGGTGCAAATGTATAAATCGTTGTAGCTATGCTTGAAAATGAACATTGATTTTTAATACGCAAAAAAGAATAATATAATTTGTTGATGACTTATAACATCAGAAAACTAACCAAGAAAGAATTTTTTGTTTAAATTCATAGAACAAATTGCTTCCAGAAATTTAGAACAGTTTGGAATTTGATTAACGCAATAATTACAATGACGCCAAACATCATAGCTATTATTGTGAGTTTTCACTTTCAATACAAAACTCAGATTGTATCCTTATATGCACAGTTCTTCACCAAATTGAAGAAAAATATATTGTAGCACTCTTAAAGACAAAATGCCATTAAATTACTCAGTGCATTGTTGTTCAAATCACGTCATTTAGCGAAGTGTAATGGAATTTAATAGAATGGAACAGTTTGTTTCAGATTGGTAATTAGCCAAATTTAAATACAGGGGAGACGGGTGATGTGTACCGGAGAGTAATTTACTACTGAACATTGACAGATGATTATGATATGTAATGTGGTTTGTAATCCATTTTCATCAAACAACTTTAATGAAGTGTTATTGAAATTCAAATAAAATTCGTACTGAAGTACAATAATTGAATGCAGTATACAGAAGCTTGATTACTTCCGAGATCCAGACACAACAGGCTTCATTAAGGACGGAAATGTTATATTTCTTATGGGATTATGAAATCAAATCGAATGGAATATTTTTTTTACTTTCGTGTTTCTCATCACAGATATATTTTCTTTATCGCTGCCTTGATTATTTTCTTGTTACTTGTGCACCAGCTAAAATATTTAATTCGTTATTTTTTAAATGAAATGAAAAGAAACATTTCTGACACACGAACTTGCCGGAAAACTCTCGATTAAATCCTTTATCATCTTTAGTTTAATTGGGAACATTTGTCCAGTCAGCCATAGCTTAGTTTTCAATATGGCACATATTGCCCCAAACAACCAATAACCAGACGTAATTTAAGCTTTAACAAAAGATAAAAAATACTCCGAAAAATGAGCTAAGCAGAATGAATATTGACAATAACTTTAACCCACCTCTTTTGGAAAGACCTTTAAATTTAAATTCGTACTTTATCTGGTATTTTAGATAAAAAATATTTTTTCAATGCCTACATGATCTAGAAGGGCCTTATATGGAAAAGAGATAAACGTTATTCTTGTTATGCTAATTAAGCTTAGTTAAAAGGACGTGTAATGTAATAGGCTAAATCCACCGAGAAAATACCGCAAGCAACATATGTATAGCAAATATAAGCTATACTACGGATTAAAAAAAACGCTTGTACTGCTTGGAAAAATATAGAACACCAGATCAGTACAATTTAAAATCTTATTTATAATGTTTTAAAGGATTGTTTGAAAACTGGGCACTGAACCAGAATGATTTGATAACTAAATAACTTAACATCTCTGTAACGATTGAAGATGTATATTTGTTTAATATCAGTTTTGCAACAATGTATTCTACATGGTAACGGTGATCACATGTTCAAAATACTGGCATGTATTGACCGAGCACACAAACACAACCTGGTTTGGAACACCGCTACAATCATGATTCATGATCATTGTTTGAAAAGATAAGGTATGTTTAATGAAATAAAAACTTTAGTTACTTAAGTACATGACCAAGAATTATGGACTAACCTAGGGTCATGACAAAATGAAGGCACACATCGTGGTCGCAGACCATTCCATAAATCTTGATAGTTAACTGTAATAAGTAACTTTTGCTTAAAAGTCTACACACCTGAGTGCATTTTATCGCTATGACAAAACTACCCTAGCCTTGCATGTTGAATTGTGTTGTAATTAAAACATAAAAAAGTTTGTCTTGAAGATTTGATTAACACTTTCATATAAATATGCAGTATAACAGAAATGAATTAAAGGGGAAGGTGGAATTCATACTTTTAAAACCAAACATAAAATCATTTCGGGATCTGTAACAAATCAATAATAGAAAAGACAATGATTGCTTTTAACATCTGCATCTGAGATGATACAAATATGATATCCCCATAGGCAGACAAGACCCTAATCAAAGTAAAAAAAACGCCTGTCATTGTGATTCTCTTAGTGTCATTATCATTGGCTCACTGCGATTATCATAATTGTTCTGTCATGAGCATGGTATTCCTGGTCAAAACTTAATTATTGTGAATAATGCTAAAACTGCAAATAATAAAAACTATCAACAAAAAGCAACCGTACTTATCTGAGATTTCACGGTAGAAAATATCATTCTCATTTGTATGTAAATTTGTACTGAAGTATTATTATTGCTTAAATCCATGACGCCAGGGACAAACTGAATCTTTTTGTCTTTTGGAATAAGCTAAAACACTGAATGATAAAGTGATAACTGAATTTTGAAAAATATTTTTTTATTTTCAAAATACTTTTTATTTTGCACGTACATTGTCGTGTCTTTGAGTAGAAAAACTCCATGTTTTATCTGTCAGCAGCTGAAATGTACAAGTTGTATAATCATAAACAAACATACTAATCCATATCCGAATCACAATCCAGAAACAAAGTAAAAACTTTGGAACTGACAAATTAGGTTATACACGTGAACTTCCATCAGGGAAGTGAGGCCGGGTGCTCCGGAAGGGTAAGCACATCCTGTTTAGCTAGCTACACCCAAAATTGTGTAAAGAGAACATGGAACTGTGAGACGTCAAAAATATCCAGGGCAATACTGGACACAGAGACATCAAACTTGTCAACAATACTGTGATGGCGGCCATAAAACTTTTTTAGGACCATGATAAGCCTAGGCTTGCAATATCCCTGATTTATTACATTATTCAGTGGTTTCCTGATTCCTTATTAGGTGTGTTTATAAAGTGTTATTGGTGAACAAAATATAAATATATGTATGTAGAACATGTAAAGCAGCTTCCCTGATTCTAAACAGATCGGGACATTTATAGCATACTGAAATAAAAAAAATCAATTTCTTCTCGGCGATTTTTTGACAGTGTAGAATTGTAGGGAGACTTGTCTGCTATAAAATAACAACTATAATTTATCATATTTTTGTGTAAACCAAAGAGTTGTTTTATAATTAGTATAAGTTTCACGTAAATTTTACAGTCTTTGATATGGAGAGAAAAGAATATAAATATGAATTAAATTATTCAAGGTTAAAAAATTTAAAAAACCTCCCTTAACTGGACAAAATCTTTGTTCCGGGGCTTGCCTGCTTTAGAGAGGTTTACTGTATCAATGTGTCTGTATAAATAATTCTCAAAAATGTTGTTGAAGTGGTCTGGGATAGATTGATATTGTTTGGTGATCAAGTCTTACGGCTTTGTAATCAGTTTTAAATGGAGTTGTTGATGTGATGTTATTGAAATTTAAATGTAAGTCAAGCAATAAAAACTAATTAGGCAAATGACACGTGATACACATAAGGAGTTGATTATTTCTAAGAACGTGACATGTCGCATGTCGACATTTATCAAAGATGGCATGTGTTATCACATGATTACATTTCATCAAATCAAATGAATTTAATAAATCCGATCGCTTTCTTTATCATGCCATGATTCCTCTACAGCTCATGTATTGGTTATGTAATTTGAGAACATGCACTAGCATGTTCGTTTTTTTATTTTTATTAGCATTGAGATTAGTATATGTATACAATGTTATAAAATGATTTTAAAATAATTTGGTGACTGGTCTAAGCGTTGTTATTGAATGACACTTTTCTGATTTTTATTAAAGATGATGGTTCGTTTTTTATTTTTAAATCAAGTCTCAATTTTTTACCAACGTGGAAGTATGCATTGTGTCAAATGTTAGCACTGAGGGTTTAGACATTTTTTTTATTCTATCGGAGACAAATGCAGTGTTTTGTCGTTGAAATTAAACGTTGCAGTCTAAATCATTTAATAAGGCAATTTTATCCAAAGATATGGAAAAAATATTTAACAGAAACAATAGCATAGGATAAGAACCCATTGAGAATATAGCAACAAGGCAATAAAAAGGTAGCATAATAGTCAGTTTTAACATTTTTATCTGAAGTTATTCTAAAATGACATCCTAACAGGAACATGCCTTGAGCAAAACAAAACAAAACTTGTCTAACTTCATTTCAACAATCTGTATGTGATTGCAATAGTCTACCTGTCATTTTCATAGTCTATGCAATTATCAGTTATAGATAATGGGTCAAAAATATATTTTCATGAAAAACCGAGATTTATTTATGTTAGTGCCATTCGGGAGAAACTGGATTTAGCCGTTTATATTTCACTGTTATACCGTAGAATTAATTGTTTTCTAGCGGCTTTTGTTAAGCGTAGCACGACTTTATTGTACATGGTCTGGAATTTATAATCATTAATTTTAATACAAAATATTTTTCAAAAAAAAAATAACAAAAAATCAAAACCACGTTTTCAAGATTTTGGGTGTTGACAAAAACATGCTAAAAGTTTTGATTTTTTAATAAAAGCAACACATATTTGCAAGTGTAAATGGTTTAAGGATTGAAAAACGCACAATTGTAAAGATCGGTAAAGGATACTTCAAAAACAATACAAGGTTCAATTTAATTAGTACATATCCGAAGTCCACAGTTCATATGTAAGGTTGGTGTGTTTTATTGACTTGTAGTGTCATCTTTTGGTTGTTGTTTGACTTTTCTTTAACAGAAATATATTATTCAACTACCAAATTGTTTTATTCCATCATCAGGCTTAACAATGACACCAGATACAGTATGTTTTATATATTTTAAAAGGTCCATACCGACCACTGTTCAAATCACAATTTAAATACCAAAGTTAAAACTTTGAATATTTGCAAATTAAGTAAAACATGTTATTTTTCACCAGGTTAGTATAACCGGGTGCTCAGAAAAGGTAAGCACGTCCTGTTTAGCTAGCTATGCCGTCACGTCGAATGAATATTTTAAATTAAAACAAAAGAGAAATGTGTAACGTGAAATGTATATCGAATAATTTTGGATACAGAGATATCATACTTATCAACATGATTGTGGTGGCGTTTGTTATTGGCATTGAACCTATCAAGCGATCATAATTACCGTATAGTTACCCCTGTCAACCAACTATTTTGCTGATCACTTAAACGTTTACTCATTAGATAATGTCTAAGATGGGTAATTAAGAAACAAGTTAAGTGCTCGTTTGCATTTGACCTATTAATGTTAATAATCTTTTGTACACGAGATGCTACATTAACTTAATTTGCTAATGTATCAGAATTGCTTTGGAATACGCACAGTGAGGAATCCTTACATAAGCTTTTAGTTGATCGATCCGTACCGAAGCTCTACAATGTAATATAACGATTGTTGTGAACAGAGTACTTCATTCTTATACTGCTTCACAAAGCTAACGATTTTATTTAACTTTATCAAAACTACTCAACTTGTTTCTCATTGATATATTTTAAGGATGTTTAACAGATTTGAAGAAGTGTGTGGATCAATGTAGACATCATTAATGGAAGTATAGTGTGTGGTTCACAGGACGTATCGTAGAATCTTTTTGTATTTAGTAAGTATTAAGTGTTTACTTTAAAAATCCTTAAACAATTCCTTTGTTCATATGGAATTGAAGAAACTTTGAAACTTATATTCATAGTTGCATATTTTTAGACCATCGTGTATTGAAAAATGAATGGAATTGCTGAATCCAATGCACTTCGAAATCTAGAACAAAATAGAGTACAACATTTAAAAACAAATGAAAGCAAGGTATCATGTAAAATGAGATACTTAATGAACAATATAAAACTAGATCGATTACTAGATCGATTCATTGATGTTAGTTATTTTCAAATTTGATTTATTACTTTAATAAGTTGAAAATTCCTATGTCAAGACATGAATAATATAGTTCTTTATATGAGAGATATCTTAGTAAGTCGGAGAAATTATGTTTAAAGGCAAAGTCAAGTGTTTTTTCTGATTATTAATCCTCAGTGCTGAGTTTACTTTGGTATCCGCAACACCCAACAAAAATAACCGATCCGTGTTCTGCAAGATAAGTAAACCTTTTGGTACTAAGAATTAAACGAGTACGATTTGAACTTAGGCAACAACAGATATTGCAATTCGAAAACAGTATAAAATCAAAATGATGTAATTTCCATTAAAGAATATGATTAAGTTTAATCGACAGTTATAATTTCATTATTTGGAAAAAAACAAGTATGACAACATTTGATGATAGTGCTTCGATCTGAAACGCAGTTTATTTAGATATTTGTTCTCAATATTGCCAATAAACCATCCCTTTGTTTAATATTAGAACCTAAAATCATCAACAAAGAATTAAATTTTATTTTAAGTACTAGCATTGTTGTTAAAAATTTTAATACACGTATTTGGAAAACTTTGTATGTAACCTTTGTTTTTTAATGTCTTTTAAATTAAATCAAACACTCACGTACGAAATGGAATATGGTTCACATAAGGGTGTGATTATTTCTAAGAACGTGACATGTTACATGTTCACTTTTATCAAAGATGGCATGTGTTTTCACTTGATTACATTTCATGAAATCGAATGATTTTAATGAATTTGATTGCTTCCTACATCACACATGTTTCCCCAACAACTCACTTATGGTTTTATTTATTAGTATAAATCAAAAACAAACATACTAATCCATGTCTAAATCACAATCGAGAAAGTAAAACTTTTGACTGACAAGTCAGGTTAGACAATTTATGTCGTATTACAATAACTATTTGCTTTACATCAATGTAAAAAAGTGATTTAAAATTAGTTGTATTAACCAAACTTTGTAACCATAAAACAAACATAACAGTCCATGTTCAAATCACACCCCGAGAAGCAAAGTAAAAACTTGCAAATTAAGTTAAACATGTGCAATGTAAATAGATACTTAGTAATCAAACATACTTATCCATGTCCTAATCACAATCCATAAGAAAGGTAAAAACTTTGGAACTGACAGGTTGGACACGTGAACTTCCACCAGGGAAGTGAGGCCTGGTGCTCCGGAAAATGAAGCACCTCCTGTTTAGCTAGCTACACCCGCCACGTGTGTAATCTAAATTGTGTGAAAGGAACATGGAACTATAAGACCCCAAATGTATCCAAGGCAATCCTGGACACAGAGACATCAAACTTATCACCAATATGACGGCCATAAAACTTTGATATAAGATACTCCAAAAGGCTAAACATCCCATGTTTAGCTAACTATGACCGCTACGCGTGAAACTGAGAGTGAAAGTAACATGTAACTATGGGACGGCAAATATACCCATTGCAATTTTCGATACAGAGATAACATACTTATCATCAATGCTGTGACGATGGTCATGAATCAGTGCGAGGGGCTTGCTTAGCCTATGCTCGCAATATCTATCATTTCACAATTTATGAGTATGTAGCAAATATGGTCCAAAGTGTTGATGTTGTAATATTCGATATGTTTGCTGTACTTACAGAGAAGTAATCAATTTGTAAACCGGTCGGCCTTATACACACAATTGTCTTAAACAACTTCTATATAGATCAGGGCATCTGTATTACCCAAATATATGTATGCAGTAACAATAAAAACAGATGTAAAAAATACATTTCATCTTATCTTGAGTTGTTATGGATTATATACGTATATGTAATGCGTATAAGTCCTCAAAAACTAATGTATACTTGTAGCTAAATTTGGTTACATTTTGATTTTTTTCAACCCCTTGAAAATTTTGATCCACAATTTTGATCCAAGCATGATTGGTGTTTTCTTGTCTCCAGAAACAACACCTTGTGCTGTAAAATTGACACTAGTATAATATGTAATTTCATTGGCTTTTGCCACATCACATGATTTAGTTTCATTTTACTTTTTTTTAGTTTTAAACCGAACTTATTGTATACAAGACATCAGTGAAAATTGTTAATAAGATGTTCTAGGAAAAAATTAAATTGTCGAAATTATAATTATAAATTTGAAAAATATAATGCATTTTTTAAATGTGTGAATACATTTTTTCACGCGCTTAAAACAATACAAATTCAAAAAACTTAATATAATTTGATATAATTAAAGAAAGTTTTAAAATCAAAAAGTTTTTTCTTAAATCATTGTTTTCATAATACGATCATCGTCATCCCCGGAAATATTTACCTGCTTGTAAATTTGGTTGTGTCATTTTTTTCTAATACTGATTTGCAAAACAATATTTCATTTTTAGTTTTCATTCTCTTAGTATAGATGCCAATTTACTTCTTTAATGCATTCATTAAATATTTGTCATGTGATACATATGAGCTTGCATCCATTATTATCTCTGCTTCATCGACTAATTCTTTAATCAATCGTCGTTTTATTATGTTTTCCATGAATACGAGAAGAAATTTAATATATTTTACCTATTTTGAAACAGGATATTAATATAAGAACAATTAATAGAGACGTCATTCAGTGCTACACTCCCATTGATAAGCTGATAAATCTTTAATTAATACTGTTGGTCTCATTGTGATTGTGACAGCGTAAATTGCATTTTTATAGAAAATATAATACAGTAGAAAACACGTTAACTTATTTTCATTACCTAGTCGTAACAAAAATCGCTTTGCGCTTCTTTAGTTGTTGCATTATATAGCGGTAAATATAGCTGCTATGGAGATTTCAAATGTTAACATCAGGCGAATGAAAGTTCTATTTGCGTATACAGCGAAATACATTACTAAGGTCATCACTCAAAAAGACATGAACAGATTTTGGTCAAATGGCTTGATTTACTGTTCACAGAATTTACAAACTTGGGTACCAAGTCAGTCCTCTCTATGCAGGAACGGCATATGCATAGATTATCACATATTACAAAGGATAGATTACAGAAACAGAATGTGATGTTTGTTGTAATCAAAACAATAAACCCATTTTATTATGTGATGTATGTGTAACTGTTTATTTTGTTTCAACACATAGTTTTTACAATAATGTTTTGGTAAAAAGTTCAATATTATAAATAACAGTGGTGATCTACCAAACCTGATAAAGGTAAAAGAATATGCTGCTGACAAGTTTATATTTATATCAAAAACAAACATATATGTCACTGCAACAAATTAGCTGATAGTCAACTGAAAACCTTTCTTTTTTATATACATGTATTAAACTAAAATCAAAATAATAAAACTATTAATACTAGATTGTTATTTCATTGTTTGATATATACGTTGGCTTCCGTTAATAGCTACCATCACTGAATATCGTGGTGGTATTTTTTTTTTTTTTTTTGTAATATTATTCCAAGTCAACGGTCTTATATAATAGTTTATAACACTATATCGGATAAAAAAAGTATCTAAAACTTTTGATTTTTTCTGATATAACACTCTATTAATCATTCTAAAAATAAAGAACTCCGAATGCCTTCGATGGATTTGGTAAAGATCCTTTTGGTCCTTCAATACATTGTACTATCAGATAAACATTGTTCATGATTTTTGTTTGCTTTGTATATTTTATTCCTCATAATACTAAGCTATGCTTAATCGTTCAAAGTACATTTATTGCCTTGAGTAGACATTCTCATGAAAATTTTTCCTATCGATTTAAGAGAAAATTTAACTTTAAATCGCACAATGTGTCATACTTTTAGTAGTTACGCTGAAATATCAAAATGCGAAAGAAAATGACAACAAAGTGAGGAGTAATTCTCGCTTTACGAAAAAATGTCAAAAATGTGAACATTCACCCCAGCCTACGATGTATTTATTAATGTCAAAACTTTTCTCCTCGTTAATTTATTGTTGTTAAAAATACCACAACATACTTTTTATTAAACACGAACTCAATATTTTCAATGATTTGCATTTAAGCAACAGTGCAGTTCCACAGTCGCCGCAAAATTAAAAGGTAAAACATTATACAATTATTGACTTTTGATGAGATAGACATAATTATTTATCAACTTCAAACATTATATTTACCGAGGCCGTAGGCCGAGGTGAATATTATGTTTTGAGGTTGATAAATCCTTAAGTCTACCGAATCGAAAGTCAATAATTGTTTTATTATATTACCAATGATTTTTATCACCATATTATTATGTTCTATAGTACAAAACGAAAAAATGTCCTTTTCTTTTTTCAATGTTACATCATATAACGTCGCGTGTGTTTTTACGCGGCGACCATTGCCCACTGTTACGTCATAAAAACGTCGAGTGCGTTATTTCGCGGTGAATATAACGTTTTATCAGGCTCGCCAAACGCTTTCTCAACTAATCAGAAAAGGGCAAAATCATAATAATAATAATTAACTATATTCAGAAGAAACAACCCGCATCCCACCCAAAAAAGGAAAAATCTCAACATCGCAACATTGTTGTCTCTCAATGAGTAAAACATTTTGTGACTTAAATGCACTTTTGTATATTTCTTTATAAAAGTTGCACTTAACATATATCCAAATATAAGATTAACCTTTTTATCCCAGTTTAAATCTTTTTTCCTCTTAAAGTAAAAAAGAATATTTGAAGATCATGTTTTGTTTAGATAAAAATATCTTATCTTATATGTCAGTTATCTAACAGTTATTAACTTTTGGTTCGCAAAAATAGGATTTATATACCGTTAAATAATATTTTCATGGCCTACAGCCTCGATGGATTTAATTACTTTAACTATGATAGAGCCCTATATCTACCTCATCAAAAGTGTGTAATATTGCTGCAAAATCTCAAAATGTTTAACATCTTGAGATGTTTGGATTTTCACAAGTTTGGTTCGCAGCACTACTTGTGAAGAATTTCATTCCGAAACGACTATCTAGTGCTGCAAAATTAAAGCAGTTTGAGTAATAAGTACAACCACTGGGTTGGTATCTCTGCTGGTGGATTAATAACCACTCTTTAACCCAGGAAGAAAAAACATATATCAGATAAGTTTTTCATCTTAGTTTGATGTCCTGAATTGCCCTGGATATATTTGACGTCCCATAGTTCTATGTTCCTTTCAAACAGTTTTGATTACACACGTGTCGGATGTAACCAGATTAACAGGAGGTGCTTACCCTTCCAGAGCACCCGACCTCACTTCCCTGGTTGACGTTTACGTGTCTTACCTAACTTGTCAGTACCAAAGTTTTTATTTTGCTTCTGGATTGTGATTCAGACATGGATTATTATGCTTGTTTTTGATAATTTTGAACTGAAATGGGGTCAGGATATGTGCCTTCATTTTGATATGACCAGAGTCGTAGTCCATAAATCTTAATAGTGCCATGTACCTAAGTATCTATAGTTTTTATTTCATTGAACCATATCCAAATTATTAAAACAATGATTATGAATCATGACTGAGCAGTGTTTTGTTAAAGGGGCATAACTCTGTGTATTGCCTACTCGGTCCAAGGCCAGGTTGTGTATTGTCCGCTAGGTCCATACACGCCAGTAGTTTGAACCACATGATCACCCATTACCAAATATAATAGATTGTTGCAAAACTGATATGAAATAAATGTACATCATCAATCGTAACAGAGATGTTAAGTTATTTAGTTATCAAAATTATCCTGGTTCAGTGTTCAGTTTTCAAACAATTCTTCAAAACATTTTAAATTGTACTAATCTAATTATATATGTGGCGGGTGTAGCTAGCTAAACAGAAGGTGCTTCCCGGTCTCACTTCCCTGGTGGAAGTTCACGTGTCTAAACTAACCTGTCAGTTCCAAAGTTTTTTGCATCTGAATTGTGATTCGGATATGGATAAGTATGTTTGTTTTTGATTATCTGATTCTAATATTTTAAGATTTCTTGAAAAATTAGGTTACCCTTAGTTGTTCAAAGTATTGCCTTAGGTGAATATGGTAAAACACATTTTGTTCCTTCTATTTTTCTTATTTCAACATTTTAAAAATATTTGGATTTCAACTGTTGTGGTCCGTGCATTACTTGTAAGTTTAGGTTTTGTATAGCACTCTTTGGTGCGCGTTTTAATCAATTGTTTATTCTTTGCTTTTATTCAATACACGTCCTGTACCTTCAATTACAGTGCGTGTGATATCCAAATTAAATTACTAGTTGAGTGGTATGTTTGTTTTTAATCAACGTAATGAATAAAACTTCTTCCTAAAATGAAAGTTTTTGTGTGCGCAAATATCACTTTTTATTACCACTCCTTTTTCAATTAGTAAAACCAATCACAAATTAATTGCAAATGGGTATATATCTAATGTAAAAAAATACATTATATATAAAATATTTGTAAAAAAAAGTTAACAAATACACCATTTGCACACAAAATATCATAATCTCCCTATCAATCCTATATAACTTTAGTTCCCGCTAAAAAGTCATTTCAAGATCAACTGTTTGTTTTAACAATAATAGTCATTGTAGTGAAGTTAATCTACAATGTGATCTCAAACTAACTGTTATAGAAAACAATATGTATATGGAATGTAGAAAAGTGTAATGAATGAATTTATTCAAAACGCTAATAGTGCAATAATTAGAAGATGAAAACAGATTAATCAATTTTAAATTTTATATGTTCAAAAATGATGATATAAGTTTTATGATGTATACTTCTACAGCATTACTCCGAGTATTCTATCATTAATTCTTCATTCCTTTAAATATTAGATCGTGACAGACTAAAAATATAATGCGACCGAATTAAAACGCGCTAATCATTTAACTTTAAACGAGGATGGAAATGTTTAATGTATATATGAAAACAATTATGATCGATTAGTTACAGTGGTTTTGCTTTTAATATTTGTTAAAATTGCAAAAATGAAATTATAATAGGACGGACTAAAACCCCGTCTGTTTTACAAGTTATATACCCTGTCTGTAGAATTACCCATAAGAAATTAAAACGCCTTAAAAACTCCTTTCCCCTGATAAGTTTTTTACATAAACATTTTTGTAGATAAGGGTATATTAGCAACAAAATGCATATAAAATTGTCTTAAATGATTCATTTTGAAACCATGTAACAATCTGAAACAAAAATCCAGAAGCAAATAAACTAAAAACTTTGAAAATTATAAATTAAGTTAAACAAGTGAACTTTCATCAGGAAAGTGAGGCCGGGTGCTTCGGAAGTGTAATAACCTGCTGTCTTGTTTTGCTAGCTACATCTGTCACTTGTGTAATCAAAATTGAATAAAATTAACATGGAACTATGGGAAATCAAATATATTCAGGATGATTTTGTATACAAAGTTATCATACTTATCAACAGCTTTCAAACTTTTTGAGGGCCCTGATAAGACTATGCTTACAATTTTCAAGTCAATAAATTGTTTGTAGGCAGCTTGCTTCCTGTATAAAGCTCTACTATAGCATAATAATTGTGAAACAAACTCATCAGAGGCAGAAGAGGTAGGTATATTGCTGCATAGAAAAAAGAAAGTTGACGATAGAAAACTGGAAATGGAAAACTTCATCACATTTTGTACAATTTCAAATGTAGCCTTTTTTGGACGTCATAATTGAGGTATAAGTCTTAATTTTCATGAGAAGTCAAGGCTGTTCTTCATATAGAAGCAATAGAAGCAGGGGAAACTTAAGGTTTTGAAAAAGTTTGTGTAAAATTTAGGCTCACAGTACAGAGTTATCTCCTTTTACTGTAGAAAATGCTATTAACAACTTAATTGGCAAAAAGCTAAAATCCCCTGAATTAAAATTGTAGGAAATTTTATAGTGAATAACAACTAATTTCTTCACATAAAAATATTTTCTGTTCCAATTACTTTGAGGTTCGACCCTATTTTTCATAGAATGACTAGATTACTGATTTAGTGAGAGAAAAAACTATCATAAAACATAAGGATTTATAAATCTCAGAAACATGATATTTTCCTCGGCCAACGGCCTCGATAAATTTAATCTTTCTAAGGTTGATAAAACTTTTTGTCGACCTCGTCAAAAGTCAATAAGTGTTTTATACTCTACTTTAACTTGAAACCAAATGCTTTACAAAAGAATTAGTGAATAGTTATATTGATTTTGGAGAAGATTGTTCACTGGAGTTATGTAATACCGCAAACATTGATTAAAAGTTTAAGGCACAAAATCTTAGTATTGGATAGGGTTTCTGTAAGCACTCTTTGGTATGTATTTTAATCAAATGTTTATTCTTTGTTATAATTCAATACACGTCTTGTACCTTCAATTACAGTGCGTGTAATGTCCAAATTCAATTACTAGTTTAACGTTGCGTCAATTAGGAGATACAATATACGTAATGAATAAAACTTCTTTCGTAAATGAAACCTTTCGTGTGCACAGATGTAACTTTTTACCGCCATTCCTTTTTCAATTAGTAAAACTCTGAAGCCTATTATGGAGATTTTTTTGTTATTCAGCAAAAAATCAATATCTGTATATTTCAGGCAATTCGTGTTTGAATACCTGTTTTATACTAGAAGTAATGGATTTGAAAATACTTTAATTTTGAGAAAAATGTATTTATGCCATCCAACGCTTTCATCAATATTAAAGCTTTTACTGATTAAATATACGTCCAATGCACTGTACAAAATAGTATTTATCAATAAAACATTATACTCCCAGTTGAGTTATTAACTAGAAATTCAAAAATGATTTGACTGTTAAGCTGTTAAATAATCGTACTGGTCTATGTTTAAATCAAATAAAAAAAAACAAAGTTTAAACTGACAAATAGGGTTAAGCACGTAAACTTCAACCAAAAGATTCAGGATGGGTGGCCTGGAAGGATAAGCATCTACTTCAGAACATGTTTACATGTGTTCAAAAATTTAATTTTCACAATGGCAAAAAATATTGCTTACCACTTAAATATGTACAGGCATGTGATTTTCAGTAACCCAGACAAAGCAGTCAACATTGACATTCATATATTGAATAAGTGTAAATTTGATTGCTCTTAGCCGTGATAGATAAAAATATCCGATACATATGATACATCGTACATACAAAACCATTTGTTTAGTAAAAGTCCGTCTTTGATATCAATAGAGAGTGAACAAGTCCGAAATGATCGATACATTTCATCTTTTATATAGAATACAGCTGGACAATATAATAAATGAGAGGGTTTCCTTTCTATGAATGATCAATCTAAAAATCTTACTGCTCTTATTAATTAGTGGTCGAAATAGATGTTTTATGTTCGAAAATAAAACGTCTTTGTTGAAGAATGATTGCTCTATCCTCAGGCAAAATATTTATGAGGTTTCTACAGTTCAGAATAATCAAATTACTCTGGTTTTGTAATTTGCACGCAACAATATTAATGTCAAAATCCCGTTTTACAGGAATCCGTTTTTCTATAATTTTTTTCATGTGGTGTTCAACAGAAAATGGTAAGAATCAAAGTGTGTGTTTTCGTGATGTCTCTTCGAGCAACTGATGAAAAAAGAACACGAAAAAATAACTTTTGTAATAATATAGAAACAATTAAAAGAGTTTTGTAAATATTTTATGGGCTTAAAATATAGATTTGATAGTTTGTCGTTTCTGGTTTAATTACAGATGTTTATTTAATAAGTCACTGTGAAATTTTTACTACACCTTTTACATTAGGGCCATTACAAACAAATTGGCGCACCCAAGGCTTAGTTCAACAGGTACACTATGGTAACTTTCTTAGATTCTAATATGGTTTATTCAACTTTGAATTCCCACTAAATTCTATGTTAAACATGCACTGATACGAAAATAATCGCTATAATGATTCCGAAATCATTTCTAAATTCCTAATAGGTGTCATGTAAATCACATTGTATGTAATAAACGTATAAAGAAAATCTGTGTAAATTTTACTTTTAACCTAAGTGCCTTAGAACTCAATCCATCTGTATTTCTACCACAGATCAAAATATTGGACAAAAAACAATTGATCAAAAAGCCGCAAGTTTTAATAACAGAAAATAGACTTTTAGCGAGGCTTTTTTAAAACCCATCGCCTCTTAATGAAACATATCAACAATTACTGTTCTTAGACAATTTTGTTCTTCTATCTAATTATACAAGTAATTTTTAACGAATGTTTTGTCCATTTTACTTATTTTTTCACTTATTCCGCTTTCACATACACGAGGTTATATAAAATATCTAATGGACCAGAATCATAGCTTATTTTATGTTGTTAAATAAGAAGGGTTTCATTCAGAATCAAATCCTCTAAATGCACTTTAGTTATCAAATAGCCATCGAGTAGACATATTTTACTTTTTAAGCTGGACAGTATGATAACATTCTAAGAATCTGATATTGTTATTTTGTAGAGTTTTTTACCGCTACGGGAACTTTTCACAACAAAACAAGCTGCTTACAAAACATTGTTGATTCTGTTATACTAAACCCCTAAAAAGCCTTATGGTCGTCGTCGCAGTATTGTTAATAAGTATGATGTTTCTTTGTCAAGGATAACCCTGGAAATTGTTTATGTCTAATAGTTCCGTGTTCCTTTCGCTTAACTTTAATTACACACTTGGCAGGTGTAGCTAGCTAAACAGGAGGAGCTTTCTTTTCTCGAGCACATGGCATTACTTTCCAGTTGGATGTTCACGTATGTAACCTAAACTTTGCATTGAGATTGTGTGTTGAACATGGATTAATCTGTTCCTTTTGATTTGTATGACCACTACATTGTATGTCGAACGTGCAGTGAATCGGACAATAATCGCCGTAATGAATCGGAAATTATTTCAAACGTCTGTGCAAGCTTTACGTAAATAACTTTAAATTGAATAAGCATATCAAGAAAATTTGTGGGAATTTGTTTTTAAAACCAAATTTTTTTAAAACAGATCAGATGTTTAAATTAAAAAAATCCACTCACAAGTTTAAATAACAGAAAATAGACTTGTGTAAAACCCATCATTTTTAATGAAACATATCAACAACTATTGTTCTATTTTCTTTTTCAGCCTGTTTATATAATAATTTGTCATCAAAAGTTTGTCCCTTTCAAGTTCACGCGTTTATCCTTATAGTTAAAAAATTCTTTGCTTTGAGATTGTGACTTGAACATGAATTAGTATGTTTGTTTTTTCCCACTACATGCTATGTCGAACGTGAAGTGAATAGGACAATAATTGCGGTAATGAATCGGAAATTATTTCAATTTTCTGTTCAAAATTTATGTAAATTATTTTTAATTTAATAAACATATCAAGAAAACTTGTGTGAATTTGATTTTCTAAACCAGGAATTGTCTGTTAGAACTCGATTCATCTTCAGTTCAACAACCGATCAAAACATGTTATCAAATAATCACGCAAAAACGTAATGACAGAAAATATACTTTTAGCGAAGTAAGTGTCAAAACCATTGCCACTTAATGAAAACAGATAAACGGTTATTGTTCTTAAACGATTTTGTTATTCTTCCTAATTAAACAATAATTTGTTTACGAAACTAATTTTATTTTAACGATACAAATAAAAACATACTTATAATAAAGACAGATTTAAGACTTCGTTTTTTTTTTTTTTTTTTTTTTTTTTTTTTTGTAGTATTTTGTATTTTTCTTTCGTGATTTTTCTTCTTATGTACGTGAATCATAACTTAAAACCCATTACAGTGTTCCATTTTGTGTACATCATTTGTCGAGTGCCTGTATTTATAGTTGCACTGTGTTATGTTGCTTTTCTGTTTGATTTATCGTCTTATGTATTGTCCATAAGTGTGTCGGTATTTGTTTAGTTAATTTTTTTTTCTATTTCAATATGTATGATAAAAACTAATTAATTTCCAATCTAATAATATGTTTTTGGTAATATATACCAGTAATAACATTTGATAATTTTTTTTTAAATTTTACCCGCTGTGGTTTCGTCATTGAACTTGCCAACGTCAGAAGTTACATTAACTGTTTTATGTTTCTCTCTAATGTGGGTTTATAAAATACGCAACCACAAATATACTTATCCATCATCAATTGCCAATCCCAAAAGTAGACTTTTGCTACATTAAATAAACCACCTAAAGTTCAACAAGTAGTCATTCTACAGTTTAATCTCAAACCAATTGCAACAGAATATACTTTGTTACTACTATGCTTTTATGTATATATTGTAACAATTCTAAAAAAAATACTAATGAGTAAAGCAGTTTTTGAGCAGTTTTAATTTCTTATAGAGGTTTCTATAGACAATAAAGATAACTCATGTAAATCAAGTTGGTTTAAGTCCCATACTCATGTTGTTTTGGTTAACTATTTTAACAACATGTTTAACAAAAACTGCAATTCAATTAATCAATCATAATTGTTTTCATATATACATTTAACATTTCTGAGCTTATTCAACGTGAAGAAGTCGATTTTTATTCAATTGCATTTTATGTTTAGTCCGTCGCAATCTGGTATTTCTAGTATTGTAGAATAAATGACAGAATACTTATAGCAATGCTGTAGATATATAGACAAAATTATGTATTTTTACCTGAGATATACTTATTTTATCATTTTTGTGCATATCAAACTATATCTAAGATTAGCTATCTTCTTTCCATCTGTTCTACACTACCTTATTAACGTTTTGCACAAATTCCTTCAGCAGAATAATGTAACCGTTCAAAATACATATTGCATTCAAAATTATCTTAAATGATTCATTTGAAGTCTATGTATTAATTTCATCTGATTTCATCTGATTTCTGTGCTTCATATAGTAGCAAAGGATTCTTGAAGTTTTGTTTTTAATTTCTCTGTTAAATTTACAGAACAGAGTTATTTTCATTTTCTATAGAAAATGCTGTATACATCTAAATTGAAATTGTTAGATTTTTATGGTGAATAACACCTCTCCTTAAAACCATTTCATAAAATTTTTTAGGTTGCAATTACCTTGAGGTTTGATCCTTTTTTCAAAGAATACATGGACTACAGACAAGTAATAAAAATTTATAGCATGAAAAAGATGTTTTTGTCATGAATAAAAACGCTTCGTCATTCTAAATTTATCTGCCAATAATGTTGATTTTGCAACTCTAACTCTAGCACCAGGACATGTTTATAAACTCTACTGTACATATAACGTATAACTTACATATACCTTAAAGTCGTTTCACGTTCATAATACGTGTACACATAAAATACGTAATAAGCAAAACTTCTCTGAAAACTAATCATTTTGTGGCTCAGCTGTAACAATTTCTTTTTCAATTTGAACACGTATAAACGAATATTCCATTCTGTTAATCAAAGCGTGTTTTGCATATCCGTTTTTGTAATATGCCCTACAATCGTTACAGTAACTTTCGTAAATCATGTTTTTCAGGTGCAAATTGCAGTTTATTATGAATTGCAGCAAACATCGTTAAAACACGACACTATGTACCATCTATTACAGTCTTATGATTAAAGATCTGACAGCATGACAATTTTACTCAATCCTGGTTCGTTTTTATAACTTTATATTTTAATTTTTATGGGTGTTCAGAAAAACTTTGAGATATTTATCATTATTTTGACTTTTCTTTTACAATGCTCCTTATCTTCAAAGCTTAGGAGATGATAGGCTGTAATTTTGAAATCATATGCCATATTTCTTGTGAATCGGACATTTTTAAGATCTTCTTTTTTAGTTTTTTTAATGATTTAATTTTGGACAGAACTAACACATTTATTGTCAAACCAATCGGACAGTTTTTACACTTTACAAGTCAAAATAACATTCATTTGTAATATATAGTATATGTTTTTTCACACTTCATCAGTTTCCTAAAACCTCTTTAATTTCAATATTGCTATTTGTTTTGCTTGCAGTTTATCATAAAAAGGTGTTTAGTAAAATCAACAAGACATGTAGAGGTATTTTTATATGTTTTTTTACAATAATTTTCACTTTGCGATCTATTAACGTCATTTTGCATTCCAAGAGGTAATAAAATGTTAACTGAAGTTATTTACCTTATTTACGATTTATCAGTATTTTAAAAACCATTATGTTAGCGTTTCAGAAACAGTTTGATGTAAGAATGCTTTTGATAAATTTGATTTCTAAAATCAATATGAATTTTGTATATCAGTATTCTTTTATAGTAGTGCACTACCTTGCAAAAACTGATTTTTACGTGTCAAATGTGAAAAATGTGTTTTCCACATTGACAAAGATAAAAAATTATCTTCTTAACAAGTAAAGTCCCTTGGCCTTTGGTCTGCTCTCTCTCTCTCTCTCTCTCTCTCAATAAGTTTTTATGCATAAAAGGTCTGGTAGAGACCTCTTTCATTCCATGATATGACATCTTTACGCTTGAAGTTCTACATATATTCATCTTTTATTTAATTAGAGAATTAACAAGTACAGTATGATCAATATTTAGTTGGCGGTATGGATAAGAATGTTTATGTACGGAGTCTTTCTGCTGACATGCGACAGTGGTGAACATAGGCGTTATAAGAGTTTGGCTTAAATACCAATGTTTGGACGATTTATTGTTTGTAAGCTTGACAATTAGTACATCTGTTTTTGATTATACATTTTAAATGAAAATAGTGGACCAAACTAAAAAAGAAATAAATATTGTAATTGTGTTATAGTTTGTGGTTCTAACTTTCTGAGAGCCCAGACAAATCAACCAGTATAGTAACTCTCAAGGAAAAATAAAATAAAACAAAACAAACATAAATACGTGGAGTTTATAAGGATTTCTTGAAATAGATAGTAAATTGTAAACAAAACAAATGTAAATACTCTCGGTTTGTTGTACTATTTGATACGAACTGTAGCCATGCATCTCCTACTAAAAAGCTCATCATTGTTTATTGTGCAAATCTTGCAGTAAACGATAATGTTAACTAACATTAAATTTTCAACATCACTTCAATTTTCAGTTATTCATATTTATATGTACAAATAGATAATAGAATTTGCCATAAATGCTGTTAAAGTGTTGTCCAACCTTACATTTGAGATCCTGGTTTTGTTTTATTTCTTCATACTGTCATGCTGATTGTATTGACCATTTTCAAATTTTTTGGTAGATTCTACAAATACGGATAGGTATATACTGAAGTATGTGATGATAACATGTGTCATATAGCAGCAGTGCAATTCCAAAGTACTGCTTTAAACAAGACATACCGGAAGGTAACAGCATGTCCTATTGTTGCACTCCAAAGTACAAGAATTCTAATTATAAACTTCACATAATAGCTACAATCAAGATAAGCAGCGTGTGAATATCACATGCTGTTCATTAGCTTGGATAAGAAAATCAGAAATTTCATTTGATTATACGTGTCGATTGGTTTACAAAAGACGTTTTTACACATTAAAAGGAACATATTGCCTTCAAGGGCATGGCAATCTTTAATGATATAATTATTTTGCATTCCATTCACGACGAAAGTTTTCTGAACTTATTCTCGAAAAATTAAATGCCGTAGGATATTCTAGAACGTGTGAAAAATTTAATCGATAAATATCTTTTTTCTGTTGATCAAAGCAGATAAAGGTTCAAGTGGTTGATGATCGGATGCAATATGTACAGCTGGTCTATTTCAAGATCAGGGTTGTTGTAACAAAAAGGTGCCAATATGCTGTTATTACGTATTTGAATATTTGAGATTTGTCTATGTTGTTAACAATTCCCTCGTCACTATTTAAGTACCTATATTACCGGTTAGTTCCATGATGTTTTATATTTAATGAAAGTATACCCATAAACAAAACATAAAAAATCGCTACGAACTATCACAAATTAAAGATAGACAGAGCGTTTGAAAATGATTTTTACAAATGTAATGAATCATGTTAAAGATGTCTGTCTTGTGTCCAATTTCTCTGTTTTGTGTCCTTTTTCAACCCTGTTTCTCTTTAATTCTTCTCATCCTTATGACATCTGTGGTATACACAAGGGATCTCTTACAGTATTTTTGATCTGTGCTGATTGCTTCCGGTATATTGCATCTCAATTATATCATTTATGTGTCTTCCTGATCTTGTTAATATTCCGAGCTTTTATTCACAATTTATGGTGATACAAATGTATTTGTTTATCAATAGTGCTTAAAAACTTTTTATTGGTAAAGTTTAAGCATTTGTTTTTTCGAGTGTTTCTTTATTTTTTGCCTTTTCGGATATAATTAGAATGCCAACTTCTTAAGAGTCATCAGAACAAAAATCTTTTTATTCGAAGTATGCTAATTTATTATTGCGTTTCTTACTAAAACGGACTTAAAAGATACATCTTTCATTTGGAGAAACACAACTGAATCAGAATTCATTTATTTCATGCGTGGTGTCTGTGATCGTGGTATCTCAGATTACCTTATTCTAATGGGGGTTAGTTACAGTTTATTTCCAGACAATCACGTCTTGTAATTAAAAAAAATTCATCAGCAACAGCGAAAACTAAATATGTAAGGGTATTTATTAGCCTAGCTTAAGCATTTTTCTAAATGTTTGTACATTTGTAAATCATTGCTAAAAAAATTAATGTTTTGCATCATGACATACATTATTTTTTTAATGAATGGAAAATTATAAAGATCATTATACAAAGCAAGTGCACATTTTTATAAACTAGTACACTGCTTGTCGCTAAGGTAATATAATACGGATTTCATCATCTCTCATCAAATGCATACTTCTTAAAGTAGTTAGTCTGAAATTTATATTACTTTCAAAGTACATATAAATATGAAAGAAAGTGAAATAGTTCATTGAATGTTTTTTGTTTTTTGGTTTTTTTTATTTTGAAGCACTTCGTAGATCGTCATATTATTTTTATTACAGTCCAATGTTTAGCTACGCATTTATTTAACCTCGACTTCAGCTATGACTTGTGGCAAGTGGCAAGTTTGGGTTGATCATTCATCATCGTCAGGAAAACTGCTGATCCTCCGGTTCCCCGCAAATGGTATTTTCAATTTTCACATAATTTGTAATAGCACTTAAACCACCAGTAAAATTCAAACAACATGGTATAATGTCATAGTTATTTCATTACATATCTGTGGTATGCAGAACAACCCTGATTATTGCGTTGTGTAATGTATAGATAAGTGAGAGTATTTTAACAAATCATAATTGGGGTAGCCAAACAAGAGATTGTATTTAAAATAAATCATTGTCCTTCTATTTTTGTAATTTCAACACTTTTAAAACAATATTCGGACTTCCATAATTTTGGCCAAATCACTACTAATGATGAATTTAATTCCGAAATATCTGTCTAGTGCTACAAAATAAAACAGGTTTAGTAATGTTGAAAGAATATTGTTTACTGTACAATTGTATTAATTTGGTTTTGGTTGTCAGAACGTAATTTAAATTTAAATTTAAGTAATTTAAAAGCGGGATAAAGATTATTGTAATTTTGGCAATTGTAGACATATCGATTTTTATTTTTTAGTTTTGCAAAACACACCCTGCAAGCACTAATAAACTTTACTACACAAGGATCTACTCTAGTGGGATTTTGAATAGATGATGGGAAAAGATGAAGGTATTATAAACAAACTCATACATCACAGTATCAAAATACCAGAGAGAGAAATATACTTTTGGAAATACCCTCAACGGATTAATTAAAACCTCACCAAGAAAGATTCTTCCTACGTTTAAAATGATAAATCTTGGCATTGTTATTCGATTATATTTTACAATTAACAGCTGCATTTCTCAAGTGACTGAGATTCTCGACTTAAGAAGAATTATTTCGACAAATTTAAGAGACAATAAAGGTTATTTAGACATCTTCCGAATTTGTCACTTCTCAGATTATATATTAATACTGGTATCACATGGTAAATTTATGATAATAGGGGTATACACACCTGTCTCTAATTTATCATGTTATTTATTCGAGTAGTTTGCTTTGTCAATTTTTTTCTTGTTCTTCTTCGTACCAATTACATGTTCATCCTCTGAATCAGCTTATAGTACTAGACCATTGGTTTGACAATTCTGTCAAAATTTCCTATATCATTATATTTTACTCAACTGTATATTAAACTGCACAAGAGTCAGGATAAGACGTTATTCTTCAAAAAAAATTATTTTGGGTATTATGCCGTATTGCTGCATTAGTCTCCTCTAAAGCAGATAATCTAAAATTATGACACAAGAAAAAGATAAAGATTTTTTTTATAAAATTATCAATAAATTATGAAAAAACAACCTTCTGAAAGACGGAGTTTTAATAAACACGGAATTAGTTTAGGTCGCTGCAAGTTTGCCTCGGTAACAGATTGTCACCATACGTACACTTTCAATTTGTCAAATCAACTCTTAAGAGAATAAAACAATGCTGGAAGCCTTTTTGAAACTCCTAATGTACATTAAACCATAATATAATGATTTGCAATTACACATGAGATTATACATAACTTTGAGAGGGTAATTAATTCAGAGGTTTTAATTTCAAATAGGGATGTTTTTCCTAAATTGGCGATTTTGTAAACATTTATCTTCATGACAGAGATACATTGCAATGCGTTTATTTACAAAAATTAAAGTTGTTGATATGAAATCATTGATATATCTTTAATTTATATATACTGAGGACCTCATTGCATTATAACTATTAACCAATCAAATATTGATCTTGGCAATATTGAATCTGAAAAAAACATGTTCTGAGAGATATACAGAGACACCAACAACACAACAAATACAATTAGCATTAGAGAAACAAATACAAAATGTGATAGCACATACCAAGGATCCCGAATTTAAAAAATAAATCAAAAACAAAGACTTTGAACTTTACTGACAAAATAATTTCCTGTGATGTGATTTTAATATTTTTGTCAACATCCTAACACATATTTTTTTTATTCAACAACGGCTCAATATAGCGCATATAAAACATGTTATCAGAATATTTCTAAGAAATCTAGATTTTTTTTTAATACTTGCTTATTTTGCTTCTGTAAAAGCTTAACATACCGGTCCATATTTAAATAACAAACAAAAAATAAAACTTTGAAGACTGCAAATTTTGTTCAACACGTAAAGGTCTACCAGGGAAGTGAAACCGGGTACTAAGGAAGGGTGAGCATCCCTGATTAGCTACCTAATTGAAAATTGAAATGGGACATCAAATATATCCAGGATAATTTTGGATACGGAGACATCATACTTATCAAACTTTTATCAGCGATATCAATTTAACACTATAGTTATTTTTGAAAGTCAATAAAATAATATTTTTAAAAAATAATAACATAACTTAATTAAAAATAGAAATGGATGTCCTATATATACATTCGCCTTTAACAAATATAGCATTTACAATTATGATACTTTAAAAGAGCAAGAGGAATATTTGCATAAAAACTATAACTATATAACAGAATACATCTCATCTAACGCCTTTATGTTAAATGTTACACATTATTTCTCTGGCGCCCGTCAGGATTGGAAACAATCATAAAGTATCAGACGTGATTCAAGTGAAATGACAGGGACTAACATTAGAAGTGATGTGATTAACGTCCTTCGAAAGATACTTTCATATTTCAAACAAAAATTAGACAGGAAAGGCAGAAATTATTGTTTGAGTTGTCCCTCATCTGGTTTCAAATCTCCTTTCCATTCTTTTTTTCATAACCACTATATGACCAAATTTGTGAAATATCTAACTTTTAATCCAGATAGCCAGACTGCATGAAGCATACTTTGGTTACCTAAACCGCGTTTAATGGTAGTTTAATTGAGAATTTATAGATGATCATGTTTCATATCATCATGCTGCAAATAAAGTGCAACTCACGCTATACTGCCATTTACGTCCAATAAATGTCCATATGGCGCTGGTTTAAACATGTAATATTGCATTCCTAGAGGAGTATTCGTAGACACGTTTGACAATATCGGTGTAAAACGGTGTTTAAATTTATTGCAATTATCTTCTTTTTGAGTAAACAATGTGTTGGTTGTCTGATCTGTCTCGTTCTACTTCTGAATTTTATAACAAAGCTCCATTCCTGAGTAGCACCCGACACTGTTATGACAGTTATCTTATAAATAACAATTGACATGGGCTACTTTCGAATGATATTTTTCTTAAAAATTTAAAAGTAACGCATGACGTGTATATATATAGCGGTAAAATGACCGTAAGACTTTGAAAAGAATATTTGTATACGGTTTTGACAATGCCGGTGTAAATGTAATTGAACTTTTTTCATATTTAGTACACAATGATTTGGTTGTTAGATCTGTGGCATGTGCTACTTTTGAATGTTTTTAAAAATCATGTCATTCCAAAGTAGCAAACGACACTTTTGAATTATCAAAAACAAACAAACTAATCCATGTCCGAATCAAAGTCCAGAAGCAAAGTAACTTTGGAACTGACAAGTTAGGTTAGACACGTGACCTTCCACCAGGGAAGTTAGGCCGGATGCTCCGGAAGGGTAAGCACCTCCTGTTTAGCAAGCTACACCCCCATGATGTGTAATCAAAATTGTGTGAAAGAAACATGGCACTATGAGACGTCAATTATTATTTTATTTTATAAGGGCAATTATGACACTTATCTTAAAAATTGTCAGGTGGTACGAAAGTAGCGAATGAACGATCAATTGCATGTATTTAAATTGGTGTAAGATCTTCTTTCCATGATTCGACATCTAATGAAAGATTCTTTATGCGTTCGTCGCTGACATGGGTTTGATTTTTTTTAAATTGCCGAAGCTTACTTGTCGAAATAAAATCTCAAATATACGTCTTCTTGTTCTTAAAAAATTGTGACTATCTATACATTCTACATAAGTCGTCGGCTTGTTAACATCGTTGTGAAAAATAAAATGTCTGTTTTCCTTCAGGAAACAGTAAGTGGTGCTTAACCTTCCAGAGCACCCAGCCTCGATTCACTGGTGAAGGTTGACGTGTTTAACCTGACTTGTCAGTTCCAAAGTTTTTACTTTGCTTTTGAATTGTGATTCGGACATGTATTAGTATCTTGCTTTTGATTCACACATATGTAATCACATATGTGTTTCTTTAGAGAAAAACTTAGATTACATCTGCGAAATTTACACTTAATATTTGTTGTAAATATTTTCAAAAACTTTTTTGAAGTCCAAATATAATATCAAAATAAACATACTGGTATCAATTCCAAATGAAATAAACAAATAACTTCATTCTCGCGAAACACAACAAAATAAGAAGGAATTTCCAATGTATATATCTTTACCTTAAATTACTATTAAAAAACAAACATACTTATCTATGTCCAAATCACAATCCAGAAGCAAAGTAAAAACTTTGGAACTGACAAGTCGGGTTAGACAGGTGAACTTCCACCAAGAGAGTGAGGCCATTAACACTTTATTATCCTGAAGTAGATCGCGAGCATTTTCATATTTACGATTATATTTAACAGTAGTAATGGCCTTATTCGCGAATATTTGAACTCGCGTTTGGAATCTTATTGAATACAACATGTGTATGTCAACATAAAAATGTCTGTGTGCTAAAAATATTCGCGTGATATTTGCATTCGCGTGATATTTGAATTCGCGAATGGGATACGTCGGGAATTTACCCGAAAATCAATCTCTAGTGAAATAAAAGTGATCTACAGTATTTGTCTGATGATTCAAGTCAAATGAAAGAGTCGTCCTTTAAAATTCAGACGTGATTCAAGTCATATAACAGAGAATTACATCAGACGTGATTCAAGTCAAACAAAAAGACTTCCATAACAAATCAGACGCCAGTCGGAAAAATTTTTTTTGATTTGTCCTTTATCTGATTTCCAAACTCCGCTCAGTTCTATCATTTTTGTTATTTCATAACCAGTATATTTCCATAATTGTCAAATTTTTAACATTTATTCCAGATAGCCAGACTAAATAAAGCATGTTTTAGTTATTTTAGCAACATGTTATAGTCGTTTAGTTCAGAATATTAAGGATCATCTTTCACATCTTCATGCTGCAATGAGGTGCAACTCACGCGATACTTCTATTTACGACCAATAAATGTCCATATAATCCTGGTTGAAACACGTAATGTTGCATTCGTATGAGAAATGTTATAGACAGTTTTGAAAATATCGTTGTAAATTGATATTTAAACCATAAAAAATAGTGCAACTATTTTCATTTCGAGTAAATAATATTTAGATTGTTAGACCTGTCAAGTGCTACTTCTTAATTTTTATAATATAATACCATTAAAAGTAGGACACGACACTGTAAACGTTATTGCAGTTATTAACAAATAACAATTATCATGTGCTACTTTAGAATGGTATTTTTCATTCAAAATTTAAAAGTAACACATGTCATGTGTATATATTCAAAACGGCAAAATGACAAACGCCATAAGATGTTCAAAGCCATATTTGTTAACAATTTTCACCATTCCGGTGTAGCTTAGTGTTTGAAGCTGTATTCAATTTATTGGAATTGTCTTCATATCCATTTTACAGTGTTTTGGTTGTAGGATGTGTCGTGTGCTACTTTTTTTAAATAATGGCAGTCAAAAGTAATACACGACACTTTAAAATTATATGATTTTATTTTGTAATAAAAATTATGACAGTTATAACTATCAATGTCAAGTGCTACTTTTGTGTAGTATATTTTTTTCGAAATTCGAAAGTAGCACATAAACGATCAATTGTATGTATTTAGATTGATAAAAGATTTTTTCCATGATTTGACACCTAATAAAAAATTCTTTATGTTTTCGTGTCTAACATGAATTTGATTAAAAAAATCCCCGAAGCTTACTTGTCGAGAATACACACAAATATACGTTTTCCTGTCCTTATAGAATTTGGTAATTATCAATGCGTTCTACATAACGTGTCTTAACGGTCAATTAATGTCAATTCTCCTTCAGGAGACAGTAAGTTAAGAAATTACATATCTGTTTCTGTAGAGAAAGATAATATGAAATTATATCAGCGAATTTTACACTAAATATTTTTTGAAAATTTTGAAAGTCCAAATATAATATGAATACTACATGCTAATGTGAATTCCCCAAAAAAATAATATATAACTTTATGCTCGCGAAACAAAACAAAACAAGAAAGAATTTCCAATTTATATATCTTCACCTTAAGGCAACCAACAATAGATAATTTATAATTTATAATACCGTAGTAGATAGGGAAAATTTGCATATTTAAGATTATATTTAACAGTATACATATCATCAAACGTCATTTTGATAAACGTTACACGTTATTTGTCTGGTTAGTGTCAGAAATGAAATACTTTTCTCAAGAATCAGACGCGATTCAATTCCATTGAAACTCACTACCACCGGGCATCAGACGTGATTAAAATCCAATGAAAGAGACTTACATCAGAAGTGGTTCGAGTCAAATGAAATAAGTTTCCATCAAAATTAGGCGCGAGACGGACATAATTATTTTGGTTGACTTTCATTTGATTTCCAAACTCCGCTCGGTTCTATCAGTTTTTTAAAATCAGTTTATTTCCATGTATATTTATTCTTGACAGCCAGACCTGCATGTAGCATACTTTGATTACATAAGCAGCATTTAATGGTCGTTTAGTTCAGAATATATGGATTATCTTTCACATATTCATACTGCAAATGAGGTGCAACTCACGCGATACTTCTATTTACGCCAAATATGTGTCCAAGTATATGTCTATATAATCCTTTTTTGTAGACAGTTTTGAAAGTATCGAGGCAAATTGGTGTTTAAAACAGTATAAAATTCATTACACATTTTTAACCTTCATTTGGTTTTCCAATTCCACTCGGTGCTTTTATTTTTTCATAACCAGTATATTTCCATTATTGTCAATTTCTTACTTTTTATCAGGAGAGCAAGATTGTATGAATTATATTGTTGCTATCAAACATCATTTAATAATTCAATTTTCGTTTGTTTCAAGCATTTTGATTGGTCAGATCTTTTGTGTTATTTTTCCATGACAGATTTGGCTCCTCTCCAACTTTCATTGCCGGAACTACTTTTCTGACCTACATCCCAATTTTTACATTGTTGACACATTACACATAAGTTGTAAAAGTATCACATATACGTATTTTTTTTATTTATTTTTTTATTTTTTTAATTATACATGTAAATTGAATTATAAGAAATGAAGTTATTTAAGTTAAGTTGGATATTGCACACGTAACATAATTCGCTACGCGAATTATTCAGTCTGCAAAACGTCCAATTCTTTCATACTTCTATAACAAAAAGAAAATTTAACTTCATTTCTATAATGGTCGTTTAGTTCAGAAAGTTATAGATCTTTCACTTCGTCATGCTGCAAATGGGGTGCAACTCACGCGATACTTCTATTTACGTCCAATAAATTTCCATATTACGCAGGCTTAAACATGTTATATTGCATTCTTAAAGGTATATCTGTAAATTTGCAAATATTTAGTGTTAATTGACGTATCGCTGGTCATGCCTTTTATGTTACGTGACTTGTTTCAGTCACGTCATTAAATGGCACAATTCAGGTCGAGTTTTTTTTTCTTTTTGTGTGTAAATCAAGCATTCGGCCCTTTATTGTAACATAGTGGGCGTGGCCGGTGACCCTTCAATTGGTGTTTAAAGTTGCATCAAATCTAAAGAAACTTTCTTCTTTTTGCGTGAGTAATATTTTGGATATTGCATCTATCATGTGCTCCTTTTGCATTGGTATCAAATAATATCATTTAAAAACAACACATGACACTGTTGAATTGCATTGTAGTATGATTTTTGTAAGAGCAATAGTGACAGTTATCGAATAAATCAAAATTACTATGTCTACTTATGATTATTATTTTATTCAAGAGCCAAAGGTGACAAATGGTACATTTAAACAATGATTTATATTAAGTGACGGATACGTTTTCTTTTTCTTTTTGATACGACACGTAATGAAGGTTCGTCCTGTTTTGTTGTAGCTACATTTGAAACTTTATGATAAACGTGATGACTTCAATTTTTCTTTTGCCAACTTTCTTTTTCTATACAGCAATATACCTGCATCTCCTGTTTATGGTGTGATTGTTTCCCATTTAATACACTATGGTAGAGTCTGTTCCCACTACGGTGACTTTGTACAACGAAGCAGGCTGCTTGCAAATAAATTGTTGACCCAGGATATTGCAAGCCTAGGCTTATCAAGGCCCTCAAAACATTTTTGACCGTCCTCACAGTATTGTCCTGGAGATATTTGACGTGTCATAGTTCCATGTTCCTTTCACATGTGGCGGGTGTAGCTAGCTAAACAGGAGGTGCCTACCCTTCCGGAGCACCCGGCCAGACTTCCCTAGTGCAAGTTTACGTTTTAACTTGACTTCTCAGTTTCAAAGTTTTTATTTTGCTTCTGCATTGTGATTCGAACATGGATTAGTATGTTTGTTTTTTATTAAATGAAAAATCCCTGAAGATCACTTTTCAAAAGAAATACTTAACTATACTATACGTTTTCCTGTCCTCAGAGTATTTGGTATTTGTCTGTATACTCTAAATAGACAACGTTTACGTCGTTACTGATATCTATTCAAGAAAGAAAATTATATAATTAGATATTTGTTTCTTAGATTAAATCTATGCATTTAACACCAAATATCTGTTGAAAGTTACTTTTGAAGTCCAAATATAATGTAAATATCTAATAACATAAATAAAGTAACTTAATTCTCGTGAAACAATTAAAATAAATGTTTAAATTCTATTAATATACCTTTAAATAACCAACACTATATCAGTTATAGTTTAGTATAGTTCCATGTTCCTTTCACATAATTTTGATGTAGTTAGCTTAAAAGGAGGTGCTTACCCTTCCAGAGGGCCTGGCCGCACTTACCTGGTAGAAGTGCACGTGTCTAACCTAACTTGTCAGTTTCAAAGTTTTTACTTTGCGAATGAATAGTGATTCGGACATGGTTCAGTATGTTTGTTTTTTATTATAATAGAAAAGCAAGATGATTAGCATAGTCATGATTATATCTATCAATACAACCACCAAAATGATAAACGTTTCACATTATTTGTCAAATGCGTGTCAGGGATGAAAGACTTTGATAAAACCTATACGTGATTCAAGTCTAATTCCAAAGACTTAAGTCAAACGTCAGTGATTCTTGTCCAATGACAGATTCCTGTAAAAATCAGACTTAATTCCAATGTCACGTCAAAAAAGAAGGAAAGGGACTATCAACACCAATTAGACGCGAGTCAGAAATAATTGAGTTGTCCTTCATTTGGTTCCAAACTCCACTCGGTTCTAACTTTTTCTTTATAATATAACCAGTACATTTTGATATTTGCCAAAATTCTAATTTTTATTCCAGATAGCCAGACTGAATGAAGCATATTTCTGTCATCTAAGCAGCATTTAATGGTCGTTAAGTTCAGAATATTATAGATCATGTTTCACATCTTCATGCTGTAAATGAGGAGCAACTCACGCGATACTTCTTTTTACGTGTAATAAACAAAAACAAACATACTTATCCATTTCCGAATCACAATCCAGAAGCAAAGTAAAAACTTTGGAACTGACAAGTTAGGTTAGACACGTGAACTTCCACCAGGGAAGTGAGGCCGGGTGCTCCGGAAGGGTAAGCACCTGCTGTTTAGCTAGCTACACCCGTCACGTGTGTAATCAAAATTGTGTGAAAGGAACATGGAACTATGAGACGTCAAATATATCCAAGGCAATCCTGGACACAGAGACATCAAACTTATCAACAATACTGTGATGACGGCCATAAAACTTTTTGAGGGCCTTGATAAGCCTAGGCTTACAATATCCCTGAGTCAACAATTTATTTGCAAGCAGCCTAATTGTTGTACAAAGTCCCCGTAGTGGGAACAAGCTCTACCATAGCGTATTAATTGGGAAACAAATACACCATAAGCAGGAGAAGCAGGAGAAGCAGGTATATTGCTGCATAATAAAGGAAAGTTGACAATAGAAAAATTGCAGTCATCACGTTTGTCATAAAGTTTCAAATGTAGCCTTTCTTGTGCGTCATAATTCAGGTATAAGTCTAAATATGAAGCAGAACTTGAGGAATCAGTCGTGTCTTTTATTTCAATCTCACTAGGATAGATGACATTTATATAGTCTCCAAATTTAGGATTGTTAAGAGACAGAACGTCATCTATGTATCTGTATGTTGAGTTGAATGATTTGGCGACAGTTTTCTCTCCAGATTTAACAAGGTTCTGCATAAATTCTGCTTCGTAAGAATAAAGAAACAAATCAGCAAGCAATGGTGCACAGTTTGTACCCATTGGTATACCGATTGTTTGCTGAAAAACTATATTACCAAACACAACAAATATGTTATCTATCAAAAACTCCAACATTTTGTTGATGGTATCTTCAGTATATTTTTGTTTGGAATCCGTATAAAAGACCAGTAATTTGGTGTTTACAGTTGTATTAAATGTATTGCAACTATCTTCTTTTTGAGTAAACAATGTTTTGAATGTTAGAATGTTATGCTATTTTGGAATTTTTATAAATATTGATTAATATATTGAATTCTTAAAAAATAATATTATTAAAAAAGCAGCGCATGTCACTTTTGAATTGTATTCTTTTATTTTATAATTGCAATTGTGACAGTGTTCAATAAATAACAATTGTCATGTGCTACTTGTGAAGAAGTTTTTATTTGATAAAAAATTTGAAAGTAGCACATGAACGATAGAAACAATTGTGTATGTTCAGAGTAGAAGTATGTTTTCTTCTTTCAACGACTCCATATCTAATGTGATATTTGACATGTTTTCGAGGCTGACATAAATAATTTATTTAATAAAAAATCCCCGAAGCTTAGTTGTCAAAAGGACACTGAAATATACGTTTTATTGTCCTCAGAGACTTTGGAAGTTGTCTGTAAATTCTACATATAGATTCCTTATGAAACATGATAACGGAAATAAAATGACAAATTTCTTTTTCAGGAAATAGTAAGTTGTATTTTATTAAAATCTTATCTAGAAATCTCTGTAGACTTGTTAACATTTCATGTAATCCGATTTAATATTTTCAACCAAACTAAATTATATATGACAGAGAACACGTCGTGTAGCAATACAAATTGTCACCAAAGATTTATTAATCTAATAAAAACAGTAAAATTTGTACTTTGTTAACGTAATTGTTATTGATAAAAGTCATAAAAATCGATCCATTTAACTCGCTCTCGTGACAAATTTGTGTAACGGTAATCTATTATTATGCTTTTGAATTGAGGCTTTGGTTACTCTTTCACTTGTTACTTGTACTTAATCCAGTCATCCGTCTTATGAACAAAACATTTTATCTGTTATGGTCTGACTTGAAGGATGCTTTAAAGCCTTTATATAATGAAATTATATCAGTACAAATGTTCTTAATTTGATTTACGTCACATCAGTAATCCAAAGCATCAGATAAATTTGCCTGCCACAATTACTAAACATTTTATCACAGAATTAATACCTTGAACGTTTATAGATAATCGTTCAATTTAGGTTTTTTTATCTTCAAATACTACGTTTTGGTATCTACATCTTTCGTGCTGCGTGACATTTTTAAGATAACGTCCGAAATTCAATTTCCTTTGGCATTAACAATCGATATGCTGACAAAAGGACTTAACTTTGTTTTCTTAATAGATGGTTCCTTTAAACTTTTATTTGTTTATGTTATTGGAATTATACATAAGTGATAGTTTTAAAGTATTAATTATGTTTTATTTATTCATTTATTTATTTATTTATTTATTTATTATTTATTTATTTATTTATTTATTTATTGTTTTTAAAGCCTAATAGAGCTCAGTTCTATCAGAGTTTGTCATGTAGTTGCTTTGAACCAAAAAACCGGTATTCCATATTAAGCACTGCCTGGTATAGACAAGTAAAGGTTGATTTTAGACAACAATTTACTTTCCACTAGCCACAGGTGAGCACTACGAAGAAGTGTAGTATATAGCAAAGGTGCCTGACATCATTTTAGACAGGGGTAATGTTGTTATGGACAGGTTTGACAGTAGCATTATGATGTCCGTGTGTCTGACTACTAATATTTCAATGCGTTTTTCTTTTTTTTTTTGATAAGAAAAAAACACAAAAATAATTGTTAATATTTGTGTATATGAGCAATTCTGTTATTCTTATTATACTTAATTGTAATATTTATTACAATCGAATACAGACATACTAATCTTTGTCCGACTCACAATCCAAAAACTAAGTACAAATTTTGAAATAGAGATAAACACGTAAACTCCAACCGTGGAAGTGAGACCGGATGCTCTGGAAGGGTAAGCACCTCCTGTTTAGCTAGCTACACCCCACGTGAGTAATTAAAATTGAGTTAAAAGAACATAGAACTATGAATCTCTGGCTTACACAAAAGGTTTTTTTAGAAATCGTGAAATGGTTAGCCTTTAACTTGGCACTTTATTCAAAAGTTGATGTAACACAACAAACTTTACTGAATATTTATACATTTACAGGTCACAAGAGAGGATGGAGAGAATATATAATCGAAAGAAATGCATCATCAAAAGTGTTTTCAAAAAGTTTTTGATCACAAAATTAGTCGATAATCAATTTACATAAGTGTTTTTTCTTTTTCAGATTTGCTCATCACTGGATAAACAGACATGGGGAATTTTTACACATCACAAGATATTGTTGTTATAGTAACCATCGTTGGCGTTATGGTATTTATTGTTGCCATGGTTTCATTGATCAGTATTCTAGCTTCAAGATGGCGTCATGTGTTGCACGATGAAGTCGATCTCACAGATGAAGCACATCAAGAAATTCCAGAAACAGCAGATATGTCTATCTGGTCTGTCCAAGGAGATTACCGACCAATATCAACTTGAGATTGTCCTTTGAAAGAAAACACGAGGAAAAATAAATACAATGTACTACTTTTATATATAGTACCTAAATACTCTTGTAATGACCTTGTTTGGTGCGAAATGGGTCCAACAACGAGTGTAATATGCCGGCTTCCATTGACATAATGATCAGTATTATAAGATTTGTAAATATATATTTAACATTTCATCTTAGATAAATTAGATTATAAATAACTACACCTGTATAGATTTGTGTCGGGAATTACTTCTAGATTATAGTTGTGTTATTACGTTTGGATAAAGTTTAATGATAATTGACGTATCACCGGCCATACCTTTTATGTTCCGACACTGCCCGCCATCACGGTACCAAAACAGCGTCACGGCAACTAATGACGTACTAATGTTGGTTAGGTCATCAAGTGGCACAATTCATTCTTTTTGGGTGTAACGCAATCATGCCGGGCCTTTGTAGGAACATTTTGGGCGTGGCCGGCGATCCGTCAATTGAATAATTGACGAGAACAAACACTTACTCATATCACTCAGCCAACTTTTCATCTATGGATAGATAGAACCGTCTTTATTAGTGCTGGACGGTATTCATTACTAATAAAACCTCGTTTATTTCACAGATTGTAGCTATATTTCACAAAACTTTTCTATTCATTCTACTGGCATCGTTTATTAGGATGTGACCTTATGTACAATGTCAGTGTCTGCTTAAAGTGTTATTTCAAAAAGTTTGCACTATCCGTCAAACTTCAAATTTCACTAAAAGACTGAAAAATATGTGTGGAACAATTCAACGTTTTTATCCTGAAACGAAACAATTAATAGCTGTTGCATCACAAATTACCTGAACAAATGTTAATTATAAAAGAAAGTTGTATTGACCGCATGTGAACCTTGAGTCCATTACCACTTTCTATTATCATTGTCACTTCGTCATGTGTCATCCACATTACCAGCTACAGTCAAACATGTCGAAATCAACAGCGACAGACAACCTGTCTAAATGACACCACAAGACAAAATTTGAAAAAAAAAATGTAAAATTTGGCTACGATCTCGGGAAAACAGGTTTTATTAATAACGAATATGGTTTAGTTTAATTTACAACAAGAATCAAAATGCCAAATTTCCAATGTGTATAATTTGATAACGTGTACAATGTAAAAGAAATGTAAACAACAAACCAAAAAGCTAATCTTTCGTGTGTTTGTGAAGTGTTATAATACAATGTAACGTTACTAAGAATTGTACCGTTATCGACGGAAATATATGTTCCAACCCTCTACATAAAGAAAAGGTTAATTTATAAACTTTTATAATACAATGTATTGGTGAATTAACGAAAGACAAGGATATATATGGTTCTTACCTATACATAAAGAAGGTTCGTGAATTTTAATGATACAGTGTATGAGTAACTGTAACGTCATCCAGGGAAATATATGGTCCTAACCTCTGCATAAAGAAAATGTTTATTTATAAACTTTTATGATACAACATAATAGTAAATGTAACGTAAGACAATGAAATATATGGCCTTAAACTCTACATAAAGAAAAAATGGATTTATGAATTTCCATGATGCAATGTATTAGTAACTGTAACGCCATCAACAGAAATATATGGTCCTAGACTCTACATTAAGAAACGTTTTATTTATAAATTTTTATGTGAAACATAATAGTAATTGTAACATAAGACAATGAAATATATAGTTCTAAACTCTACATGAAAAGTAAAAAAAATGAATTTATGATAAAGCTTTTATCGTATTTTATAGAAGCCGCAAAAGCTGAAATAATGTTGATGCGGCTTGAAACAATAATTCGCTTGTATTTTATAGAAAGAGTTGCCGTTGTAGAATGTAAATAATTTTGCCCTGTATAACCTTTATCCATCAAAACCAGAAATACATTTACACTATAATCTATAATTATATCAGTACTGGGGCATAAAACAGAATTATACGTGATAATTATCATTTATACCCTTACAGAAAATCAATAAAATTTTACGTTCCGTAAAAGGGGCAATTAGAACACTCCAATCATAATGCTGAAAACAACAAATAAAGGATATAGATTTCCTCTGTTATGAAAACAAAGCTTTGTGTTTTTTGACAATTTTTCCAAGACTATTGGAATTATATCAATTCATAACCCAATGTTGGTACTTAAAAATTATAACAAAAAACGAGATTCTCAATTTTACCTAAGAATTTTTTGCATATGGATGGTCTAATGTACATGTATTTTATTTATAGCCATGTATCGTTAGCGGTGCCTTTGAATGTTTTAATTCCAGAACCTAATATGAACACTTAACATTACTACAATCTTCCATATGTTATGAGTGGAGTACAGCTGTGGTTGCCCAAGCCCCAGTAAAGATTTTGTCACAACCCGAGACTGTCATTTCTAGGATAGTTATTAAAACCAATGTCTTTCAGTAAGCGGCGACTAGGATCTATTGGGATTTGAACCTAGGAAACACAGCCGATCCGTAAGACGCTTGTTAGACTAATGGAACCAAAGATGCTTCTTCGCGTTTTTTTCGAACTGTTTTTGCATCAAAACATATCACCCATACTATACATCTAACAAATACCACAGAGCACCGCTTAAAGATAACGTGGATATGGGTAAACTACAAATATTGTACCAATATGGTTGTAGGTACTATGGCTGGCAAAGCTTCATAATCACCAAAAACAGAAGCGTTCGGTATTCACGTCAATTTGTTTAAGTTTCGTTGATGCTACTTGGTTATCGCCATTAAATTGGGGTACATGCATGCGAAATTTCTGCGTTTTAATCTATGTTATCGAGTAAAGTACATACAACAAGCCTGTCGAAAGTTAAACACTGGGCTAACAAATTATTTCCGGATCGGCAGTTTATGACGGTCAACAAGTAAGCTATATTTCGGAACCTTACGATCTATCTATCACTCGACAGCTTTTCGATCTCTAGCTATCCATATCTTGGTCGCTCGGCAGTCGAGTATCAATTCAAATTCATTTTCGTTAGCTCAGTCTTGAACTTCCCATAGGTCTGTAATGTATGACTAAGAAGTGTTAAAAGGTATATAGATACCAGTAGAAAAAGCAACGTTAAATTTAAACATAAAGAAAGTGACCATATAAACTTCAACAATGGCGAAAATTAAACGAGACAAGAATCTAAAAGGGTTTCATGAAAATGGTGTTGTAAAACAAGTTTGATAGTATATCGTTATTTATTTAAATTTGCTTATATACGGATTACTTTTTAGTGGGCTCTGCCCGATTGAAACTGTGTGCTCAATGGGCTTTGCTCATATCAAACCTGTTTTTCAATTATTTTCTACAGCGGGTTAGTTTTTTGGTTAACGATTTTATTGATAAATATTAATATTAGATTTTTTTTGCCTGTGTACCAAAATGATACCCTCTAAAGTTAGTGCGGAACAATTATTTCCATTCGATATAGAATTACATCATTTGACGTCATTTTAGAACATTCTTTATTTAGAATTAAGTGTCATTTATATCCTTGGATTACGTTACCAGAGCTGAAGCCATCGCCTGAAGTTGTAAGTTTTCCAAAGTTTATTTTTAAATATTCCTTTTTGAATATTCCAAATAAGTTATTTGGTAAAAGATTAAAATTACATCAACGTTATTGATAACCTATATGTAAAGCATAATGTAATAAAATCTAAATGCTAAAAAGTCACTAACAACAGATATTCACTACGAATAGCTCAATAAAGAACATGTACTGAAATTTTATGATTTCTTGGATTATGTTTCAGATATTTTGTTAAAATGGTATTTGCTTTTCACATATACACTAGTACAACGCCTAGAATGGATTTCATTTTTTGAGCGGACATTGTTGGTGATTGGAAGAACTTTAAAATGAAAATGAGACAAAGTGACCAGGATGTAAGCCCCTAGAAGTATAGTAGAATGGAACAATGATGTTTTACGTCCCAATCAACATTCTTCCACTTATATCGAGCCGGCCAGTTCTGGAATGGTGGAGAAAACCGTGGTGCTCGGAGAAAACCACCTATCTTTGGCAAGCAAAGTAACAAACCTTTACACACTAGAAAATGTCAATGCAATGAGAGAGCTGCGATCCATGAGCAAGCCCTTTAAACTACTCGGTCACCATGGCCTCGGCCTAGAAGTGACTCGAATGTAGATTTCGAACGTATAGTTTTCGATACTGTAGACCGATTAAAACTTTTTGCATGCATTATTCTAAATTAAGAAAACTGTATTTTGGAGCATTGTTTCTGATGGTGAAACTGTATATAATCATAATAATTTATTGTAGTTTAAAGTATGTAATTGCTTATGATAGTTACGTCTAGTTGAAATCTATTTCGAAAACCATTTCTAAAATATTTAACACATGAATTGGTGTGTTTGTTTTTGATTAGTTGACACCCGTGGAAAGTGTTAAAGAATTCAACAATTGTGATTCTCCCATTAAACTACGAGTACAAGTGTAGTTTTGGGTTTCATAATTTTCAAGTTCTATTGTTAAAAACAAACTTTGACATACTAATTCATGTCCGAATCACAATCCAGAAGCAAAGTAAATACTTTGGAACTGACAAGTCAGGTTGGACACGTGAACTTCCACCAGGGAAGTGAGGCCGAGTGCTCCGGAAGGGTAAGCACATCCTGCTTATCTAGCTACATCCGCCTTGTGTGTAAGAGTGTAACTATGTATTGCCCGATCAGTCCATACACGCCAGTATTTTGTGCCATGTGATCGTTCATTACATGATGGAATTGATTGTTACAAAACTGATAATAATATAAAAATAATATGATTTTCGTTGCATGGAAAAATGATATGATAAAGTTTTATTCAGTTTTTTACAATATATTTATTGATGCTCAGTAGATCCATTTCATGAAAAGTAAGATAAAAAGGCTTGAGGAACGAACTTTGGTTGTTCATACAAAATGTCCAAAACGTCATAACGTTAAATAAAATAGGTTATTAAAAATTTCAACACACAAACATTTAGAAAGCATCCTTAAGACAAACATATATCCGTTAATGTCTTCAAAGTGTAATATATTGGAGAGCGTTGACAAGATGATAGTCTGTTGATGGTTCAATCGCGTTCAAATTTACTTTAAAATGACACTTCCTGCAATTATTCTAACTTGCTGTTTTGTTTCAGTTTATTTGATGCATATATAGGTCACGATTGTTAAATGATTACATTGTTTCAAGATAAAAGATATAGATGTGGACCTTAACTTGACAGGAACTCTTTGGTGCATTAGTACTACAGTCCCACTTATCTTAAAGGCCATCTCTATATAAGGATCACCTGTGTATAAAGGCCGGTGGAATTGTATCCAGATTGTTCGTTATTAATATTATTTGAACCTGTATATAAAGGCCACCTGGCCACTTTTACTGGTTTCCTTGGGTGGCCTTTATAGACAGGTTTAACTGTAGTATTAAATTTTTATGTTGCTTCTGCCATATTAGTAAAACCTTTGGTTAACTATGCTGATATCAGAGCCCGGTTGTTCAGATAAAATCATTCTTAGCTTAACCAGTTTGTTAGTCAAAATTTGTGTTTTATGGAATATTTTTAAAATTGCTGTTTAAAAGTTAATGCACACAATTGATATTATCGAACAGAAGCGATTGAAGTGAAAACTGTAATTTTATCATATAAACACATCGCCTATGGTTCTGGGTGTTATAGTGGATTATCCCACGAGGGAAAAATTGTCTCGGTGTTTATTTTTTTCTGAGTGGGACAATCCACTATACTACCCAGAACCAAAGGTGACATGTTTTTTATTATATTGCATGTCTTTTCAGTTTCACTCTGCCTTTCTCGTTGATTAGTTTTTTTATGTGTTTTTGATGACGTCGTCAGAAATACAGACAAACGCCATCGTTTAAAAGTTTTTTGTTTACAAATGTCGTCGGTTTTCGGTTTCCAGAAATACTAAATGTCGAAATGGAAAAGAACGAAATTTGATAAATTACGTTGCGCACACGAGGGTGGTAATTTTTTCATTAACACCCGTCGTCAATATTACCATCCCGTCTTTAAGAAGGGGCTAGCTTCCTTAACATAACCACTTCAGTTATTACAATTCGTGGAATTATACCAGATTAACTCCCTGCGTTTGACCAATCAGAATCCGAGAAATTTACATGAAATATAACAATATATATTTTTTTAAATTTTTGTAACAGTTTGATTTTTCACAAACCATTAGGTTAAACTAACGGAGCTTTGAAGAACTAAGTCAAGGTGTGAAACATTATTGGAATTTTGTGTTACCAGGCAGTGATTTTGTAAATTAGTATTTATCAAAGCAATATGTTTATACATTAAATTAGATGGCATATCTCTTTATACAACATATGCGGTCACGTAAACCGATTTCTTTTCAGGATCCATCAGAAAGAAGTTGTAATTGTCTTAGTCTTTCTAAGAACATGAAAACCAGCAATCGTTAAGCGCAATCACATTGAAGAAGTCTACTCTAAATTTACAATATTGATATACAGTCAAACCTGTCTATAAAGGCCACCCTAGGGAACCAATGAAAGTGGCCTTTATGGGCAAGTGGCCTTTATAGACAGGTTCAAATAATATGAATAAAGAGCAATTGGGTTACAATTCTACTGGCCTTTATAAGCAGGTGACCCTTATACAGAGGTGACCTTTAAGGCAGGTTAGACTGTATAGAAATAACAAAAAAGTACTAAATTATTTAGCAATGGCAAAAAGAAAGAAGTCCTGCTCAAAACATTTGACAAATACAAGCATATGAATAAACCTCCAACCGCAGCTCAAAAGTGTACCCTATTTTGCTGGAGATGAGACATTTATTTAAAATGCTACCGAAAACGTTGCAAACTAAAACCATAATGAACAAAATAAATACAAAAATTTGCCTTTAAAAAAGAAATTTTGTCAATTTAACCGTGGCTCGGTCTTAGACCGTATTGCGTATTCGGTACATTGCAAGCTACAACTATGCAAACCAAAATCATAATGAACAAAATAAATACAAAAATTTATCTTTAAAACTTACCTCTCTCTCTCTCTTCTCTCTCTCTCTCTCTCTCTCATTTTGGGTTATTCTATAATATTTTAATATAACACCACAGCAAATCAGTAAAATTGTCTCATTGCGAATAATAAAAAAACCTTAATTTTAGCTGGTAAAACAACATTTATGTATAGATCAATATAAGTAGGGAGATTTAGGGTCCCCTTTTAATATTAACCACACCAATACATGTAGGCACATTTTCAAATCTAGTGTCCGTCAAACGTCTTTACATTCAGTTACCTTTATATGTGTTTTTTTTCTTTTTATGTTTTGTTTCAATTACGGTTTTGTGTTCTTTGATGCAGTTGCATTTGTCAGAACGAAATCTTTTGATAAATAAAGCACAAGATTAGTTTGACTGTCTGTGTCAAAAATAGTATGAATCCTAGTCATCAGAGAATTTCATCATGATCAATATTATACAGAAAATCCCATTTGATAGATTACAATCAAATTGATTTGGACGTGTTAGACATTTGGCCTTGCAAATTTGTCAGATGCCAGCTTATATCATTGATAAAATATTCCAATCTTAAACATGCTTTGAAGGGCAGCTTATATCATTGATAAAATATTCCAATCTTAAACATGCTTTGAAGAGCAGCTTATATCATAGATAAAACATTCCAATCTTAAACATACTTTTAAACAACATTAGATACATGTACAAATTTGTAGCTGTGACGGACGTTTCAATTAATTTGTAAAGACCAATACATTTAGATCTATATACTAATTTTTACCCTTTTTAAGAATTGATTCAACACAAAGATACATATATGTAATATTGAATACTTGGTATTCCTAAACAAACCGATTCATATCTTAGTACTTGTATCTGTTGTGTTTTGCACTTAAAATTTTGCTTTCTCGGATTTTTTCTTCCATAGTCATGCAAAAAGTGTGATGAAAGTCGGGAGTATAGGCGAGTGAAAATCGCAACATTATAACTGTTGGGTAGTACATGTATTCCATATTATTTTTCTGATTTACACTGTCATGTGCTACTTTTGGATGCATTATTTTATACAAATTAAAAGGTAACACATGCACTATTACTGACGGCAAGTGAAAAAATAGTTTTTGACTTATGTGACAATATTCCCTGCCAGTAGGCGATTTTTGACAATTTACAAGCTAATCTATAGGTTTTCATTACATAGAAGATTTTTTTTTCAAAATTCTGTCAGATCTGCAAGAAAAAGATTTACTTGTCCCCTTATACCACAGCGTAACTACATTAAAAAGTGTTCATCTCCAGATGGTAATAAACAGATCTAAAAAGTTTAAAATCAATTACTTGAATACTGTAGGAGTCCAAAAAAGGGACAAGAAGAAGCCTATCTAACCAAACCAACAGTCGCTCTTTCCATCATCAGCATCCGAAACAAAGGTGGATTTTTTCTAAAGTGGCAGCATATTTCCATGATGCTGATACTTCACAAAAGTATTTTATAGGTCCTAATTCTTGTTTACAGCTAATGAGGTTCTGTGTGATGATTAAATCTTGTTGCAGTGAAGCCAAACCGTGTTTATCATGTTACTCAAAGGGTAAACGCTTAAACATGATACACATCTGCAAGATTAAATGAACAATGGAGGCAACAACTGCAGAAAAGTTTATAAATAGTCAGGGTGGGGGATCCATTGCTTCGAGGCACCCAATATTTTTTCTGACTAAAACGTGCAAAATAAATAAGTTAGTAAGAACCTCAGCACTGTGGTAGCTCAGTTGGCAGAGTGTTCACTCTATATGTTGGAAGTCGTGGGTTAAAACCCGACCGGTTGTGATCATGGCTTGAAAATATCTAGGGACTTTTTTCGCCAATAACTCAAAACTTCACCTTTAGCTGGTACGTCTCGATATAAGTGAAATGTTCTTAACTGGAACATTAAACCCCGTGGTCGCTAGACAATCCTGTAATTGCATATCAAGATAAAAAACAAACATACCAATCCACATCCAATCCAAAATCTCAAAGCAAAGTAAGAATTCAAATGTTAACCTTTCAGAACACCCAGCCTCACTTCCAAGGTGGCAGTTCAAGTGTGTTTATTGAACTTACACGTTTTCAGTTTTTACATTGCTTTCATTGTGATTTGGACATGAACTGGTGTGTTTGTATTTTATTGTTTGTATAAATATAGACCTTTCTGAACCAGAACACTTCCGTTTAATCACTCTTGTTCATGTCATATGACATATATCAACTTTATTGAAGACTGCAATCTTGACTAGTAAATATGTAAAGTCACCGTTCATTTACAGATATGCATACTTAAAGCTAGAAAAAATTAAAGAATATAAAAATTGGTCTCAAAGACCAAAGAAGCTCTATCAAAGCCTTGATAAAGAACATCGGCCTTTAAGGATAAGTTTATATTATCCCACCTTATAAAACATATCATAATTCATTATACATATATACATTATACAATTTCTTTTTCTTGTCTCAAAAACAATTATTTAGATTTTACAGTTCCGTTTTAATGATTTCTGATCGGTGGCAGGCGTAATTTAGACTGTCCACGTAAAGACTGTATACCAGCATTCCATTGTTCACCTTTATCGGAAGACGACATTCTTCCATCAATTCTTTTCAACAATTTGTCCTCACATTTATTTACAGACGAACCTATTTCAATCAAGTCCTTGTTTGTATTGTTATGTCCTGCAAATGTAGAACTGACACTTAGAACATCAAAAGAATCACGACCATTATTCAAAGAGTCCTGAATTCCATATTCAAATGCTTTATCAGACGTTTCGTTTGTTTTATTGGAAATCTTTGCAGCAATTGTTCCAATTTCTTCACCTTTTGGAGATCGTACATTTCTTCTTCTATGGTAACTCCCTTTTGGTGAATCTGGCGGATGGGGTATAAATTCGCTCATTCCATTTCTCTTCTCTTGAGGACGCAGTACAGAGTCACCTTGTTTATCATCCATTAATTTCCCAGACAACTTGGCGCCTGTCGCTGAATTATTTGGTACGGTAACTGATACGGAGTTCCTGTCATTTAATGTATTGTTTACATTGACAGCCAAACTATCGTTGTTACTTTTGCCTTGATTGTTTGATTTGTGAGATTTGCATCTCTCTGACCTTGACCTAGCTCGTTTGGTAGGACTTGATGATGGTGTAATAGGTGGAAGCAGAATAACGTTTCTTCCTTTCCTTGTGATGACATTGTCACCCTCTTTTAAAATTGGTATTGCAGTGTTTTTAACTTTGCCTTCAGTTTTTATTGTATCTTTTGTTCTTTTGTTTTCTTTTTCTTTCATTGGAATAATATCATGGTGGCTGTTTTTATGCTTGTTCTCGCTTACTTCTGGATTATTTAATTCATCATCTTCATCTTCTGGCCATGGCAGATATTTACTGATCACTTGGGTAATTATGTGATCATAAGGCGTCGGTTCTCTTGACACGCCATTGCTTGTAGCCCTTGGTATTGCAGTGTTTTTAACTTTGCTCTCAGTTTTTATTGTATCTTTTGTTCTCTTGTTTTCTTTCTCCTTCATGGAGATAATATCATGGTGGCTGTTAACAGGCTTAATCTCCTCGCTTACTTCTGGGTTATTAAATTCGTCATCTTCATCTTCATCTTCCGACCATGGCAGATATTCAGTGATTACTTCGGTAATTATGTGATCATAAGGCGTCGGTTCTCTTGACACGCCCTCTTTTTCGCCCTGGGCAATTACACGACCATTAGAAGTCAGTTCTTCTCTGCTTGTGTCCTGGGCAATTACATTATCATTAGAAGTCGGTTTTCTAGACGCACCCTTGCTTTGTTCTCTTTCTTTCATGTAACGCACTGAAATAGGGATCAGAGATTTGCGCGGTTTTTGAGACCCTTTGGGAAGCTTATTTAATGTTCTTTGTTGTGACATAGAAAAAACCTTTGTAAAACTTCCCCTTGAAGGTGGGATTTCTTTGTCCATGTACGATTTATTACGATCAGTTATGGTTGTAATTGTGGACTGAGATCCAGACGGTTTATTCTTTCTTTGAACTACACTACGTTTTTGTCCCTCTCCTATATGAATACGTGTTGAAGGAACATTGCTGTTTGGTTGCCTTCTTGGAGTTAGTGTCTTGTTTGGCATATTCTTTCTAATGAACAACGGTATTTTTGTTTTTCCCTTTACAGGAACTGGTTTTGCATGTACTCTAATATTGCCCCAGAGAGAAATATTTCCTGAATTTGATTGTTTTGTGTAACCGGGACCGATAGTGTTCACAGCTGCATGTTTCATAGGAGAACATGGTGGTTTACGAACAACTTTATGATCAGTTACTATTTTACTTCCTTTTGTATCACCGTTAGCCAATGGGTGGTTTTTATCAATCCCTGTTTCGATATCCTGTGTAGCAGCAGGTTTTATATAGATGAAGCCTTTTCCACCAGATGTTTTAATACATGCATCTTTCCCTTGTGATCTTAGATTTTCTATTCTTTCTAGAATCTTTTGATCCACTTCATTATTTTTCTGGTCCGTTTTTCTTTTGTCATTTCTTGTTATCTCTTTACTTCGGCTACTTGTATCTATTTTTATGTTGTCTTTACTGTTATTTCTTGGTTTGTCGATCTTTGAGCTAACATTCTTTTGGGTTGTTTTTGCTTTACCAACGTTTAGATTTGACTCCACATTTGGCTTTCTTGTGCTCTTTGTTTGCGTTTGCCTTTTATTATGATCTTTTTTCTCAGTAGAATTATTATTCTCTTTCCTCATATAATTTTTCTTTGGCGTTTTCATGTTAGTTTTTGTAACACTCGTTTGTGTTTCAACATTTGTACATCTATCAATCACCATTTTGTCTTTTGGTCCATTTCTCTTATTAATGGCATCACAACGTTTCATTTTTAAATTTGTTCCATTAGTGATTGCTTTTGTTTTATTGATCCCTGCTTGTTTATTTTCAACACCATATTTCTTAGCATCATTGTCTTTGGTCTTACACCCTTGTTTCTTTTCATGGTACCAATTCTCTAAAGCTTGTTGATTCAACTTTTCAATATCGTCTCTCTTCAAAAAACGTTGACAATTGTAATAAAGGTGTGGATATTGTTCTTTGAATTCCTCAACTTCCTCCTCTGGAACATAAAAAGTTGTTCTGGAAAATGGATGTCTGTAATAAATGCCAGGTTTTAGTTTTAAAAACCGAAATATTGTCCCAAACTCTTCCAAAAATTGAGCATTTAATTTTTCTATCACAGGAGAAAATGTTATTACTGGATAAGTTAAAGTCCATGTTTTCCTTAGAGTATTTTCCTTTATCAGCTTAGGTATAACCTCTTTCAGTATTTTCTCTTTCCTTCTCACTGTGTTTAAACTTTCAACTATATCATGTTTACGTTTCCGTATCAAATTGTCAAAGTTGTCTGGTTTTAGCGATACCATGGCGGGAAATTGTTTAGCTTTCTTCCAGAAGTCTGCTCTAAGTGCTGTTATTTTTACTTCCACCTCAGCATTGCTCTTCTTTGTTCTGTCAACTCTCAGTCCAGCTTTGTGTACAGCTATGTTGAGTTGTGTTTTACGTTTCATCATATCTTTTATTTGCTTCACATTTTGCTGAATGAGAGTGTTCATATTCAGGAGAATCCTACAATTTAAAACATAAACATTTTAAACATTATTCTCTCGTTTATTCTTTACAAAAACAACTGTATATCAACTTCACAACTAAAGATTTCTTTTACAAACGACAAAATGAACTAATTGGGACCTGTATGGAAGGCAAGTATTTTTCATATCCATTTTGAAAATTAAATGGAGGCCTCTCCGACCGAATGGCTTACAGCGCATTCTTAAGGGTCACATCGTCTCAAACAATTTAGGTTCGTATCAAAATCAGGTGGATTCTATTGCAAGGCATTTCCAAAATGTTGGTTGTATTCTATATGTATTCTGATTTTTCATGTAAGAAATGACCTCCTCATAATAAGTCGGAGGTGTACAATACCATAACCCCATTCCATACATATTTTATTTTTCTATGTGGTTTGATTTATGTCGCTTGAAGTAATAAGGGATCTACAAGAATCTTGATCTTTAGATTTAATGAGTTTTGTTGTTGGCAGGTACATGCTTCTCAACTGTAACTTCATGTACTTCCATTTATGACATTATGTTACTTACTCTCTTTGACTATCCATCACCATTGGGTCAATATATAGACCGGTCTTTGGGGATGAATCTGAAGCATCTTCAGTGTCATTATGTTTTTCTAAATCTGCAAAAATATAAAAATAGATGATAAGACATTAGATGAGTAACAGAACAACAGATGTTTCTAAAATAAAATACAGGAATAAAAGATAAGGAGAAAATACATGTTTGAAAATTGTTTAAAACTCCGGGATATTTCAAGCACAGGCTTATCAAGGTTCTCAAAAGGTTATATGGCCGTCATCACAGTTTTGTTGATAAGGATTATGACTCCTTTCATTATCAATTGTAATTTTACACTTGGCTAGTGTAGCTAGCTTAGCAAGTGGGGCTTATCTTTCCAGAGCATCCGGTCTCACTTCCCTGGTAGAAGATTGCATGTTAAATTTTCTGGTTCAGTTTTCGACATTTTTACTTTGCTTTTAGAATTGTGATTTAGACATAGAATAACCATTATGTTTGTTAATTTATTAATGTCCTTATGTTAACGTACAATCACAAAAGCAAGGAAAAATTATAATGAAACTTTTTTTTTAAATATGCATTGCAAAGTTAGGTATGACTCATCTGTGTTATTAAATTTAAACTGATCTTTAAGCCTTTTCTCATGCATGATATTGTTTTTGACATATATCATTGTTTTGTCGTCATGGTTTCGTAAAGACTCGATAAATAGTTTTAGATCTACTAAAAATACAAATAACCTACCGTTGCTGTTAAGATCATCCTTCACAATGATATGGTTTTCAACTATTTCCTCATCTGTGTCTGATAGAAAGCAAGCACCAATTGATGTGACGTCATCTTCTTTGTTTGATGTTGTTTCATCTTCTTTGTTTGATGTGGTGCCATCTTTGTCATCTTCTTTGTTTGATGTGGTGGCATATTCATTGGTACCATCTTCGTCATTCTCTGATAGAGATACATCGCCTTTGGATAAGGTATCACGTTTCTCGTATGACGTGGTATCGATCTGTACATCACTATTTGATAGGGAGCAGGCACCTATGGATATGTTATCATTTTCTTTGCAAGTTGTTTCAATTTCATCAGACACACATCTATTTCAAAATAAAATAAAACCAATTTGTTTGCGAGACAAGACAAGATTATCACTAGCAGGGATAATGCCACTGTAAAATCATACAACCTACAATTCAAAATAACATTAGCAGTGGTCAACAATGTCACCTAAACATGATATGGCATACAAGACAAGATTAACACTAGCAGTGACAATGCCAATGGTTTCGGATGCACGGGAAAACTGACTTTCGTTGTTTTCTCTCTCTCTTTGTGCTCTAATATACACGTCATGTATTGCACTAGTAACCTTCAGGTAATTTCACTAACCCTACAGTACAGATCTAGTTGCCTCAAGACTGACACAAGTCCAAACCAAAACTTTAGACAGTCTGAAAGAAAACTGGGTCGAATGCACGGGGGGTTAAATAGAACTATATCCATTATACCTATAATGAATCGTTAGTTGATGTATTAAATACATCGTTCTATGAATCATTTGACTAGACCTCCCCATAGTTAGGATTCTTCCTTTCTTCTTATTCTTTTATTAAATAAATCCTCTCTCTCTCTCTCTCTCTCTCTCTCTCTCTCTCTCTCTCTCTATGTATCTATCTCTCTCTCTCTCTCCTTACCTTCTCTTTTCCATATCCAATGGTTTATGTTCTGGACTGGATTTGTCATTATCATCAGAACTGTATCTGTTCTGTTCATCAAATACGCTTTGTACTGGAGTTATATCTCCAACATAATCACATCTGTTCTGTTCGGCCAGTTCTTTGTCATATTCTGGAGATTTTGTTGTATCACCATCAGAATAATTTCCGTTCTTTTCAGCTATGTCTTTGTTATTTTCTGGAGATTTTGTTATTTCGCCATCAGAATAATTTATGTTCTGTTCAGCCAGTTTTGTGTCATATTCTGGAGTGCTTGTTTTATATTCTGGAGTACTTCTTATATCTCCATCAGAATTACATCTGTTCTGTTCGGCCAGTTCTGTGTCATATTCTGGACTTTTTATGTATTCTTCAGCATAACTTTTTTCTGTAGAAACATCTTCAATTCCAAAATCTGTTGAAAAAATAATTCACCATATACATACATTTGACACTACATTGGATATATGTGGCAATTAACGGACATGGGTTCCAGCGATTTTTTGTGAGAGCGTGTTAATGTATTAAACCGTGAAAACATGTTACTGTGAGTGTGTTACCTTCTTACTGTCAGTGTTACTGTGAGTGTATTACCTTGTTACTGTGAGTGTGTTATCTTATTACTGTGAGTGTGTTACCGTGTTACTGTGAGTGTGTTACCGTGTTACTGTGTGTTACCGTGTTACTGTAAGTTATTGTGTTACTGTGTGTAACCATGTTACTGTGAGTGTGTTACCATGTTATTGTGAGTGTGTTACCATGTTATTGTGAGTGTGTTACCTTGTTACTGTGAGTGTGTTATCTTATTACTGTGAGTGTTACTGTGAGTGTGTTACCGTGTTACTGTGAGTGTGTTACCGTGTTATTGTGAGTGTGTTACCGTGTTATTGTGAGTGTGTTACCTTGTTACTGTGAGTGTGTTATCTTATTACTGTGAGTGTGTTACCGTGTTACTGTGAGTGTGTTACCGTGTTATTGTGAGTGTGTTACCATGTTACTGTGAGTGTGTTATCTTATTACTGTGAGTGTTACTGTGAGTGTGCTACCGTGTTACTGTGAGTGTGTATCTTATTACTGTGAGTGTTACTGTGAGTGTGCAACCGTGTTACTGTGAGTGAGTTACCGTGTTACTGTGAGTGTGTTGCCGTGTTACTGCGAGTTACCGTGTTACTGTGAGTTACTATGTTACTGTGAGTTACCGCGTTACTGTGAGCGTGTAACCATGTTACTGTGAGTGTGTAACCATGTTACTGTGAGTGTGTAACCATGTTACTGTGAGTGTGTAACCATGTTACTGTGAGTGTGTAACCATGTTACTGTGAGTGTTACTGTGAATCTTATTGGGTGTTACCGTGATACTGTCAGTGTGTTACTATGTATGTTTCTGTGAATGTGTTACTTTGAGTGTGTTATAGTGATACCATTAGTGTTTCTTTGTTACTGTAATAATGTGAGTGTTACCGTGATACGATGAGTGTGTTACCGTGTTACTGTAAGTGTGTCACTGTGATTCTGGTATTATGTATGTTTTACTGTGAATGTTATTGTGGGTGTTTCACTGTGGCTGTTGCTGTGAGTGTGATATCGTGTTACTGTAAGTGCGTAAGCGCAATGAAATAGTGGTTAAGAAATTTTTGAAATGATCAACAAAAAGAATAAATATTGAAATATACACATGTATTATGTTTTAGGAAAAATTCATTAAAATGTCTACTTTCTCTAAATTAACCAACCAAAGCTCCGCCAGTATAGTGCTTAGGTCCGTATATTTTTCGTAGTGACATTATTGACCTAATGGGAAATCTGGGGTTCATGTAGTTTAAAGGAGAAATGGATGGGGTTGGTCGAAAGCTAAGATTCGGTCCAATATTGAATAGACCTTTCTCGTAATCAAGAGGTTTTCAATGGCGGGCGCATGGCTACATAATTATTTTCCTATAATTCTATGGCTTTTAGTCTTCCATTTTATTTAAACGTAATGAGCTCAACCGGGAATCTCAAGATAAAGTTATTAAAAAGTATTTGGGTTACCTGTAGAGTGGTGTTCCTCAAATATATCACCATTATCTTGGCCATTCTGTACAGATTCGTCTACCTCCGGACTAGTGGTCTCGGGACTTGTACATTTACCGATCTTAAACAACTCTCTCAGACTGCAAAATAATACAATGTTCATAAATAAATAAAAAAGATTTTAGTTGAGTTTAACTTAATACTTCATATAATGACTGGGCCGCTGATTCAACTGGTTTAACTCCCAAAAATTTACACAATCAATTTTTATAAATACTGTTTCAACTTTTTTCAACTACCTTTAACTATTTTATGTGTTAATTTCCAAATATTCGGTATATGAATTTTGGCCAATTCAAAGTTTCTCAGATGAAATCTATCGTTTGGTGTAATTTGTCAAATTTACTTATTTATCTTTATCTTTTTATTTACTTATTTTGTTTTATTAAATCGACCATTTTCGAACCTTTTATTTTTTTATTTATTTACCGGGAGTTTTCTAGCCTTACATATAGGTCATTGTGTTTATTTATTTATTTATTTATCTTAATTTATTTACAACCCAACTTGTCACAATTTCGCATAATTGGATTTAATCTGCAATACGCTTTTAAAAATCAAAAATGTTTCGTTTAAACTCACCATTTTCTTCTTCCACTTTTCTTCCGATTTTTCGGCATTTTGAAGTAACCACTGATGAAAAGCAATTTTTACACTAAACTTTGTGTTGAGTTTTCCAATTATCAGATCGTTGTCAAGCAAAGATGCTGGGCGGATGTGACGTCACTTTAATTGTTGCAAACACGTGACTTCATATACGGGGAAAAATCGGCCAATCAGTGTCAAACAGGGATGCTGGGCGAATATGACGTCACCTGAATTGTTGCAAACACGTGATTAAATCGGGAAATTCGCATATTTACGGTATTCATTTTCATGCAAAACATTAAAACCGTTATTTGAAGGATAGTCTGTAGTGTATTTTAGGCCTCTTTTTACAAAATCATGGCAAATGACCCAAATGAGACACAAATCATTTCATGACAACATCGTTGCAAAACTTGAACTAAGAAGTAAGTATAAAAAGAAAATGATTCCAAAACTTTTCCCGAACAAAAACCAGGATATGAATAAAAAATAACACCGAGTCACAAGGAAATACATCGCAGCCGAATTAGAATACATTTGCTTGGAATAATAATTTATGAATCAGACGATAAGTTCATTATTTCTATTTGTGATAACTCCGAGTGTTTGATTTCATTTATTTATTATTATTATTGTTATTATTTATTTATTTATTTATTTATTTATTTATATTTTTGGCGTGTTGTGTGCTAATGTTTGAATTTGTTAACTATATCTACATGGTTTTTTTCAGAATTCTTTTTTTTAAATGGTACATACCAGATTCAAGCAAAAGACCCGATAGGTCCTGTGACCCTCAATGTGTATTTCACTGATAGCAAGTAAACGATATGTGAAATAGCTTAAGATGTCATGAAAGCATGCCAAACACAGTTTAAAAAAAGATGTCATCAATGATGTCGGAGTGGTTTCTTGATATCAACTTAAATCTAAACCACCTTCCACAAGAAAATTGGTTTCAATTGATCCATGGCCAGTGACTTCAGAGAAGATTTTTAAAAATTGATTAATTATTAAACCTCAATCGCATAATTCGTGAAAATCGGGTCAACAAATTACTTCTTGTAAAATATCCGCGACATATGTAAATGCCAGGCTATCTACTTTCAATAATTAAAATTTGAACAAAACCGATTGGAAATTGAATGCACAATGGCTACTTTTGCATTTTTACAATTTATAGTAAGGGTGGCTATTTTGGATGTTGGTTGGAGTCGCCTGGTACAAATGTAAGTCTAACACACCTAGGGTCCATACACACCAAATTTGGTTGCAATAGACCAAGTGGTTTCAGAGAAGAAGATTTAAGTTTAGTTTACGAAAACACGCCGTATGTCCGATGCTTCGCCATGCCATAAGGTCAGCTGTCTAAGGCCAGTGGAGCTACAAAATATGTCTTCAAATACTGTTTTAGCTGGTCACATACAAAAGTCGACGTGCATATACTCATCTTTTGCTTTTTGGAAGAGCTTTGTCCTAATGCTTCTTATATAGGGCCAGGATCTAGCTAAATACCTAAATGCATTCAATGCTTCAAATTTGTACGGAGCCCATCGTGGTGAGATGATTCAATCAAAATGTAGAATACTGGTATTTATTATTTATTTATTTTTTCACTTATTTATTTTATTTTATTTCTCTTCATATGTATTTTTTATCTTTTTATTATCATTTATTCCTTATTTATTTATTTATTTATTCATTCAGAACTCTGCATCATATGATGACAATCGCGCGCAAGGTAATCCCAAAGATACAGACCGCATTGTGTTGCAGTGGGTAGTTCAGTCATGTGCTACTTTTGAATTTTTATGAAATAATATAATTAAAAAGTAGCTCATGTGCTACTTTTGAATTATATCATTTCATAAAAAATCAAAAGTAGCACATGACAGTTCGTGTGTTTTGCACTTAGTTGTCAGAAGAAGGGTAACTAAACGAAGTTACTTAGATTTCACTTATATTTTAATTGTTTTTAGATTATAAAACCAGAAAAATAATCAACTTGACCTACCTCTTTCTCTTCTTCTTTTTCTTCTGACTATTAGGCATTTTGAAGTTGAATTATGTAAGTAAAATAATGTCGCTAAACGTTGTGTTGATATTTTGCAACCATCAAAAACGTTGTCAAGCAGCGATGCTAGAATAATGACGTCATTTTAATTGTTGCAATCACGTGATATCAACCTCTTTTCTAAAACACATGATCTCATTCATAAAATTCAGAAGACACTACAGCTTTTTTTCAAACACCCGTTTTACAATGTTACATGTTAAGCATTGTTACTTGTTAAAATTTAAAAAAAATTATAGGAATGAAATGAAAATTATTATTATTATTATTATTATTATTCTACATTATGTCCTTTTTAGCACTCAAATGGCAATAACTCCTGTAAAATATCATGCAGCACCTTCAATTTCAAAATACGATGTGCACATCTTCATATGATCATGATCATGCGTACAAAATTTGAAAACAATCGGTAGAAAACCGTGGGACTACTTCAACCCACAATCTGGACGGGGAGGCAGACGTACGTGTACATACGCCATACCATAATACCGTCTTTGACGAGCTTATAAAAATGTGGACATTTATATATCGGGCACATTTGGACACCGAAACAAATATTTGACCTTTTAACTAACTTCAATAAGACAGCTTTTTCTCCCGACTGATTTACTAGGCCATTTTTAAACATTTCCTGGAGTATGTATTCAAAGAAACAAAACACGATTACAATACAGAAGTCATGGCACGCGCATGTGCAAATTCCTGCAGTTACACTGTCTTGATATTAACTGGAGCAATTTTTGTACTTATCCGTAACCCCGGGTGCAGTACCGGCCATTGATCTCTCAATCTTTATCTGTTATTTGTCATTTCCAATATTCAATTTGCCCAATTCTATTTCCCTTCTCCTGGTTTTTAAAGACGGTACTTGTCCCTGAGCTCTGGGCCATTCGGATCATTGATCTCTCCATCTTGATGTTATTTGGGAATTTTCTATTTCAGGAGTATCACATTTGCAGTGGCGGATTTAGGGGAGGGGTTGCGGGGGTTGCAACCCCCCCCCCCCCTTTGAAAAATTTAAAGAGAGAGAAAGAGTGAGATATTGACTGATTAAAATTATTTTCTTGGCCCCCATCGGCCCTAGACCCATCATCTCTGGAAGCTCGCGCCTTCGGCGCTCGCATCTAGCATTGATATAATTCTCATCCCCCTTTAAAAAAAATCCTGTATAGTTCTCAACCCCCCCCTTTCAAAAAATCCTGGATCCGCCCCTGATTTGTCTAATTCCATTTCCCTTCTTTGGTGTCATTCCTTCCATTTTACTTGAGATATCAAGCTTACAGCCCGTTTTTATTTCGGATGTGGGCTTTCTGATTGCATGGCCTATCCTTTTTTAAATTGGGTAAAAATGGTGGTTTGCCGGGGTTCGAACCCACAACCTCCCACTTACAGCCAATTTCTAGGTACAGGCGTATAAACAGTAAAACTGCTGCAATTATGAAACTTGATCTTGGTTTTGCAACTGGTGTATCATAGGCAAGCAAGAATGGCCCATCTGCTTGACCTTACCGCAGGTGTTTCAATTTGCCCATAAACTAACAACTCCATGTAACCTACTATTAACAACACAGTTTGAAGACATTTGACAATGCCAAAATGTATCACTAATACATTTTATATTATCATTTCTATGGTGGAAGTTCACATGTGTAACCCAATTTGCCAGCTTCAAAGTTTGTACTTGCTTTGGGATTTTGGATTGGACATGGAGTGGTATGTTTGTTTTAGATTAAGCTTACATACCCACTGTTAAGTTAATGTAATAAGAGTGTTCAGTGAAAGCAAGATTCTCCATTGCCAGGTACTAAGTACTTTGTCACATATTTATTCAATTAAAGGGCCATAACTCCTACAAATATCATTGAACCAGTACAGGAAAATGATAAGCGCCTCCCACTGATTATTACTGTTAAGTATTGTCAATATTTGATGGCCAGTATATGAAAACCAGTCTGGATAAAAACCATGACTGTCACACATGGATGGAACACATTATACTACTGTAAACGTATTTATCTTTATAGTGTACTAATTTTAACTTATTTCGTTGCCGTTTGTTTCGCGTGACAATATAACTATGTGGACATGTCTTAATTTTCAATACCGCGAAAATAAATACACACGAAATTATGTCTTAATTTCCAATACCGCGAAATAAATACACGCAAAATTAAATATGTTTACAGTATATCTCCTTGTAGTCTTTTCTGCAGAAAATAAGCTCAAATAAAACAGGTAAAATTGTCCAATTACTTTTTCTTTATTGATCTTTGTTCTTTGCAAAATTACAAATTTGAATGCTATCATAATATTGTACCTGGTGGATTTTTGATTATTAATTCACACCCTTGTCTTGTATTTTTTCCAAATGAGAAATCCAGCATAATTTTTTTTTTCCAATTACTAAAGTAGTATTCAAAATGAGTTCTAATATTCATTAAGAAAACCAAAATGTTAAATCAATCAAATATTACATTGAAGTCAGGAAAAATATTTCTGTTTGCAGGTACATCTCTATTGTTACAACTGACCACAATCTTTAATTACAATCTTTTGTGAGGTTTTCCCAGAATCTGAACCAAATCCTTCAATTTTTTTAACCACATCCATTCCTTCTACTACATTCCCAAATACTACATGTTTTCCATCAAGCCAACTGGTCTTCACTGTACACAAGAAAAATTGTGATCCATTGGTATTTGGACCACAGTTAGCCATTGACAGTACTCCTGGACCGGTATGTTTTAGCTTGAAGTTTTCATCAGCAAATTTTGGTCCATAGATGCTTTTACCACCAGTACCATTATGCTTGTCAAAGTCACCACCCTGACACATGAAATCATTTATAACTCGATGAAATGTAGAGCCTTTGTACCCAATTCCTTTTTCTCCAGTACAGAGAGCACGAAAGTTTTCTGCTGTTTTGGGAACTACATCCGCTCTTAGTTCCATAACAATCCGTCCTAAAGGTGACCCACCAGCAGTGATGTCAAAAAAACACCTTGGGTTAGCCATGTCTGTAGACTACTGAAGTGATATGATCTGAAATATATTTTTTTTTAAATTATTTTAATAATTATTGTCTTATGATAAATACCCTCAGTCCCTCACTTCCAACATTGCCAAGATTTCTAAGATTCAACCTTGTGGCCATGACCCTTGACCTATGCATCTAAGTTTGGTTTCGAACATTGTCTCAGGTTGTGCCATGTGTGATCAAATATGGAAGATATAGAGCACAAACAACATTGGGATGGATGACCAGATGCACAGACACTATATTTATTATGCCAAACTTGTGTCATGTGTAATGTTGGTTTACATTTGTGTCACATTTGATCAAATCCATCCAAAAACCGGATGATATAGAGCAAACACAATATTGGTTTTAAGTTCCAGTCAAGAATATTTTACTTATGCCATCAGCTATAAGCAAATGTGCAGAAATTTTGCCCATGTGTTGCACTGATGGCATTATACAGCAGGGTTCTTTACTGTGCCATGCATACTCCAAGTTCCAATCTGAAAGAACAGCGACATTCATTTTGTTAGTGCTTGGTGGAAAAAAAGTCATGACCCTCTTTTACTGTGCTACCACAGTAGTTTGGGATGGCACACTAATTATGACCACTGCTTCATCTTGCTTTACATTTGTGTCAAGTTTGATCAAAATCAATTTATAGAAAAGGAAGATGTGCAGTGCTTCAGATTGTTTTTACAGATAGTGGGCCACAAGGGCCCACCAGGTCCAATAACAAGGGGTCATTTCTTGTTATAGTGGGTCATGTTTTGCCACATAATTAAATGTTATGCCACGACCACGTGACTGAAAGTGAAAGTCGGCACTTGACATCTTCATATAATGCACCAAAAGCGATCTTGTCATCTGCTAATTTATACTTTGTTAACCTTTACGATATATTTTAAACTCTTTCAACTCCATGATTCATTTTATGTATCTACTTCTCTGCGCTTTGTGTTGTTTTAAAAAATGTGAATAGAGTCGTCTGCATCTCATAGCCATGGTTGCCGCTAGCATATTAAATGAACGACAACGTCCGAGGTCATAAAAAGTTTTATTACGAGTTCTCCCCCTTTGAATATTAATGTTAATAACCGACGCATAGAGCAAAGAGAAGGGGCTTGTCGGGAGTCCTGTCTACATGCTGATTATGAGATAAACAAAGATGCTAGAGATTTTCCGATAGTAAACGAAAACAGAAAGTCAAATCGGAAAACCGCATGGAATCTAATATGTAGTTTTGTTTTGGAAGAAATTATTAACGATCAATTTGGCTAAGAAAAAACCATGCGCCACGTGGACCCATTAGAAGAAAATGTTATGCGCCATTTTTTAAAATAATGCGGGATTGGCGCGGGCGCACCGACAATCTGAAGCACTGGATGTGGAGTGGACATATTGGGACCGCTGGCCAGACAGAGGAACAGACAGACACACACCAAATATGGTATGCTAGTATTGGTATACATTGTCTCGTGTTGGTTTAAGTTTGATCACAATTTATCGATAGACATGAAAAATATGGACTCGACAGGATATTGGGACCGATAGCAAGACGGACAGACAGCGCACTTTCTATATACCCTCTAAACTTTGAATGTGTGCGAAATGTGTTTCTACTAACAATTTTAGAAAAATTAGAGTTGGTAGGTAGGGAGGCTATTTTTTTTTTCTTTTGGTTATGTTATTTACATTTACCATATGGGGCAAGATAACCAACTTCTATGGTTCAAGAGGTTTCATCACATAACAGAAACTATCTCCATTCGGGGTGTAGTTTACACCTGGAAATGGAGGTTTTTTTGTTTTTTTTATAAAATGGGTCCGATTCATTTATGTTAAACTGTGTAAATGATTAGATAGAGAAGACAAAAATATATCATTTTAACTAAATTTTAATGCAACTTATTACCAAACATTTGGCACAGCTGATGGAGTTTATGTGTTAAGTGTGTACAATTCATGTTAACACAAGATTTTACATCAAGCTGTTTATGTCTACGAGTTAAGGACTCAGCTCACTTCAGAAACAAAGTTGCAGTAGTAATTAATACCTAAAATGTGTCAAATTTAGAGACCCAAGCTTATTTCTAAGAACCATTGGCTAATGAGCCCCTGCTTATCTTAATCCCTGGTGCCCAATACCAATATAACTTTCACTTGTGCACTTTTTGATTGTTTAACATTGCTTGTTAAAATAATGCCAGAAGAACTCTTTGGTAGGCATAAATATTTAGAGTCTGTCAGCTTGACCTAAACACTTATTTTTTTAGGCTTCGGCAAGCTTCACAAACTTGATAGTGTTATGCTCTCATGCTCTATATCAGGTTTCAAATTTCTACTTGAAGTCAAGGGTTGCGGGTTCAAACCTAACCTAAGACTTCAAAATTTTCTGAGTTTTATAAATCTCCATGAAATTCCAGATATAATGATATGTAATATACAAATATTACAAATATCTTTAAAATTCCAGGAAAATTGAGTAAACTGGTCCCTGAAATCCAATTAAAATTTTGTACAGATGACACAGGAATTCCACAAAAAGGTAAGAAAAAAAGAAATGGATTAAGTTTTCTTCCATCTTCCTATGTTTGAGATAGAGATTTCCGTTTGACGAAACGATGGAAGAAATTTCTATCTTCACCTCCACGTGCGTCTTTCAGTGACGTCACAAAAATCAAAGGGAAATGGAGTTCGCCGCTGTACCATGTGATACGCTTCTAATGTTTGTGTGGAACACTTATTCCCAATGTATATGGAATCGCATGAGATGACGTTTTCCTGTGGAAACGTCATTCCGGGAATCTGTGACGTTGACATTTTCCAAAATGTTCCGCACAAACGTTAAGAGGTATTGATCACGTGGTAGAGCGCCAAACCCCATTGAATGACGTCATATCGTGGAGACATGACGTCGTCTTGCGGGTAAATGACACCCCGAGTCTCCAAAATTTAGATATTTTCACTGCGTTTCGAATGTTTATTTTGAAAGATTAGAATAAATGGCTTTGTTTTCTAGTTTATACATTATGTATAAACCAAAATCAGGTACATGTATGGGGCGCCGTTTTACTATTTATTGATATCCATAAATCATTTATGGATATCATAATTCGATTTATTGATATCCATTAATATTTAATGATATCAATAAATATTTATTGATATCAATAATTCGATTTATGGATATCTATAATTCGATTTTTGGATATCAATAAATCGAATTATGGATATCACTAATATGATTTATTGATATCCAAAAATAAGGACGAATTAGTGATATCAATAAATCGATTTATGGATATCAATAAATCGGAAAACTTAAATAATTTCTCCCTCTCCACTGCGCGGCTTATAGTTAAATTATTCAGTGCGGGAATGTTGTGACATTGCAATGTTTATAGAAATTACGCGAGCAAGATTGGCAGCCATCTTGTTTACTGTGTCACCGCGTCCCATGCGCTCGCTCACTAGATTCTATTTTAATATTTTAATTAGAAAAAAAATATACATGAAAATTTTTGAGTCCTTTTTACGGTTTGTTGTGAAACTGGGACGCAAATTCAACCTTTCAAACGAAGACACTCTGTTGCATTCACTCCATACCGTATTGCATAATGGGGAGAATTCGTTATTTTCAAAAATATTGCAAATATTTTTTGATATCCATAAATCGATTTATTGATATCGCTAATTCGTCCTTATTTTTAGATATCCATAAATCGAATTTGTGATATCAATAATTCGATAGATATCAAAAAATGAATTATTGATATCCATAAATCGAATTATTGATATAAAAAAATAAGGACGAATTAGTGATATCAATAAATCGATTTATGGATATCAAAAAATCGAATTATGGATATCAAAAAATCGAATTATTGATATCACTAAATAGTGAATAAATAGTCAAATGGCGCCCCATATACATGGTCATATTTATTTTTATGTAAAACGTTAAATAACAGTTAGATTTACAAAGATGGCGTCAATGTCTATGTGACTGAAACTTCAAGCAGTCATCGAAATGGAATAAAAAGAATCAATCATGAGTTTATCCATGTAGGATAGGGAAATATCACCCTCAGGGTTGAATATTTCTGTCAGAGACTCGGCAAGCCTCGTCTCCGACTGAAATATTCCAACCCGAAGATTTCCCAATCCTACATGGATACTCATGATAGATTCTATTAGCCATCCATAAGGACACTGGTGCCTGGAGAATGGATTTTCCCGGGAACATGTGATATGGGTCTGGAGCCCAAAATTATCCGGGGAAAAAATTGAAATGATTATCCGGTTGCTTTTTTTCACAATTTTTTAGATGGCAAGTAGAAAATAAAGGAAATGAAATAACTTATTTCTGGTGACTTTATTTAATTAGAGAAATAATAAAGGATTTCAAGGAAGAGTCCAACATGGCAACAAACCGGAAATAAATTAAAAATGATTTCTACCAATTTCTGATGAAAAATAATTTCCAACAACAAGGCATTTACTGTTAAAAATGTTGTATAAAACCATTGCCAGTTCTAAATTGAGATGACAACCACAGAATTCAAATATTTTCTGGTAATTTTACCTGTCTGTGTCTCCTAGCGGCGGCTCTGTGAGTGTATGTCGGCGACTCTGTTAGGTGTGTAGACCACGTGGTATAACAAAGAAATGGCCGAAGCTCCGTTGACCTTATGGATTTCCCGCCTTTAAACCACTAATGAGGTTCTATTAAGGGACAAAACTCATTTCTTAAGTCTTGCATTATTATTAAAAAAAACAAGATTTTGAAAGATTAAAATAAATATATTATGACAAACGGAGTCCACTCACTATTTCAGTATTAATAAATGAACTATTGGAATATTTAACTTCTCCTTATTATTATTATTATTATTATTATTATTAACAGATTATTAAGTTTTATGATCTGTAAATTACAGTTTACAAAAACCATTTACAATATATACAGAGAGTATACTCTTACATAAACCAGTTTCTTCAACCAGTCAACAAGTATTTAATCAATGTGAATTTTACTATTTTGCGTGTCATAGAAAGAAAGCATAGTATGGTTACTTTAAATAAATAAAGTGTATAGGTTATAAATTTAAAAAAATGAATGAAAATCCAAATTACATCGTTGGATTTTAACTTAATTTACCAGTTTCAATTAAAGTTTTTACTTTGATAAGGACATTGATAAATTTGAATGTTTGTTTTGGTCGCATACCTCGGGACTTACCTTCCATTACCCACCGTGACTTTTCTAGCCTTGCGTTCGTTTTTACCAGCTGCTTTAACACCATTTTTCGGACTCCTATAGCGCTTTGTTTTAGAACTAATTACATATAGAATGAAATATAACCATCTGAACACTTCTATATACACATATAGCGTGCGTAGTAAATGTTTACATGTAATATTCAAAAGCAGTTGCAATTGACGTTTTCAACAGAGTTGTGAACAAGTACATATACATATGGTGGATAGAATAATGTCCAAACTATTTCCAAACTACACAGTAGTGAGCACAGATCTTTTGGGTTCCGTCAAGAAGTTTGTATCCCACACATATTTTTAAAAGTTATTTATCACAGAAAGAAACGTTTAAAACGACTAGTTTGATTTCGTCCGATGATTGCTGGACTTTTGAGTCGAAATTAAAATTCTAGTATAGTGGAGGGTAAGAATTATGTTTCCGAGTCCGGAATCCGAAATTTCCTTAATTTCGAATATTGGTATTCAACAGACATACCAAGACACCAAGCGGGTAAATGATCCGGCATGTTCGACAGAAAGAGTTCCAGCTGACAAAAAAAATAATAATCCTAAAAATGAGGGAATCAAGCAATTTTGAACATATCTGTGGAAATTTTTTTTTCAAACATTTACATAGAATTTAATCGGGGGGGGGGGGGGGGGGGGGGGGCTACAAAAGAACTCTTACCTTGGAACATAACTATGCCCCGGAATTCCCTTACTTTCGAATTGTTAATCAACAGACATATACCAAACTGGTAAAGGATCCGACATATTCGCCAGTCGGACAGTCCTCGACAAGGGAACTTGAACGCTTTCCCCAATATTAAGATGACTACGTCTTATATCGAGTGTATTTACAGCTTAACTAATTCCCGTGACTTGTAATAGTTGGTTTGAATTTTGCTCAAATTCAGAATCTTCACAATCACCATTGAAGTCACCAGCCATTTTAACATTGCCAGTAACATCCATACAAGCCATTAACTGTATAGAGTTCATGTTTGTAGCTAGTCCTCTATGTGATTATCAGCGGTTAAACCCCAAAAATAAACAGGGGTAAATAATGCTTGTTTATGTTAATACCACAATGCGTTTTCGATTGGGTAAACACAGTTGATATGCTATGCACCTGCATTACCACTTAACTCGTTTAAATCCAGACATGCAATCACCAAGCATGATCACATCTACTAAAAAGCCTGAAGCTAATTAATAGTAGTACAACATTAGCGGACCCTGGTATATTTTTATCATCTATGCTGCCTAGAAACATTCCATTAAAATCCAGTAGTTGGTGCTCACATAAAACTCCAAAGATATAATCAGGTTTTTTTTAAGGTCAGACAGCAGACGACATAATACCCCGTGCATTCAAGATACATTATGTTAGATAACTTTAACAATCAAAACAATACAAAATTCAGTGTACACCATGACGCTGTACATATAGACCTGATAAAGTCGTTCAAACAAACCATTCACTTGCCATTCTTTTGCAAAACCATTCCATGTTCAAAGACAATCCCAAAAGTAAAAAAAATACTGGCATAAAAAAATAATTAAGATACTGGCATAACAAGTTAAACATGTGAACCTGCAGGACGGTAATGCCAGTGCTGAATACATATTCGTTATGTTTGGCAATGTAATTTTCAAACAAACAATCGGCATACAGTTACTAATGGGTACAGACAGGGTTTGCTGATTTGTTTCTTTATTCGGTGTTTGAAACAAATTTATACAGAATCGGATCGTTAAATCTGGAGGGAATACCGTCGCCTATTGATTAATAATCCTAAATGCGAACACGCGAAAGTCATCTATCCAAGTGATTTTGAAATAAAATGTACCTCAATATTATGGCAACACAGAAGCCGACATTTGACTAAAACATACATGACTTCAATTTTCTCATTTCAACCTTTGAACAACTTTAAGCTTGTGCAACAACCCTTTACTTCCCCTACTTTTGGTATAATATCTAGAGCTTGTCACGGTTCCCACTACAAAGCAACAAAGCAAGCTGCTTACAAGCTAGTAAAATGTTGACTAAGTACATGTATATTGTGATAACATTTATGTCATCTAGCCGTATACCGATTTCAGTTTTTCGACCATGCCAAAAAGCATTGATTTCCATTGGGGTTTAGATGTTTAAAAGGCATATGCACGATTTGAGCATCATTTTTCAGATCACCCAGTCACGACCTGGTATACGCAGGTCTCACGAGACCCGGCTTATTTCGGTGATTCTACAGTTAGGGTACTTTGACTGATTAAAAAAGTATACCCCAATCCTGTAATAATATTTACAGTTAAACTTGTATATAAAGGTCAGTCAAGGGAACCAGTAAAAGTGGTCTATATGGGCAGGTGGCCTTTATCATGTTTATATACAAGTCTCAAATAATATGAATAAAGAATATTTGGTTACAATTCTACTGGCCTTTATAAGCAGGTTCTCAGCTTACAAAGAGGTGGACTTCAAGGCAAGTTGGACTAAGAGTAGAGTGGATTTTTGAGGTCTATTGACAAATATGAAACGATCTTCTAATTGTTTCACACGTTTTTCAATATATTTGTTATTCAGACTCTCAGGGAAAGTATGGCAAAGTTTAATTGGGACTTGAGTCCATGTGAGGATTTTTTGGGGGGGGGGGGTTGACGGGAAATGGGTAAATAGTTAAAATTGGTGTATATTAATAGGTCACCCTAGCGAAAAAAGCAGTTTTCTACTATAACTTTCCTTTGTAGAGCAAACTGGGGTTTATTTCAGGAATTTTTTACGCCAGGTTACTTAAATTTAGATTTAAATCATTCTGAAATAGCAATCTTGTAACTAGCTTGGATTTTTTTCAATTTGTATTTTCCAAATCTTAATTACAGATTTTAATAAGAATCAATAAATAAACCCCCGCTTGGAACCACTTGTCCTTTTTATCTTGTTATTATTTGTTTATGGTTCCCCATTCATGTACCCCATCAGTTTCTTTAGGAACGACCTTTGTCATGTGACCTCATTTCGTCCAATCAAAGTATTATTTATAGTTTCAATATGGCAGACACCACATGAAGTGCAAATCCAAATGTCAGGAAGGATATCACTGTTAGTTAGATGTCTTGCATTTTGAAATGTGGATTATTTAGAGGTATTCCATTTTTTATTTGCAGTGGGTAATCCAAGTGAAAATCAAAATTTTAAATGTCACATATGCTTAAAGAATATTGTCTAGATACGATAGTGATAATTATATCACTTGTAAAGTCCCAACAAAAACAAGTTATCGGAATCTGTACGTAGTAAATAGATAGGCATATATTTGTCATAAACCACACTTTATAATATCGCCGATAAAAGAAAAGACTCATTTGTACCCCCCCTAACATTTTAATTTCGACTGAAAAAAACTTGACGAAATCAAGTCTTAAATAGATCTATTTGAACAACTTGTTTCTAAATCTCTCTTCACGCTAACGAAATTTTACATAAAATGGAGGGGATTAAGAGGAAGTCTTGCCTTTTGAAATAACATGTATATAGATCTATTTATGAAAATAGTAATGACATTTTGTTGAAACCTTGTTATTTAGAGATCTACAAAATGCACAGTGCAATTTTAATCTTCTGGTGATGTGAAGTAGGCTAATTTTAAGTTACTGTAGGAACCACTCTGTTCGTAACAGTGAAATACTCTTATTTCCATAGAAAATCAAATAAATTTGAATAAAGATTGATTTTTTTCACTTACTTGTACCTAGTCGTTACAGGAAATCTGTATGCGCATCTGTGAATATCACAAAGTTTGTCTGTCGAAAGGAAAATGTTGGCGTTATGGGGATTTTACATGGCGAAAATGGCGACGTTTACACTGGAAGTGATGTCCTTGGTGACGTTTTACGTCATATGCGCAACAGAATCTGCCATTTGCCTGGTTTTTCAACATGTTAAATCCCCATAGTGTCAATGTTTTACCCTGTGCAGATATATTCTGGGCTAATTCACAGATACGCATACAGATTTCCTGTTACGACTAGGTACAAGTAAGTGAAAAATACCCTTCTTTATTCAAATTTATTTAATTTTCTATGGATATGAAGAGTATTTGACTGTCACAAACAAAGTGGTTCCTACAGTAGATTAATCTTGTCGAATTCAAGTCAATTCGCCCCACGGTAAATTCGCCCCCACTTTCAACAAACTCGCCCCCATGTCAAAATCGGAGGGGGTATAAAATGTGTAGGCGGGCTGGCAAAATCTTACACCCAATTTCAATGATCTATATTTCAATAAATGTCTATTGGATTCTTATAATATTTACACATAATATCGAGCATGACCTCAATGTTTAAAATATATTTTTGATTTTAAAGAATATTTGATATATTTTTTAAGTTATTACAAAAAACATGGGCTACACTTTTTTCAATCGGTCAAAATTCATACGAGGCGGGATAACAAAATTTTACAACCTAATTTTCAATTATCTATATTTCCATAAATATGTATTGGATTTTTATAATATTTGTTACATTATATCGGGCATGACCTAAATTCTTTAAATATATTTTTGATTTTAAAAAATATTTGATATTTTTGAAGTTATTAAAGAAAATACGGGCTACACTTTTTCCAATCGGTCAAAATTCATGCGAGACAGGACGAGTGAGGTTTGAACATTGATCGATATCTCTCCACATAATGATGCTTGCCTATTAATTTGTTCAACAAATACGCGGTGGATATATATCTTTAATAGCAACAAAGGGTATTTCCTATAATGGGGTGGTTTTCTTTTTATAAACGATTGTTTGTGACAGTTTATTGCGATAAGTACGCCACCATCTTTGATCAAGGCACGACAGGTTCACCATTACACAGGAGGGATTTACAGAAAAATAACTTATGGCGTCGTACTTATAGAACAATCAAATGTCACAAACAATCGGTTATAAAAAGAAAACCACTGCATTATAGGAAGTACCATTTAGTGGTATTAAAGATACATATCCACCGCGTATTTGTTGCAAATTTTAATAGGCAAGCATAATCATGTGAAGAGATATCGATCAATGTTCAAAGCTTACCCGTCCTGCCTCGGATGAATTTTGACCGATTGGAAAAAGTGTAGCCCGTATTTTCTTTAATAACTTCAAAAATATTAAATATTTTTTAAAATCAAAAACATATTTTAAAAATTTAGGTCATACCGGATATTATATCAAGATACTATATAAATCCAATACATATTTATGGAAATATAGATAATTGAAAATTGGGTTGTAAAATTTTGTTATCCTGTTCGGATGAATTTTGACCGATTGAAAAAAGTGTAGCCATGTTTTTTGTAATAACTTCAAAAATATCATATATTTTTTTTAAATCAAAATATATTTTAAAAATTGAGATCATGCCCAATATTGTGTGAAAATATTATAAAAATCCAATAGATATTTATTGAAATATAGAAAATTGAAAATTGGGTGTAAGATTTTGCCAGCCCGCCTACACATTTTATACCCCTTCTCAAAATCGCCCCCGTTCAAAATCACGCCTACTTCTTGCAAATTCGCACCCACTGTCAAAATCGCCCCCATTTTTTCCAATGACCATATAACAATTTTTGTTCAATTTTTTACTATTTTAATAAAAAATCAAATTAAAAATTATGCTACTTTAGAAATGAAACATATTAGTGTATCTATATTTCATAAAAATTTTAACTTCATATATATTCACATTATATCTAATTGTATCATTAAATGTTGCCAATGTTTGCAGTTAATTGGGCATCTACGAGGTCGTAAAAAATTCATTTAATGTTACTTTTAAAATCTCAATAAAAGAAGACAATTTCTAAAAAAATCGGGCGAATTTGACAGTGGGGGGCGAATTTGCAAGAAGTGGGGGTGATTTTGAACGGGGGCGATTTAGACATGGGGGCGAATTTGTTGAAAGTGGGGGCGAATTTACGTGGGGCGAATTGACCTGATACCATCTTGTCGCATCAGTGACATGTATGGCAAGCTTTGTTTGCTAGTTGTGACAGAGTTGTTCAGATGTAATTACTAGGCTGTCATACTATATTGGTACAGTGATAGGGCAATTCTTGGCGATCATTGGTATTTGATAAATTATCTAGACCATCATGATAAACATACCTTTGTTCCTTAATGTGAATAAACCAGCAGCAGTACCCATGGTTGGCAAAGCTGAAGCTTTGTTTTGTTATTTTAAAAACTGGTCAGACAGTTTGTGTTTAGACAATTTCCACAGGGGTACCATGCTTTAAATCAGTTAATATATATCTGATCATGTCGCTGATTATACTGTCAGCTTGTATATATGTTAATGTCAGTTTCTATTGACATCCTTGAATTTGTTCTGTTAAAAAATTTAAACTCATAGAAAGGAGCAAATTTTAGCTACTGTTCATTTTCCTTGAGTACCGGTAATGTCATTAGAAAGAAAAACTACAAATATTTTACATTTTCAATGTGAGGGTACAAAACAAAATTTTATTTACTTACATGAGTTTAGACATTGCATGCTATTTTTGTCTGTTGGCATTGTCCTTATTTTATATATCGAAGTGGTTATTGCCCCGTACGTGTCAATAACAAATGTGTTATTACCACAAATTTTTTACACCCGTATTTTATAATATATATGTATGCGGGTTTATAAGTTTATGATTGGTTATAAATGCATCAGTTTAGTGATAATTAAAGTACAAATAAAAGAAATTGTCATATTTGGGTCAGATAATAGACTATTTTGATCAAAAACATATCTGCCTTTTTGTTTTCGTCATACGGTCAGATCTTTTTTTGCTGTTTAACACGATTTAAGATCGGTCATCCATCATTTTGACAGTACTTTTTGGGACAGAACATCAATAAAATTTTGATTTAATTCTAAAATATATTATTTAATCATGTTCAATCAATTTATGTAAGAGCATGTATACATTTATACAGGTATGAAAAAATATGTGGTAATAACATTGGCCTTTATATATCTGATCCTATTGTGCAACAAAATACAATTTGTGTGGGATTCTTGGATCTCTTGCACACTTCAGTTGAATGCTTCAACCAACTGAACTACCAAGTCTGCCACGCATGTACATATTTGTTATTAAAACATATCTTTGTATGGCGTTCACGACAGTGAAAGCGTACATTGCTATCGCTTTCTCTAAGATTGAGCTTCTTTACTATGAAATACATGTAGTAAGAAATAGTATGCATCGGAAATAGTGCACCTGGTAAATGAACGTGAAAGGAATATATCTGTTTTATCGTGAGATATGTATTCTGAGACAGGTAATGCATTTGGTTACATATGCACATTTGGAATAAATTTTCGGACTATATTTCGGAATCTAGTAACATATTGTGGTGGGATGCATCCAATAATTTTTGCAGTTTGGCGAACTGATCTAGAATACAATAAAAAGTAGTCCCGGAAGTTTTGAGTCCTACAATGTAAAATCATAACTTTTTATGAAATAAACAACAATGGCAGGTGAAGTTAACTAATTATGTATAAAATCTGCAGTAATTTATTTTGAAGGGTATAATAACGTATTTTGTTGTTAAGGTATTCTGTCACATTTTAACAACTGATTTATCACATTAGATTTCACTTCTGTGAAAGAAAGATAAATCGTACTGTGTCATGTGCAAACTTAGCAACATGGAATACAAATGTGGATTTTAAATACTTTACCGATTTGGAAGTAAAATTAACATGAAACAGGAATACTGTGAGTGATAATCAGCAGTTTATTAAAAACCAGACCAGCAAATGATCCAGTTACATACAAACGCTAGAATGAACCCCCTCATAGCGGCGGTCGGGTCTGCAAAAACTCTACTTTCTCTCTATCCAAAATGACAACGATTTGGTACAGCTTATAAAACTTAATTAAGTTTCAATTACTGATCGTCTTTATAATATTTATGGAATTATTTTTTTCTGTCCTTTTGCTTAGCAATACATGGTTGGTACATGTTTCTTTTTCAAAAACACCATCCGTCGGACTATGCATAGATCATAAAATTTTTGCACCTTCGCCTATAGCTGAGAGCATCACATATAAGTGAAATAATCTTCACTGGGATGTTAAGCACCATTACTCAACTCAAGTCAATTCATTTAAACATGAAATTTTCTTTTTACATTGTTTATTTTTGTTTTATTTCTGCAAGTTACTTACAGTATATACAGTCATTGTGCGTCTGCTTTCCTTTCAATACTATCACGAGAATAATTGAAAATGTTACTTTATAATTGTTGTTTGTTAGAATCTGATGTGATGCTTGCAAATGCTTTACAAGATTTGAAAGAGCTACATCTATAGACTACGGTATATCATAATGAGTATATGTCTCCTACTCAACACATGGGACTTTCTGTGTGTATATCCATCAAGTATCAAAGACATCAAACAAGATTTTCCGCTGTTGGTCTCTGAAAATTTAGGGTCCATTTTTATTTTAATATTGAATGGATGTTCACCATAAACTTATGAGCAGAATTCTACCGAAACTTGTATCCAATCCTAATATACATGTATCTACATATACACAGGTAAAACTTAATGATTGCTGAAATGCAAAAAACATTGTAGAAATGAAAATTGTAAAAAAAAAATTGTAAAAGTAATGAATTCATTTTTATTGTGATGTCTGTTTTTGTGCCATGAGACAAAGAACTTAAAAGAAATATTGAAATACAAATTGGTGCCTGTGATGTCTACCATTGTTAGAATGTCTACCATTGTTAGACTAAGTCCACATAAAACTTTTTTATGTCCATATATGGGAAATACATTTTTTTCAAGTATTTTTTTTATAAGTTGTGAAAAAGTAATTTAAACTCCTTGATACAGATCTATATATATTTCTAACACTATAAAAGCTGTGTGTGGTTATGATCACTTTGCTATTTAAACATCTTGTTGAAGGTTTTATTTGAGTTTTAAATCTAATGAAGTTTTAAAAAATTCTTTTTGCTATGTGAAGTACTGTATAGTACCATATATTACAGGTTTTGAATTGTCTTAAGTCAGTTTATGTATGAATTTACAGTTTGTTAATTTGAAGATATAAATCTCTTCACACAAATCTCTTTAAGGATTTATTGAATGAGCATATACACTAGAAAAAGACCTATAGTATATGATATGTTTGTTCTTTAAGAGTTATTTGGGGTAACATTGTTCTGGTGTAAACACCTAGTATTATTACAATGTGTATTACAGTTATTGCACTATTGTAATTTAATACATATTTGAAACTGGTACAAAAAAGGTTAATAAACAAATAAAAAATAAGTAAATATTGTAACAATTAATCTTATATGTTCCTTTTGTACCAGTCTGTCGGCATATATCCATTTATAGTCCTTTTGTACTGGTCCAGACCCGGTCTGCATATATACATACAACTGTATACTGTAATAGTTTGTTATAATTTCTTTTGATAACTTGACCAACTTGCTTATCCAAACACTATTTTGAAGTCCCAAAGTTCATTAGTTTAATGTTTTTAGCTCACTTGAGCATAGTGATTAGTCTCCGTGCACCATGCTTTGTGCATCAACAATTGATTTTGAACACAATTTATATTGCATCTGCATCAAACTTGGCCAAAAGGATCCTCTTGACAAAAGCTAAAGTATGTCAAGCTCTTATGTGGACAAGTAGCTCACAAGGTTAAATTAATGAAAAACCTTGTTAAAACTCTTGAAGCCACAATTAATTTTAGTGAAAAACCTTGCAGGGAAAAGCACACAATGCCTTCACTGTAGATGTCTGGAGTTTGGGTGTCATCCTCTATGCCTTGGTCAATGGAGGATTTCCATTCAAAGAATCAAACAACTCGGCATGAAGTTGAGTTTTGGTGTCATCCATGTGATACACATTTGTGTGAAATACATGTACAACAATTTTAAATACTTCAAATGACTGGCATTTGAAATATTGCAGGCTGTGGATACATTTTTACAAACAACACACATCAGATGATTTCAAAACATTAAGATACAATCATACCTAAAGATTTGTTGCAAGTTGTAACTCGGCACAAATAGTGATCAGACTGTATTTCAAACACCTGATTTTTGCTAGGTTGTATCATAAATTGGTGAGAAAAGCATTTATTGACATTTTGACTCAATGTATAAATGTTGAAAAATCATTGGAAATCATTACATTAATTGCCAGTCTTGATCTAAAACAAACATACCCATCTTGACAATTTTTTACATACCAGATATAAAAGCATTGCTGTTTTAGTAAATGAAGAAGTTTATACTATTATATATAAACTTGTCAAATAACTCGTCATTCGACAAAGAACACCATTGGAAACTTTAAAATGTATTTTGAATACCGGTAAATATTAAAATTATTGATAAATATTGTTATAAAATATTGATTTCAGAGCTACACAAGTTCATTTATTTATAGATATATCAGTATATACATTTATTTAAAATGTGTTTTCAAGTTGCTATCTAGTTCTTTTAAAATCGTTCCATAAAAATACTGAGATTGCATTGTATCAGTTGTTATCACTGTCACCTAACTTAGGGGTAAACATGATAAGGGCCTTTTGTTGGCCCCAAAAAGCAATGGGAACTGAGAATTTCCAGGGCATATGTGTCATATTGACACTTTACTTTTGTTTTTATATTCTTTAAATATAGATACAAATAGAACGTTTTGTCTATGTTTCAACTTATTTCTCAATACCATTTAATTTTAAAGGGCACTTATATATTTATATAGTCATTGAATGTAATGCAAGGTCCAGGACCTTTTGCCTTATTACTGGTAGGTCCCACTTGAAGCTTTGAAACTCCAATATCACCACTGACACGTCTATATGCAATTATGTTATAATGAGGAAAGAGCCGTATTATCCTGTAAAAACTGCAGGTCCATTGGACTTTAAAAGTCCTTTTGCAAAATCAATAGGTCCAGGACCTTGGGAATTTTGAACCCCTGAAATGCGACTTGGTTTTATATTGTATCTCATAATTGAATCTTTAAATCTTTATAATAGATTGGATGAAAGTAAGTGTTTATCATATGGCTTTTGTTGATCAAAGGGTTTTAGTATCACTATATTTTGATATATGTAGAAAATACATAGATAAATCATAAAGACCTAGATAATTCTGTGTATTAAACAAGAAATAGTTCAGAAGTTAAGCAGGTGTACTATCAATACTAAGTTGGTTATTTTACTGATATTTGGGTTGTTAAAAATGTTAAAGTCTATTCTCTATACTGTGAATTATATATCTTTCATGTTATCTAGTATAAACTGAACAACTATAGTGGTGGTATTATGTGTGCATGTTTTAAATGGAGATAAATCAAAAAAAAAAAAAAAATCGCAAAACAAAATATCCCTTTTAAAGTAGAATTTATGATTTTAATGTACAGATTTATTAAAAATTCATGTAAGCTTTACGTAAAATTATTTAGTAACACTGGCCTACTTTGAAATACAGTACATGTATTAAATGTCAGTTATCAATATTATGCAATCTTTATCATTGGCACATGCCAATTATCAAATTAAATTAGTTTTTACTTGTACAAGTTGCACTCACTGTAAGATTTGACCTGCACATTGAATGAATTTTACTATTTTGACAACCACCAAAGCTTTTGTTTTGTTGCTCAAGTTTATTTTGATAACTATTATTTGGTACCAGTAATTGAATTTAAATAGCACAAAAATACCAATTAATTAGTCCATGTTCAAATCATAGTCCAAAAGCGAAGTAAAAACTTTGAAAACTAGCAGACTAAGTTAGATAAGTGAACTTCTACCAGGGAAGATAGACTTGGGTGTACCTGAAGAGGAAGCACATTTATGTATACCTAAAACCCTCATCTTTACAAGTATTTTTTTATGGAAAAATTAGATGTTACCTTTTTCTGATGGACTCTGATACTTTTTGAACTAGTATGTTGCAAGCCAGCTTTGCTGTTCTTTCGATGAACAAGTGAGGAGTGTGGCACATAGCAGCCATATCTATGTTTCCTGGTAGCCAAAATTGCCATTGGCTACTAATTTCTGAGAAATTCTTTCAAAAAGTAACCTATTTCAGCAAATTTGTGGAAAAATACTTTAGAAAGGACTATTTTTTCACAAATTTTGGAAATTTGGCTACTTGTGGAAACCTAGCCAAATGGTCATTGTTGATGTCACTGCTGTCCACATAGGTGCAAACTTTTTTGTTAAATGTTTATTATCAACAAATCTGTTTTTCTGAAATCTTAATACTTTTTATTATATGTGCATGTCACTAGTGTGTATGTTCCAGAATCCATTGCTTTATTAAGAATTATACAGGAATTATTTACATAATTCTACTCCTGTATATTAGTATACAGATTATAGGTATTCTTTTGAATTATTTAATTCATCAGGCTAAATAAAGACTTGAATTATAATACATTGTAATTATAATAATAATATCCCCACTCCTGATTTTAAATCACTTGTCACCCAAACTTTTAACTGTTCAGAAAGAAAAAATCTATCCATGCCTTTTATTGGTATATAAATTGTATATAATGTATTACAAACATTGTATTATATGTATTTTTGAATGGATTCTGTTTCCATTAATTTAAAACACCTAAGTAAAAGTAGTTAACTCCTGTGGTTTTAAGATATTGGCATTTTGAATTGTATTGAAATACACAATCAGGTGCCCAATTTAATTTGCTCCTAAGGCGTAATTCTGTAATTCTGACCTATAACAGAACTTATATACAGGTATATATCTATATATAAAGACATTTTTGGAATGGATCCATATTTTTTCATACTTACCTATTTCCAAATCGTATTAACTGATTAAATACCACATGAATTTCAAGGTAAATTGATTATATTACCTGTAAATTTAACAGTACATAAACATTGTAGAGGTTTAATGAAATGATTGTGTATTGTTACATTACAATATATGTGCATATTGGATCTTAATCAGGTAAGAGGTATGTAATTTGCAACTTGTCAAGTATGTTTGATTAAATATTTCTTTTCTTTTTTCTCCAAGGTTCAGTATTTGTATCATTAAATTATATAATTCAGAATGTGATATATAAAATGTACTGAATAAATGTATAAGCCCTTGATTTTATATCCCATTAAAGAAGTTGCATTATGTATGTATATTCCTTTATAGATCTGTTTAATTATGGTACTAATATTTAAAATTTTATATTTCAGAAACTATTCTATTGAATTAAACAAGGTCATCAAGATTTGGATCTCTGTCGTTGGTTTTGTACTGAAAGTTTATGGTAAATCATGTAAAATGGAATTACAATTTGAATTTGTATCATAAACAGCATGTTAACTTTTGTGACAGATAGACAGACATGTAGATAAAGTATGTTATTGTTAGGAGGTAGAGTAGAATGACCAGTAGGACCATGTCGTCAGGATCATCTACCCCAGGACAGTCTGTGTCTAGTATAGGTGGACCATTATCACCTGGTCTTTGTGAACCTGAAAGTGGGGTCACACTGGATACCAAACCCAAATCTCCAAAAGAAGAAGAAGAAGATGCCATAAAGGAATTGGTAGGTATCATATTCTCTGGAAGATTTAATAATCGTCTTGATCGTTGGTCCAAGCACTGCTGATAAGGAATTGTATTCCAAATTAACACTGGTATAATGTGTAATTTATACATTCAAAGGGGAGCTTTTGAATGGGGGTTCACTACTTTACCAAATGATCGATACCCCTTTACATTTTTGTGGAACGTTTTTGAAAACACTTCTGTTACAAATTCTTGGCAATTTTTGTACAGCGTGAACAAAGTGAACGCGTACATTGGTATCGCTTTCTTCCAAGATATCGAGCTTCTTTGCTATGAAATTATAAGATATGAGTACACCTGGAAATAGTGCGCCTGGTAAATGAGCGTGAAAGAAGTATATCTGTTTTATCGTGAAATATGTATTCTGAGACGGGTAATGCATTTGGTTACATATGCACATTTGGAATAAATTTTCGGAATACATTTCAGAATCTAGTAAAATATTGCGACAGGATGCATCTAATAATTTCTGCAATTTGGCGAACTGATCTCATGTTTACAATAAAAAGTAGTTCGAGAAGTTTGCGTCCAACGATGTAAAATCATAACTTTTTAAGAAATGAACAGCAACGGCAGGTTGTTTAATTAATTCTTCGTGAAATCTACGGAAATTTAAATTTATTTTGAAGGTTATGATAACGTATTTTGATGTTGAGGCAATTGTGTCATATTTTAAAATGTTTATCGATTAGATTTTACTTTCGTGAAAGGGAGATAATTCGTACAGTGTTGTATGCAAATTTTAAATACAGTCGTTTTACCAGTTCCGAACAGGGTTTCATATAAGCGCTGCTGCAGACGTCATCCACAAGCAGAGGAAATAAAATTTATGTGGTGTAATAATACAAATGTTTACTAATTCCAAAATATCGACACCTGTCCTCAAAAACACGGGGTAGTATGTTTTCTTGAAAAAAGCATTTCCGTGATCACGATTTGTTTACATCGTTAAACTAGGTCACCAACAATCTGTCGTACATTTAGGAAGCGGTTGAAGAAACAGCAAATTGAGAAAGTTATTTTGCGATTCCTTTAATTGAACGGGATTGAAATTTTAGATTATTCGGTAGTAAAAATTCGGAACTGGTAAAACAACTAAATGATCCAGTTATGCATACAACCGCTCATAGCGACGGTAGGATCTGCAAAACTCTACTTTCTCTCTATCCGAAATGACAAAACGATCGGATACAACTTTTTTAAATTTTAATTACCGATTGTCTTTTTCATATATTTATGAAATTATTTTTTTCTACCATTTAATTCAGCAATACATGGTTTGGTACATAAAAATTTGTTTCTTTTTCCAAAAAAAAAAAAAAAAAAAAAAAAAAAACCATCCGTCGGACTATATGCATAGATCAACGACACCCCCCCCGAATTTTCGGTTATATTCTGTCTTGCCACAACACAATTTTCCCAACTACGCTGTACAACAGCACGACAGTGCTATGTTTAAAAGAAAACATACTGATATGATCCATATCTAATGAAACTATTTGAATAATTTTTTCCACACAAGCGTTCTGGAATAATTAAAAATAAAATGGACTTGTGAATAAAAGGCCCATATGAGGTACATCAAGCCCCAATGCTTATTCCAGTTTCAATGCCAACTAAGAGTTCAAGACTTTTCCTTGGCTGCCAACTTACATTGCAAGGTTACTGTAACACTCAGAATATAGAATATTATAGATGTACATATGATATAATTGCCCTCTTTGAAATCAGATATGAAAAAAATGAACTGTTGTTAATTATGTTTTTTTTTAATTTTTTTTACAGGCAATAAGTAATGGTTTAAATCACAATAAACTTTTAAATGGAGAGACTTGCAATGCGGAATTTCTGGAAATGTTTTTTTCTGGATATCCTCGATTGTTGGGATGGATTTATTTCCTTGTTTGACCACACTAGTGTTAATGAGTCAAACTATAGAAAAGATAGAAGGACTTAAGACTTTGACAAAACTGACAGAATTGTGGGTTAGTGAATGTGAACTCAAAGTAAGTTGTGTTTTTATTTGATTTTTTTTTACTTTCTCTCTTTACAATACAAAACCTGACTACTTATATTTTAAAGTAAATAGATATTGATTCATATTTAGCAAAATTGGTTTAATCCTGCTTGTGTTGTAGACTAATAGCTATTATTATTATCAATTATCAGACTAAATAACTTAAAGGTTCATGAATACCTTCTGAAATAGTCTAGTCACATGGTTAAGGAATGCATATAGGAAGAAGATTTCACAGTGACAGAATAGATGAATACTTCCAATCCAATCAAGGATTTTATACTTATTGGTTTATACCATTAAAATTGCTTACACATTGAATACTGGTTCCAGTGACATAAATTGAGGAACAGATATAACAAGTCTCAAACTCTAAATTAAAATTGATTTCATAAATGTGACGATTTTCATTGCTATAATTATTTCCTTTTAATGATACAGTCATTCACAAGCCTGTCTAGTACCTACTTGTATAAGGGTCACCAGACCTTAGTTAGAAGTAGCAGGTAAAACAAATTTTATGAAGCTCTGTACCAAGTAGAGTCTAACCTGCCTTTAAGGCCACCTCTATATAAGTGTCACCTGCTTATAAAGGCCAATAGAATTGTATCCCAATTGTTCTTATTCATATTATTTGAACCTGTATATAAAGGCCACCTGCCAAAAAGGCCACTTTTACTGGTTCCTTTGGGTGGCCTTTATAATTAGGTTTGACTGTATATGTATTCAAATAACATTGTCTAAAAAGTATTTACTGGCTTCTGTATGCAGATGGCAACTATCCATGTAGCTGGTTTGTCTATACATTATGTCTGCTAAATATGACTAAACTGTAATGTACATTGTTTTTTTTCAGAAAATAGAAAATCTAGGATCATGTAAACTACTGCGCAAATTATTTCTTTATGGAAACCAAATTACAAAGATAGAAAATTTAGATCATCTCTCTGTCCTTGAGGTTTTATGGTTAAACAATAACCAGATACTGTATTTAGAGGTATGTAGATTATTTGACCATTTTATAATTGAAGAGTATTAGATTGTATTTACTTGTGTTTGAATACTGTTTGTGGTTTGTGTGGCATTGAGAGACCTTTCATTGAAAATATAGAAAGTATTTCTTTTATGAAAATTCAAATATCTTAAAATGTTTATTCTGTAAGATCTAGTTCAAATTATTCAAAATAGGTTAAATAGGTTATTGGCCACACTCAAGTTTGTATTAATGATTATGATTGTTGCCCTCATGAAACAAAAATTCTGGATTTTATCTGAATATTTCTAAAAATATCTGAATTCATTCTGAATTTTTCTTACACCAAAAATTAGTGTTTGAATGTTTTTGAGCACTTTTATCTGTATTCTGAATTCATTCTGAAAATGTAAAAATGTTTAAAATTCAGGAAAAACTCGGAAATGTTCAAACAATACATCAGATAACTTTTTCATGAGTGTGATTTATTGTTCTTTATTAAGACGATTTAAAGTAAACAATGTCATACTAAACTATTTTAAAAAAAGCAGAGTCAATTTCATACATGCCATATCTCACGCCGTGAGACAAAACCTCACGGATTTTTGTTTATTTTTGAAACTCCCGGCGTTAGATCGATTTCTCACGGGAAATTGCTATTCCTCCCTTTAATTTTTTCCAAACAAGCTACGCCAATCAGTTGGGATAATTACTGAATAAACATGGTTTGAAGTGTCCAAAGTCATGTGCAATGTACCGTAGATAATCCCCTAAATTATTGTCAAGTGGACACGCGTTGACACCTTCATGGTGTACTTGGTCATTTAATTTAAGATACGCATGTATGGAGTATCATCTGTGATAGATAAATAAACAATTACACCAATGGTTCTTTGTGAAAATTCCATTCAGATATCTGGCACAGAAGCAGAGAGAAACTATCTTTTCTGAACAGGGAGTTTTATGGATGGAAAACGATGTGAATAGCATAAGACAGATGGAAATAATTACCTTTTTATGTATTCCTTATTTAAGTAAAGGCTGTATAACGCAAATGAAATCATGATCTCTTTATTTTTCTTCTAAATATACCCAAATTTAATGAATAAGACTGTAAGTTGTACACAATAAGCCATGCTGTAGCATCCATGTTTTAACTCTTAACCCGATAAAATAGTCGTTAACAAGTCTGCTTTGAATAACATGTATAAAGTATATCAAGGGAAATAATCATGTTTCTACAGAAAGTAAACAAAAGCACATGGCAGAGTCTTTTGACAAGTCACAACTTTTTGGTGATTTTCATGAATATAGAAAGAAAACATCTGAAAGCAGGTTTTTGTTGTGTAACTTATTTATTTTTCCAGAAAAAAAATACTTTCTTTCATGGAACAGTTTTTTTCAATATTGAATATGTACTGAACCATATAAGATCTTAGTGTCACATGAATTTTCTATTTAGTCTTACTTGTAGCCTAATAATCAAAAGTCTTGAATATGTACTAAGGGTATCTAATGAATAAATCTTTTCATTGATAAAATGAAAAAAGAAAGTAAACTTATTTGTAATAAAAATCTAGTCTGGTGTTTTATCATTTAATGTTTTGACAAAATGCATATCTTTTGAATTTTATATATAATGTAATGGAAACTAAATTATTTTTCATAAAAATGCAGATGAAAGATCAAAGTCTGAAAAAGACATTAAGCTGTGACAAAATACAATAGCATTTATAGTTGTCAAAAAAAACCTAAGAATATGCGAAAATTGTCGGCATTACAGGTTTACGTAAAACCTCCCTTATTTTTTTCAAAACTCCCTTAAAATTGCCACCAATCTCACAGTTTGCTCCTATAAAAATATGGCATGTATGCAATTTATATGGCATAGTCAACATTTAAAATGCTGTGTTCATATTAATTTCCGACTTTCAGGATCTGTTAGTGAAAGTATCATGAATATTTGAATTCAATATAAATCAGTAACATCATGTACACTTGTCGGTCACTTGATGGTGTAAAAAAACCTCTTGTACATATGTAATGTAATAAATGAAAATGTAGTTTTACGCAGACAATGTCTGGGAAGAAAATTTACTGATTTACAGTGAATCATACTGTAAACGTATTTATTTTCGTTGTGTACTAATTTTCGCTTATTTTGCAGTCATCTGTTTTGCTAGAAAATTAATACCAAGCCAATTATATTATGCTTATTGTGTTTCTGTGCATATTTCAAAAACGCCAAAATTTAATTACGCAGATTTGTGTAAATTTCCTATACCACGAAAATAAATACTCGCAAAATTAAATACGGTTACAGTATAAAAAACATGTATAATCAATGTAAAATGAAACTGCGCACTGTACATTATTTTCTGTTTACTCTGATACTGATTATTTTTATTATTATTATTTTCAGAATTTGTCAAAATTGTCTAATTTGAGAGTACTAAATGTTGCAGATAACAAAATTGATAAAATTGGTAAGTGTTTACCTAAATCTTTCATTACCAACAGTAAAACAACATTGTATAGAGTTGGGCTGTATTGTATTAACTGAATCAGTTTTTTTATTAAAAACAAAGAATACTGAGGATACTTGATTTGAAATTTCACATATTTAGCCCAGTTACACCACTGAATTGCTGGTGTTAAACTGTTCATGGAGGAAATTAATTGACATGAAAATTTTCATCAAACTTGTTGCATGGACTTTATTGCATAGTTTAGTGCTAGTATAACAATGAATATAGTTAGGAACATTACATTGTCCATTGGATGGCCGAGTTGTCTATTCAGGCCATCCATTGGTATGTATCTGGGTTGGCATTGGTAATTTAAATATGTTGTCAGTGTATCTTCTATTGATTCTTTCATCACATTTATTATTGTTTTATGCATAGTTGAATCCAAAAAAGTAGTTTATTGGGTAATCTTAGCCCAGGCCTTGAAAAAGGGGCCAAATTTTAAAATTTGGGTGGATGTTATAATATTTGCCATGCATTTCATTTGAAAAGATCACTAAAAAGCCAGAATAGTACTGAATTGATTCCAAACTCAACTACAACTAAAAAGAAGAGACAGTGTTGGCCCACTGACAGTATTTTTCTAGGACAAAATTATAATTTTGGGACCATTTGTGCCACAGTCCCTTCTAGATTTAACACGGTTTGTGGTATGGAGTTTGTGCTTAAGTTGTGTACAATATTACATATTTATTTTTACAATATTTTGCTTTGTTTCAGGTCACACTCTTGATGCTAATGGAAAACTGGAAGAGTTAAATTTGTCTGGAAACAACATAGCATCATTAAGGGTAAGTTACAGTGCCAGAGATGGGGGAACATGGCAAAGTGGGAAAGTTATAGTACCAGAGATAAATGAACATGGCAAAGTGGTATTGTCTTTGCCTTTTGAAGTCAAGGCTTGTGATAGTCCTAACATTAAAAATCTAGTTGTTGGACAGCATTAGTAAAATCTGGGATAATGACATTCATAACAGTGTTGTCTGCATAAAGTGTTATGAACATAATCATAGTGTTCCAGAGTTAAAAGATTTTTTGATAGACTGGGTGTGCTTGAAACTATAATTTTCTTATATTAGCTGTTACTTTAGTATCAGTTGGTATTCTCTGGGCACTCCAGACTCCTCCATTATGCTAAAACTGAATCACTAGAATCTTGACTAAGGCATAAAAGACTATTAATCTACACTCCCCTATTGTTAAAGTAATCTTGTTATGTTTTTATTACATTTGCCTTTGGGGGGAAGGTGAATTTGAATTGGATTTGTTGATCAGCTGAACTGTTCTGTAAAAACAGCTCTTGTTCAAATCACCTTAATCTGTTTGAATTTTTTCTGTGATAATCTCCATTTGCATGCACTATAAATGAAATACTGTACAGTTTATTTATTAAGCATATTTTTATTGATAATTTCAGGATCTGACACATTTGATGAGGATTCCATTATTAAGGAATTTAAGTTTAAAAGATCCAGAATATTCTCCAGCGCCAGTTAGCTTATTGTGCAATTACTCAACTCATGTACTGTTTCATTTACCTCATCTGACTAAACTAGACACATATGACGTCAGTAAACCTGTTAGTGACATGGCAGAGGTTTGTGTTATAAAAGGTGTAGGTTATGTTTCTCTCATACCTGACAAAAACATCTTGTATTTTGCCGTGTAAGATATTTCTATCAATACTACTTCAATTGTGATGTCAAAAATTAAGACTGTGATGTTTTTGGTTCAGAATGCCAACATTGTATTTTTTTTTGCATATTTTGGGAGTATTTTTATAATTAAAGCTTGGATAAAAGAAAAAAAGAATCAAACCTGGTTTTGTAGTGAAGACATAGAAATTTCAACCTTTGGGTGAGCTTCTTTTTTTCCAGACCTTGGCAAGTCTCAAATCTATAAAATAAAAAATCTTGCCCTCAGGTTGAGATTTCTAGGTCTCCACCACAAAGCATGGGTAGATTGTATTAATCTATTTTGACATAATGGCAAGTCATGCATTTGTCCCACTGTTGGCTTTGTCTTGAGACTTGGAAACAATCATTAAATGTTGATTTTTGCTATATACAGAGGAACTTTGATACATCAAACTTTGTATTTCTTTGAAATACTATGGAAGACTCTGCTTTTCTTTAGTGTTATTTAAAATTTGAAAACTAAACTAACTCCTGAAGAACTCAATGTTGTACAAAGAAGACCTGGTCCTGGTTTCACAATCATTCTTTAGCTGTGATTTTCCTTAACTTAAATTTAGCAAATTTTGGTAATCTTTTTTGGAACTACTGATGGGATATTTTTCTCAAAACTAAATGCAGATGTTTTCAACTAGAAGTGATCTTAAAAATGCAACATTAAATTCCCTAATATCTTAAAAATTAAAAAAATTATAAGGAATTGAAATTTTGCCAGATTTAATTTAAGGAAAATCTAAGCTTAGGAATGATTGTGAAACCAGAGATGGTGACATTCAACCAGTTTACTGAATTAAGATGATAAAGAAGATAGCACTTTAAAAACATACTACATTATAAATATACCTGAAATACAAAATAGTACTTTTGATCAACAATATATACCTACCGGTACTTAATGATGCTGCAAGCAGCTTAACATTCATTTTGTAATGCCAGTCAATCAGTTACTGTTGTACACTGAAGACTATCTTGATGCAAATGGTAATTTCTGACTTTTTATGGTTGTTTGTTTGTTTGTTTTTAGACAACCGTGGTAAAGAAGAAAATGTACTACAACATGAGAGAAAAAACTGTGAAGAGAAACATGGCTGATATCCTATCAAAAATGGAAATATATGCACAGCGTTTGAAAGCATTTCCTTTGGAGCGGATAAAACATCTGATGTGTACAATGAAAGAGGTAAAACAAAAATATGATCATTTAGTATGTTAAAATTGATTTAAAAATTGTGTATTGAAAAAGAAATGAGCTTTTGATAAGCTATTGTATGTTCTTTTGTTTTATCGCTTTAGTTTAGACTTTTACAAAAAACAATTATTAACCTAAAATAATTTAACTAAAGTATTTTAGAGTTAATTTGACTATAGTAACAAAATTACTGCTAATAGTTATTTGCATTTTTTTGTGTAATTAGTTTGAAAATTTAATCAGTTTCATTTCAACATTTGAGATTTTAAACCACAGTATTTTTATCACTCATGTATCGTTCATTTTGTAGTTGTCATAGTTCATGAAATCAGAATTTAAAAAAGTACATTTATTAACACACATATGTTGTTTTTTCTTCAATATTTTCAGCTTAAAAAGGTATATTTAAGATCAGAAATCATATCTTATAACTTGTTTCAGTTTTGAATTTCTTGAAATTCAAATTATACATACAGTATTTTTTTTACAATAACTCAAAAATTGAAAGATTTTCCCTAGCATTTTGGGTAAATCGAGAAAACTTAATAAAAAGAAAAATGTAAATGAAGCAATTGGAACAAGTTATGATAGTGCAATTTCTTATATGTCTGTAGCAGATTAAAATTGTTCGCATACTGGAAGTGTGTTTAGTTATATAGAAAATGTAGTTTGAATTGCTTGTCTTTTTGAGGTAAACAATTGTCTTTGTTTGATATTAGGTCAGTGGAGGAATATTAAAAACTGTAGATTATTTAAACTAATGAATTTGAAAATAAATGTAGCTTTATTGAATCCTAATGTATTTCAATTAGATATGAATATTTCCAGAGATCTAACTGAAGTAAGGATTTTTTCTCGAAATATCTACCAAAAAAAAAAAACTTATTCAAGGAAAGTTTGAAACCGGCAAAACAAAACAAAAAAGCATTTAAAATGTTGTAATAAAGTTGTTTTTTTTTTTTTTTTTTTTTTTTTTTTTAAAATAAAAATAAAAAACCAAACCCATTGATAAATTAAAATTTGATGCTCTGTAGTAACATAAAATATGTTTTAATTCCTATAGATATATTTATATGGTGATGGGGTAAGATACTTTTGATTTTTTATGATGATGATGGTAATGTGTTGGAGTTATTATAACATTTCATATATTTTCGCCAGATTAGGATAAAGAACTTTCTTCTTGTTATATAGATAAAATTGTTGTATAAAATATATTATAAAAATAATTATCTTGTTGATTATTTTATAAGATGAAAGAAATAATCATTATATTCAGAGACAAAGCTTAACTATTTTTGAGTTTGCAATAGGGCCTATCTCACTTCAGAAAAGAAGTTGTAACAGTAATAATAGCTAATATATGTTAAACTTTAATGACATGGGCTACTGGGCCTCTGCTAATCTGAACCCCGAAAATATGTTCCGTTTTCTAGGGTATATTCATTCAAAGAAAAGCATAATTTTTCACAAATATAAAACAAGACCCAAATTACTTTCTGATAAGAATGGATTAAAACCAGTCATTTTAGAGGTTTTATATATTTGCAAAAAACTAAAGAGAAAAAAACATCCTCTCTACTTATGTAATTTACATGTATAATTGAGTTGATGTTGTCTGAAGTTATTGAAGATATTTCAATTGTGATTTTTAGGTTAACAAAAAGGTAAAAAAAAAATGTAAAAAATAAAAATAAAAATGTCAAATTGTACCTGTTTTAAAATAAATTATAATATAACCAGGAAAATAATTAAATGATCAAATTATATTCATGCATTGTATTTGAATACATAATCTAGATTATAATGTTTATAATGAAATTTAAAGGGTGTCTGAATATTTTAATTTGGTGCATGGGTAAAACCAATATTTAGATGACTGGGGTATATGGAGGGATGAGGATTTGGAAGTTATTTAATATCAGTTTAAAATTTACAGGTATTTCATAACAAGAGTAAGCTGCTGCTACTTGTACTATGAAATAAATTTATGTTTTAACAGATGTCAAGTATTTTATTTCATACACATACAATTATTTATTAAAATTTTAGCAACATGATTGGATGAAATAAGGAAAAATCATTCATATAAATTTTTATTGAAATATACGGCATTTGGCCATGCCTAATGACATAATGTATCAACTTTGTAGTATTGGCGGTGGTCATGGATATAATAGATTCGTGCAATCATTTAACAAATCAAAAATAGAAAATAGAATCAGTGTTTAAATATCCCGATTTGTAGCAAAATAAAATATGAAACAACCATGCATAGGCACAGACATACATACCATACCGTACATGTATATATAAACACTTGTATGTGTAAACAAACCCAAAACATTTTTCAGAAAATTACTTTTGGTCATATCTGTATGTGTACAAAATACTTGACATGAAATTGTGTATATATAGGTTTTTATTGATTAGGTCAGGAGTAATAAATTTGTTTATATATAGGGTGTTTGTATTGTGTTTATATACATCTATGTGTTTAGTATCCAATCATATATTCCGTTTTAGTAACATTGCTACAGAAATGTGTGTTGCTTTGTATCTGATTTCTATATAATTCATTAATTCATTTGCTTAAAACCAACAACTTACAGATGTATTGTGAAAAAGAGGAATTACGTGAGATGAACAGAAGTGATCTATCTGAGGAAGAAATTTCCGAACTTTTTATGCGTGAAGCCGAGAGTCAGGTGAACAATTGGACGTTATTCCTCTCTCACTTACCAAGTATCCTTCCAACACTCTGTATATATACCTTATAGTAAAACACACATTTATGATGAATGTCCAATACAAAGTTTAAATAATATACTTGAAATAGGATGACTTATATTTTAGAAGTAAAAATTTAAAAGTATTATGAAGTATCGGATATTATTTATATATTACATTCAATACTTCATATTTTAATAACATAATCAATTGTTGTTGCTGATTTTCAAACTTATTTCACATTTTAGTCCATAAAGTTTCTGGTTTGTTCATTGTATGGAAGCTACATCATGTACAGTATATTCAGATGTTTGAGTCTTTCTTTTGTATTGGCTAAAAAAATTATGTAGGCAGTAATTTATTTTGTTCTTCGGATACGCACGGTCCTTCAAAGATGTGTGTTTTACAGATTTACATGTATATACCACCACATATATAGATTTAGTATGCAGTAGAACATTGATAACTCGAACACGATTTTCTAAAACAGTGGATTGGAAAACTGGGAGTCATAATGTTATCCTAGAAGGTTGATGTTTATAATTTCAAACTGGAAGTCAAAATTGAAGTGTCATACACTCAGGAGTTATCAAATTTTCACTGTATTTTCTTCCACCATTACTAATTATTGTTTCGTAAAGGTATATATTTGCTTTGTAGAATACTTATACATATGTACATTAAGTTACACATGTTTTTAACAATGTTTTTTTTTTTAATTAAATACAAGGACTTCATTTATTAAAATCATGTTTATTTTTTTTTTTTTAAATATAAATTTTCTTCATCAGTATTTTTCACATATTAACCAACTTCACTGAAAACATTGCACACTACATTGTATTTACTGGTACACCATATTAAAACAAGTGAAATAACTAACATTAGTTTATAATCAACAAAAAGCCGAGCAAATCTTGTGTATTCTCATTTTTATGACGAAAACAAAATATTTTACAGTTATGATTTTCAACCAGATAAGATATTTACATTTGCAATGATTTTGTTCCCTAAAACTTAGTTTGTAAACAATTGTGGTTATATAGAGAAAGCTATAAATACCATTGGTACATGTGAATTACTTATGAATATACATATATATTATTTATCTTGCTTTTCCCATGACAGGGTATGCATGCATGTTGTAAACAGCAGCATTGTCAATTTTGTTGAGGATTAAAAAAGCAACATAAAATTAAAAAAATCACAAAATGTAAATATAATCATTGAACTATCTAGAAATGGCATTTAAAGTGCTATACCTTCCACTGCCATGCAAAGCAACCTATGGAATACATACTCCAGGTACTATGGTTGCTTCCATCATCACAGAGGTGACTGTCAATTTTATTGAAAAATCTTGACAGTGGTGTAAAACACTATTTAGTAACTCCACTCATTCCTTTTGTACTGATCATGTAATGCATAGATTTTCATTTTTTTATGTTTTTAATAAATTCATTTAAAATGTATGATTTTTTTCCTACTTATTTTTTGACAAGAAAAATTTAATGACAACTTACTACTGGTTGTGCCATTTATTCTTCCAGTACAGGAAAACATTTCAAAATGCTAATAAATTAAGAAATAATATGAAAATATTTTTATGTACTAGATCATTTTAAAATGCAAGAAAGGCATGGCCCAAGTATTTGTAAATTGTTTTATACGATAAAATCAAATCAGATTTTCAACTTATCATCATTCATTGATGTACATGTATTATCATGTTTTTAAAATTAAGATATGGATTATGACATTGATATGGTTTTATCAAAAATATCATTGAACCATAGTACACATGATTGTTATTGTACTTCCTGAACATGTTGAAGTATTTTCATTTATAATTTTCTGAATATCTAATAAGTAAATATATTGTTACAATCCTCAAATTATTTTGCATGCTCTTTAAGGTATAGTTTAAATATGCATGTCTGTTCGTAGGTTTGCATGCTGTATTCTGTGTATGTCATTCTTTCATGTTTGTGATATACGAGTACTGAAGAAAAATGAAATGAGAAAGAAAGGGGTGTTATACAGTTATATTTTGAAATATAGGAAAATAAAATGGCAAAGGGTTGTACAGTAATACAGTTATATATTACCTATATAATATCACTGATATATTAACATTTCTTACTATTGTTATTATTACAGTAATAAAATTATTATAATGGTTTTAGGTATTTTCTACCTCTTCATGCACAGTAATTCTGACATTCTTAACCAAATGTTTCTATAATTTGTAATTGTGCAGTATTCAGATATTTTATTTGGATTGAATATTTCAGAATGTTTGTCTAAATTTAATCACTCTACTTATGAGTTGTAATTACTTTAATTTGTGTTATGAAGTTATTAAAAATATTTCATTTAACCAGTTAATAGATTTACCGCTAAAGAAGTTTTTCACATTATCACATGCTTTCATAGAAAATTTTCATATATGTATGCTTAATTACAATAATTTATACAAATTATGTTCCATAAAAAGGATGTTTTCATGTGTTCTTGTTCATTTTCAGAATTTCCAAATGTACCTTATATTACTTTGGCTAATTTTGTTAAATTTTTCATCTGTAGGCAAAATTACAAAAGTTGGATTCTACGGACGAATACTCAACAAAATTGAATGCCCTCCGAGACAGGATTAAAAAATGGGAAAGAAAGTGTGCAGAGTAAGTCATAACCACATACACGTATCATGATTTTAAAAAGCAGAAATACCTACCAAAACATGTAACTGACTATAGATTCTAATAACTGCTGTAATATTAGGAAATGTTTGTTTCAGCAACATTTCATTATATTTAAGATCTTTTATGGTCATATTGCCAGATGCCAGTCAATATAATTGACATTTTCAACATTTGCAATTGATATTTTTTATCCCCCAACTTTCAAAGAAAGTGCAAAAAAGTACTTACTGGTGAAGGGGGAGGGGGTGTCCAAAATTCACTGCACTGAATATGAAAATAAAAATCATGAAAATTTCCTGCTGACTCAGTATTAAAGGGATTCTTGTCTACAAAAGTTACAAGGTTAAGAAAACTTTTGTTCATTCAGCATAAGTTTCTCCGTATATTTGAAGCACAGAAAAATTCTTTTTGACACAGCATTCCTGAAGTAAAATGTATCTTAATATTACTGTACATGTACATACAATGTATACAAGTAGTTCATTGTTCTGCTGTATTTTGAACAGAATTGATGGATATCATCAAGAAGCAGTGTCACATGTGAAGAATAATGGTGACAGATTAATGAAGAAAATGGTGTTAGAGCTGGAATCTGGGGGTAATGTCAGATTTGAGGAGGGGTCTACTAATGACATATGGTGAGTACATCTTTTGATTTGGGGTTAATGTCAGATTTGAAGAAGGTTCTACTAATGATATGTGGTGAGTATACCCTTTGATTTGGGTTTAATATCAGATTTAAAGAAGGTTCTACTAATGATATGTGGTGAATATACCTTTGATTTGGGGTTAATATCAGATTTGAAGAAGGTTCTACTAATGATATGTGGTGAGTATACCCTTTGATTTGGGTTTAATATCAGATTTAAAGAAGGTTCTACTAATGATATGTGGTGAATATACCTTTGATTTGGGGTTAATGTCAGATTTGAAGAAGGTTCTACCAATGATATATGGTGAGTATACCCTTTGATTTGGGTTTAATATCAGATTGAAAGAAGGTTCTACTTATGATATATGGTGAGTATACCCTTTGATTTGGGGTTAATATCAGATTTGAAGAAGGTATTACTAATGATATGTGGTGAATATACCTTTGATTTGGGGTTAATATCAGATTTGAAGAAGGTTCTACCAATGATATATGGTGAGTATACCCTTTGATTTGGGTTTAATATCAGATTTGAAGAAGGTATTACTAATGATCTATGGTGAGTATACCTTTGATTTGACAGTGATTTCAGATTTTAAGAAGGTTTTATCGACAAATGGTGAGTATACCCTTCAATTTGAGGGTAATGTCAGATTTTAAGAAGGTTATAATGACATATGGTAAGTATACCTTTCATTTAGTGGCATTATTAGATTGTAGGAGGTGTCTACTGAAAGCATATAGGTAGTATATCTTTGATTTGTTTGGTAATGCAAGATTTGAGGAGGGGTCTTCTTATTATTTACGGTGAGAATACTTTTGATTTGGGGTGGTTCAGATTCACTACTTTAAAGTTTCAATTGGTACCAGGGCTTCGGAAACTTCGGTCCGGTCCGTCGCAAGCAAAAAAAGGTTGTCGGTCGGCACAGGGCTATCTATGTGTGCATGTTGGGCTACCGGGATTGCCGATTTTAATCCATGTGCGTTATTAGACCACGATGTTTATTGCATGTGCATTAGGTGAAATCTAAGACTAAGACGTTTACTGCTTTTCTAAGCTTCCGCGATATGCTGTTATTATCAATATGCATTACTGTCCACGATGCTTCATATTGCACGTCCGCCATATTGTTTACTAACAATCGTAAATTTTCGTATTCCGAAGATACACGAATTGTAATTAGAATTATCGCGAGAGGTTCTAAATAGGAATTCAGGTATCACGATATAACGGGAAAGGCTTGACGAGGTTCCAATATATTTATGTGAATGAAAGATATTAATGCCTAAACTAAAATTTAATTGCGTTTCTGTATTTATTAATAAAAAAACAGTTACGAAGCGCGTAGTAGGTAATTTTCAACACCCCGCGTGGAACCTCTTTGATAACAAACCGTCACCCTTGACCGACACTCGTTATGGCTTCCGTAATCAACACAGTTACAACCATGCACTTATTATTAAACAAACACACGTTTAAAGAAAGTTATGATGATTCAGACTGGGAAACAAAAGCAATAGACACGCGGCATGCGACTACTTAAGTCCACAGGTATTTACTGATTAATAAACTAAACAATCACCTGATTATTAGATCTACAGTTGACAGGTAAGTAAGTACACGTGGTAAGGACAATACACTTAGTGAAGCCAGGTAGAGTTTTAAAGACCGACAGACAGACTAGCGGTAGTTTACTTTTGTCGAACCGAAAACTGATTTGTCCGTTTAATATTTCTGTTGTAAAATTAGAAATGACCGAAAACAAAAAATGTCCGACTGGTGATTTTTCACGTCGGTCAAAATAAATTTTTGTCGGACATGTCCGGCAAATATGACCATTTCCGGACCTCTGATTGGTACACATATATATAATTTGTCTGTTTCATTGCATCATTGAAACAATGTTTCAAAATTTAGCCTATGTACAATTTAAAAATGTTTTATGATATTTTTAGGTTTTCTTCATGTCATGATTTGGTTCTGTCTCGATTTTGTGCCATAGACTATAAAGACCATGGAATAGCTGGAATAAAAATCCATAAAATTATCCGTGTTCATAATAGAATGTTACGTGCACGCTTTGATGAGAAACTTTACTCCATAGTAGATGATGCTGATGGGGAATATTATCCAGGAAATAGGTAAGTGAAAGTCAACATAAAACATAAGACATTATGTTTATCCAGCTTACACTTACCTATGTTCTAACATCTATTTCTTGCACATAAACCAATAAACTATTTATAATAAGTGTTGCAGTATTTACCTTTCTTGTTCTGACTCTGGCTATGGTAAAAAAAAAAAACCCCAAAATTATTCACCTTCAAATTTTAATGAGTCTGCCTGTATAAAATTATACCAATAAATTCTGCCACTTTACCTATAGCTGATGATGTCTTGATATAAGTGAAATATTCTTGACTGGGACATAAAACTCTGTTCAATCAATTTATAAAAGTATAGAAGAGCTTATGTCATGCTCAGGCATGTGGAGTGACAGGTGGATAAAGATGCAGCTTCATGGTTCCAAGGTTATGGGTTTGAGGCCAAGCATGACTACATAGTCTTTGGGCAAGACATTTTAATTCACATTGCTATAGTCGACTTCAAAATGCTGAGGTTAACCTGTCATTGGACATCATCCCAAACAAGGGGATGTCTTTGTTCTCTCAGTTCCTTCATGTCAGTGAAATCAGGCACTGGCCTTAATATGTACAAGTGACAGACAGGACAGAATCTAGCTTAATGTAATCATGTGCTTATTTTATAGGAACACAGCATATAAGAAGCTTTTAGAGTATTTATTTTGGATGTGGGATCCCCAGTTACCTGGAGGTGCTCAAGAACCAACAAGAGTATTGGAAGAAGGCTTTTTAGATGCAGATTCATACCAGGTTAAACAAATCACTAACACATAGAATTTACTTGTGTATATGCAGATCACCCAACACATTAAATGTTAAAATTGAATTGCACAAAAATTGGCCCACTATTATTCAGTATTACTTTTTTAGAGTTTTTGTAAGCTAAGTGCTAGCCTTTTTTTTCTATGGATTAATAATACTATATTGAAAAATTGGGGAAATTAAGTTTTAGGTTGAAAGCTACAATTATATCTGATTAGACAGGTTTCCATTTTATTCATTGAAATGAAAGTGTGTATGTTAGTATGCAACTTGCCTATTTCTATTTTCACCAGGCACAATTTACATATGCATGGTAATTTTCATCAGGACAGAACATTTATTCTTGAATAGATATTGATCTTGAGACTCTGGACATTTGCTTTGTGAATTTGTAACTTGAGTCCAAGAGTTGCCAGGTATGTGGTTGATCCATCCATGTTGTTATTACACTCAGATTTTTTTAATGAATATTTACCAATTAACTTTACAGGGTCTGTCCAGAGATGGTGCTGTACCACTGAGTAACAGTTTAAGTTTAGCAGATAGACATAGAATGAATTATATTACCAAACACAATAAAAACAAAGAAAATATTGACTCTTGTCCATTTAAATATGGTATGTACATACTTGTATTTTTAAAGAAAGACTTCTATTTGTACTTACCAATAAAATTTAATTTCATTAAAGGCATTTTGAACATGTATCAAAAAATTTTACAGAGAATTTTATAGATGAGGGGAACAAAAGGGTGTCCATTCGTTAATACTAACTAATTTTCCTCTATAAATTGAACTGTAGATTTGAAAAATCACAATGATTAGGTCACCAGTTCTTTGTCTGCATATAGTGTGAGCATTTCCGTAGTCATAGTGTGAACATCCGTGCCTTTGTTGTAGATTTTAACTTGTCTACATGAATTACAGAGGAGTTCATTAAAAGGTTGGTAAGCCTGTATGAATTTCTTAAAATACCTGGGAAAACAATCTAAAGAAATAACACTGTTGACTGTTTGATAAAATTTTTATCACTTTTGCAGTTAAACATTCAATTCTTTTTCTCAAATTATTTACAATTTTTCACATGACATATTTGAGATAAAAGTGACATTACTAACATGTTATACTATTTACAATATGTTATATATATTTACAGGTCAGTTAGTCATCTCAAAGGTGTATCTTGGGAAGAGTGTGAAAGCAATAGATGATAGATCGTAAGTAATATGGTCTACAAGTAGATTTAAGATCATTTTAACAACTGAAAATTGTGGATAGTGGTGACACAAAGTTACATGTACACTTCAGTCAAATGAGCACTGCAGTGTTGTTGGTTACTTGTTAGTTCTCAACTATTTTCTCTGTCATCCTTTTGAAATATATTACTCGGACAGCTGAAAATCCTAAATCAAGGTTCAGTGTACTTCAAGATAGAAACATCTGTATATCATACTATTTATAATGAAACACTGTTGTAATCAATGGTTTTTGAAGTTTTCATTATGATATTAGTCAGTAATACATTTGACATTCCATAAGCAAAAAGGGCCCTTAGAACAATCCAATCGTAAAGCAGAAAACAAATTTTGAATGCAATAAACTATAAATATAGTCAGTTAAAAACATGGCTTTCTGGGTTTTTTTTAAATTTTTCCTGCAACTATTGGGGTAATTTTACTTTTATGACTATTTTTTATAAAACCCCATGCTGGTGCTTCAAAAATATAACAAAAAGTGACAATTTCAAATTTTCTACCTAAGGACCCTTTTTGCATATGGATGGTCAGATTCTATCGTTTGAAATAAAGGTGATGATTGTTGAAGTTTAACGTCTTCATATGGCCTGTCAACCAATGTGCAGACCAGTATTTGAAATAATACTGCTCTAACATCGTCACCATGCTAGTGACATTTTTAGCTCACCTGACCGAAGGTCATGTGAGCTTATGGCATAGCGCAGCGTGTGTATGTGCGTGTGTGCGTGCGTGTGTGCGTCGTTAACACCTATTTTCGACTTCTCCTCTGAAACTAGTTGACAGTTTTTAATGAAACTTTGTCAGAAGTATATATGGGCCAATGCAATTCAGATTTGTTCGTGGCGTTGCTATGGCTACCATAACTAGGTCAAGGTGACTTAGGGGTTCAAAAATCTTAAAAAATCTTCTTCTCCGAAAGTACTGATTGGAGAAAAAATCTGATGTGATATTTGGCTTCTCTAGGGTCTTAAGCCTATAGTTTGTTCATTTTGTGAAATTCGGATAAAAAATAGGTTACGCGTTTTTGCGTTTAATTTTTAAAAAATCGTAAAATAGCTTCAAATTGTTATAACTTGACTATTTGACCAGATAATGACAGGGGGTTTTCAGTTTTGACATCTTCTTGTTAGTATCTTCAAAATGAGGTCAAGGTCAATTGTGAAGGTCGTGACCTAATATTTTTTACCTCTGATTATAATTATTATCTCGAAAACTATAAACTTTTTGTATAGGCTTGTATATTAGAATGTTGTAGGTATCGATACAACGATCATTTTGATGTATACAAAAAGGTCATGAGTTCAAAGGTCAAGGTCACAGATGCGAAACAATACCGAAATGGTTAATTATCTCGAAAACTATAAACATTTTGTATAGGCTTGTATATTAGAATGTTGTAGGTATTGATACAACGATCATTTTGATGTATAGAAAAAGGTCATGGGTTCAAAGGTCAAGGTCACAGATGCGAAACAATACCGAAATGGTTAATTATTTCGAAAACTATAAACATTTTGTATAGGCTTGTATATTAGGATGTTGTAGGTATTGATACAACGATCATTTTGATGTATAGAGAAAGGTCATGGGTTCAAAGGTCAAGGTCACATATGCGAAACAATACCGAAATGGTTAATTATCTCGAAAACTATAAACATTTTGTATAGGCTTGTATATTAGAATGTTGTAGGTATTGATACATTACAACGATCATTTTGATGTATAGAGAAAGGTCATGGGTTCAAAGGTCAAGGTCACATATGCGAAACAATACCGAAATGTTTTATTATCTCGAAAACTATAAACTTTTTGTATGGGCATGTATATTAGAATGTTGTAGGTATCGATACAACGATCATTTTGATGTATAGAAAAAGGTCATGGGTTCAAAGGTCAAGGTCACAGATGTGAAACAATACTGAAATGGTTAATTATCTTGAAAACTATTAACTTTTTGTATAGTCATGTATATTAGAATGTTGTAGGTATTGATACAATGGTTATCATGATGTAAAGAAAAAAGTCATTGGGGTTTAGTATTTATGTTTTCTTTAAATCTATCAGCTAGCCATTAGTTATCAGGTGAGCGTATCAGGCCCATGGGCCTCTTGTTTCTTCTTGTCTTGAAAAATAATTATTAGTTTACCCCCAAAAAAGCATTTGATTTAATAAAATGTAAACTGAAACTAGATGTATATTTTGAATCATTTCTGTATTTCAGTATAACACGGGATGCATATCCCAAAATAGATTCGGTATTTAAACCAAAGAAAATGTGTTCATTAAATGGTAAGTAAAACTAATGTTGGAACCACTCTGTTTGTGACAGTGAAACACTCTTTTCTTCCATAGAAAATCAAATGGACTTGAATAAAAATTGATATTTTTCACTTACTTATACCTAGTTGTAACTGAAAATTTGTATGCGCATCCTTGATGGTCATAAAATATTTCTGTAGAAAAGAAAATGTTGGCATTATGGGGATTTTACATGGCAGAAATAGCGATGTTTACACTGAAAGTGATGTCCTTAGTGACGTTTTATGTCATATGCATAAGTAGAGTCCTCCATTTGCCTGGTTTTTCAACAGGTAAATCCCCATAGCACCAACATTTTTCCCTGTGAAAATATATTCTAGGCTAATCGCGGATGCACATACAGATTTCCTGTTATAACTAGGTACAAATAAGTGAAAAATATCAATCTTTTTATTCAAATTTATTTTATTTTCTATGGAAATGAAGAATATTTCACTGTCACAAACAGAGTGGTTCCAACAGTAATTAACTTTCTTCTAAACAATCTTATTGTCATAATGTACAACAATTATTATAGATCATGAAAGAAATAAATGCACCCTGTGCATGTTTAGAAGACAATAATATAACAATGATATATTTGAAACTCAGTATTATTCTGTTCATATATGTTAACTCTGTAAAGAAATTCTGGATAAAATGATCAAAAACATTTTGCTCCAATTGTATTAAATATTGTGTCATTTCATCATATTAAGGTTATCATACCATAATTTGTTTAAAAATTTCTGAACCAAATTAGTGGGGTTGGCAACTGTACCATGTAATACCCCATAACTAGGTTGCCATAAATTTAAAATAATTAGTTGCCAAATTTCCAAAATTTGTGAAAATATAGTCCTTTTTAAAGTAATTTTTCACAAATTTGCTAAAATAGGTTACTTTTTGAAAGAATTCCTCAGAAATTAGTAGCCAATGGCGATTTTGGCAACCAGGAATGGAAACATAGCCATAAGTTTGAGTGGAATAATTATTTCCTCTGGATTTGGAATCATATCACTTCACGTTTTCCCATAAAAACAATGTTATTCTAAGACTTAGTGATGTAAACATTTTCCAAAATGTCCCACACCAACCCTAGGGGGTGTTGATTACATGGTACAAGGGCAAACCTCATTGGAATTCACACATAATTGATATTCAATTTAAAAAATTGTTTATATATTGATACAGGGACAACAGATGGACAGGGCTGTGAATGTAGCTCCAGACAATGTGAATGGTATATTTTTGACCATGAATTAGTTCTTCCAGAATATGTAGTGGAGTTTGAATATGTAACCAAAGTAAGTAATAAAAATTTTAATATATACATAAGCATCCAATATTTAGTCTTTTATCTCAACAAACTTACTTGTAACTTTGTTAGTAGCAAGTTGGAAGAGTGCTACCTCTTTAAATAGGATGTTTTAGACTGATGCTCATCCTAGATTTGAAAGTACTTTCAAACACTCTGCTTTTAGAAATTTAAAAATTTAAGATTAATGTTTTTTCACTGACATCTTATGAGCATTATGCCTTGTGTTTCTGGTATGCATGATGCCACATCATCACAAGTCATTTTGTTACTGTAAAAAATTGTCATCGGTAAATTCATATCATAGTCATTTGATGAAATAGTCAAGGTTTTCCAAATGTTATCACAAATCATTATACATGGAATTGACTATACATTTTGAAGAGACATATTTTGTTGGTAAAATAAGGATTTAATTTTTAGGTATTTTTGATTTTTTTCAGTTGAGAAGCAAGTCATTATATTCACATTTTAGTGATGTGTTATTGGACAATCGGGAATGTAAAGTCCCTGCTGTGTCAAGAGCTGAAGAAGATGTTACTATAGATGATGATGTCATTAATATGCAGCCTCAATCTAAAGCTAGACCTAGGTATATCATTTAAAGGAAATCTGTCAAACTTTCGATTTTTGTATACCATAACAGAGTGCAGACATTATATTGCTTTTGCTTAGATTTTACTTAAAAGATCACCTGACCATGAAATAAATATGCACCAGAAATAGTACTGTAAAGGGGAAATTTTTGAGTGGGTAAAATTTTCCCTTATTTCACACTAAAGAAATTACTGCGAACATTTTACCCATGCAAAAAAGTCTTCCTTACATGTTATTAAATCATAATATATAGAATATAAACCAACTTATATTGTTTACACGAAAATTACACCCACGCGAAATGCCATGTTTTAAAAATTGTGAATTTTTCACCTTGCAAAAATAATCCCCTTTATACATGTAGTACGTTTTTAGATTACTTGAATTGTTGAACAACAGACTGCAAGTTCTTTGAAGGTCTAGACACATAACACTTGTCTTCTGACAGGTCTTAATGAAATTTGTAATCACAAATGTTCAGTCTTATAAAACTAGAGGTTGTAATGGAACCTAAATTGTAAATAATTTATCTGAGGCAATGATTATTTTGAATGTTTTGATTTTTTTTAAATTTCAGGTTGATAGCATTGACAGATGAACTTATACTCAAAACTGCTAATGCTGATACTCTAGAAAAGATATCAGTTCTAAATCTCCATGGCAACGGACTAACAAAATTAAAACCATTACAGTCATTGACGCATCTGAAGAGATTAACTGTTAGTTTTAATGATCTGGCCAAGCTGGATGAATTAAGTTACAGTGTAAGTAAAATGAAAAATTATCTGTACTATATACTAGTATTATGTTCACTTTTTGGTACTGCAGCATATCAAACAAAGATCTCAAGTTATCAAATCGGAAAGAATGAAGAATGGCTCAAAGAAAAATTCTTTGTGACCAAATATGGAATTAAAAGTTGTCTGAAAGAAAAGTAGAATTTCTATGACCCAATCATATCTTTTCTTTCAATATAACTGACACTGTGGTAATGAAACAATGTTCAATGTACTGCAACTTTTAATTCATAAGTAGTCAAATGTACTTACAGGTACTTACATTACAGTATACAATACACACACATAAATTATCATCCCATTCAGTAAATTTTCAAGAAGAAGATAAACTTCTTAAAGTAAGCAGCAAGTATGGAGTGATATGTATTTCAAAACATATTCAGCAAATGTTAACTTTGTGGAACATGTAGTAATAGGCAACAAACTTGATCCAAGTTCATAAAAGTAGCAGACAACTTTCGTTGCCTTGCTGGCTTTATTGAAACTACTGAATTATGCTTGGTTTTTAGCTCACCTGACCGAAGGTCATGTGAGCTTATGGCATAGCGCAGCGTGTGTATGTGCGTGTGTGCGTGCGTGTGTGCGTCGTTAACACCTATTTTCGACTTCTCCTCTGAAACTACTGGACAGTTTTTAATGAAACTTTGTCAGAAGTATATATGGGCCGGTGCAATTCAGATTTGTTCGTGGCGTTGCTATGGCTACCATAACTAGGTCAAGGTGACCTAGGGGTGCAAAAATCTTAAAAAATCTTCTTCTCCGAAAGTACTGATTGGAAAAAAAATCTGATGTGATATTTGGCTTCTCTAGGGTCTTAAGCCTATAGTTTGTTCATTTTGTGAAATTCGGATAAAAAATAGGTTACGCGTTTTTGCGTTTAATTTTGAAAAAATCGTAAAATAGCTTCAAATTGTTATAACTTGACTATTTGACCAGATAATAACATGGGGTTTTCAGTTTTGACATCTTCTTGTTAGTATCTTCAAAATGAGGTCAAGGTCAATTGTGAAGGTCGTGACCTAATTTTTTTTACCTCTGATTATAATTATTATCTCGAAAACTATAAACTTTTTGTATAGGCATGTATATTAGAATGTTGTAGGTATCGATACAACGATCATTTTGATGTATAGGAAAAGGTCATGGGTTCAAAGGTCAAGGTCACAGATGCGAAACAATACCGAAATGGTTAATTATCTCGAAAACTATAAACATTTTGTATAGGCATGTATATTAGAATGTTGTAGGTATTGATATAACAATCATTTTGATATATAGAAAAAGGTCATGGGTTCAAAGGTCAAGGTTACAAATGTGAAACAATACCGAAATGGTTAATTATCTCGAAAACTATAAACTTTTTGTATAGGCATGTATATTAGAATGTTGTAAGTATTGATACAACGATCATTTTGATGTATAGAAAAAGGTCATGGGTTCAAAGGTCAAGGTCACAGATGCGAAACAATACTGAAATTGTTAATTATCTCGAAAACTATAAACATTTTGTATAGGCATGTATATTAGAATGTTGTAGGTATTAATACAATGATCATTTTGATGTATAGAAAAAGGTCATGGGTTCAAAGGTCAAGGTCACAGATGCAAAACAATACCAAAATGGTTAATTTTTTGAAAACTATAAACTTTTTGTATAGGCATATATATTAGAATGTTGTAGGTATTGATACAAGGATCATTTTAATGTATAGAAAAAGGTCATGGGTTCAAAGGTCAAGGTCACAGATGTGAAACAATACCGAAATGGTTAATTATCTCGAAAACTATAAACTTTTTGTATAGGCATGTATATTAGAATGTTGTAGGTATTGATACAACGATCATTTTGATGTATAGAAAAAAGTCATGGGTTCAAAGGTCAAGGTCACAGATGTGAAACAATACCGAAATGGTTAATTATCTCGAAAACTATAAACATTTTGTATAGGCATATATATTAGAATGTTGTAGATATCGATACAACAATCATTTTGATGTATAGAAAAAGGTGATGGGTTCAAAGGTCAAGGTCACAGATGTGAAGCAATACTGAAATTGTTAATTATCTTGAAATCTATAAACTTTTTGTATAGGCATGTATATTAGAATGTTGTAAGTATTGATGCAACGATCATTTTGATGTATAGAAAAAGGTCATGGGTTCAAAGGTCAAGGTCACAGATGCGAAACAATACTGAAATTGTTAATTATCTCGAAAACTATAAACATTTTGTATAGGCATGTATATTAGAATGTTGTAGGTATTAATACAATGGTTATCATGATGTTAAAAAAAAGTCATTTGGGTTTAGTATTTATGTGTTCTTTAAATCTATCAGCTCGCCATTAGTTATCAGGTGAGCGTATCAGGCCCATGGGCCTCTTGTTTTTTTATTCATGTATATCTTGTGTTATTTTCAGAATCTAGAATATTTGGATGCTAGTTTTAATAAGATTGTTACTTTGGATGGGTTTAAGGTAATTATGTTATTACAATTTTATGACCAGTATGCTATGTGTAACCATAATACCCTAGCCTTGTGTGCCCTTGTTGATACCTCTGTACAGTAATGTAATTCATTGTATATGAGAGTTTGTAATATTATGTCAAACAAAACACAAAAGTTTAAATTGACTGTTATTTTGCCTATCACTAAGCACGTAGAAATACAAGTCACAGGGTCCTTCAGAACAGTCCTTAAAAATCAATGTCCCATGTCACGGTAGGCATTATGATAAAGAACTCTCACTGTACATTGCCCTGACACAATGCAAAGAAAAAATTTCTGCCACTTCGCCTATAGCTAGTGATGTCTCGATATAAGTGAAATAAAGAATGAATCCATCACTTAAAAATATTCTTACATTTAAGTAAGTATGAAGTTAAACACTGATTCAGTTTGCAGTTCAGAATGTTGGTAGTTAAATACTAGTGATATTTTGTATATATTTTTCAGAATGTGCATCATTTAAAGTTTCTGGATTTAAGTTGGAATCAGTTACAACACACAAGAGATGAACTCTCCATGATGAGAAAATATACACCAAATCTTGTTACATTAGATTTACGACACAATAGCTTTCAGAAGGTATGATATTTTACCTGGCAAAGAATAAGTAAACTTGTACATTTACATTCATAGGTGTGCTGCATTTAGATTGAAAGTTGTCTTGTTTATAATTTTTTTTTACATGTAGTTGTATTTAATTAGGCAACTCCATGTGGATGAGACATATGTGATAATTGGAACAAAACATTTCATTATATATGTCTAACTTAGATTTTAATATGTTTTATTGCTTTGATCATGTTGATTGTGAATGTCAGTTTTCTACCTGATATATGTACATGTATATATAATGAAAATCACCAAAACTGCATTTCAAGTTTTTTCAATAATGATTAACTGCTTTAAAGAAAATATGTCATGCTTCATTGTCTACAATGTGGTTTTGTTCATTTTCAGCCTGAAAATTTGCGCCTGAGAGTTATTGGTCGATTAAAGTCCTTAACATTGCTTGATGGGAGTGCTGTTGCAGAAATTGAAGCAACATCAGCTTTAAGAGTGGCAGCAGGGTCAAGGATATCACAGTTATCTTTATTATCTCATGCCAGGACAAATCCGGACAAAGCTAGATCTCTCAGCTTAATGTCTACCCCACACATATTGGAGAAATTAAGTCGTAATAAGCCTGAAAAGATAGGTGACCATGATAACCAGTGGTACCTAAAGGTAAGTGATAGATTAGATTGGTATGTTTCATGTAAACTGAAAATAGGTCTTAATTTAAAAGTAGTGTAGTACATGTATTCATGTTCTTGCTTTATTGTTTATTTAGACATCCACAAAAAAAAACAAAATTAGCTTCCATGTGTCAAGCATATGATATTTGTGCAGGATATTTTATTACTTTGAATGTTAACCATTAATATATTCCCAGGTTGAATTTATTATCTTGTAGTTCTACAACTTTTTTATTTGATTGATTATTAGATTGCATAAGTGTTTTACTTTTTTATATGGAAAAGTTGAAGGAAATACTATGACAGTATCATTTTTTAACATATTGTTGAGATACATGTATATAGAGTATTTCTGTTCATTTTTTTCTGTATGAATTAAGTTGAGTTATTTTATGTTTTCAGGTCACATCTTTAAATTTGGATGGTCAGCACATCACAAAGATTTCAGGATTAGAGAAGTTAGAGAATCTTAAGTGGGCATCGTTCAATAATAATGATCTCACAAAGATAGAGGTACAGTCAACTCATATATTCTAATAACTAAATCAAGCCATGCAACATTTTTAGACTGTTTGAGGTGGCCAGAAATTGAAACAAGAGAAAGAAGAAGAAGATAACACCCATAAACCAAAGCCCTGCTTAATCAAAACAAATTCTTCATATATTAGATTTAAACTAGTTCTATTAATTTGTTTGATCAAAACTGATAAAAAACCTACTTTCAAATGAAAATGCAGAAAGTATATTTTGTTTGACAGATGACTGAAAATGTTTTCCTCATACATGTACAATTCAATTCAATTCAAATTTAGAGATAACATGCTAATGTTGAGTGCAGTTATGAAGTTTACGCCCTGGTCAAGATTCTTTAACTTATACCATTGCGGCCAGTTCTTGGATAATTAAGGAAACTGGAGTGCCCAGAGAAAAACACCAACTTTAAGAAAGACGTCTGACAAAATTTATCAAACTACAATCTAGAATCTGTCCTGACAGGGATTCATACCTAGATGACGAGAGATGCTGTGATCTGTAAGCATGTGCTTTAGAACATGTTAGAAATTTTGGTTAAATATTCAGATTTTTGTTTCATTTTATACATATATTTTTCTCTGTCATATTTGGGATAAAGATAAAAAAAATAATTCAAATATACAGTATTTTCTGTCAGCATGACAAGAATTGTTAATATGAAGTTGACTTTGTCTTTTTACAGGGTCTGGAACATTGTGTAAAGTTAGAAAAATTGTGTTTAGAAAATAACTGTATATCTAAAAAAATAATTCAAATATACAGTATTTTCTGTCAGCATGACAAGAATCGTTAATATGAAGTTGACTTTGTCTTTTTACAGGGTCTGGAACATTGTGTAAAGTTAGAAGAATTGTGTTTAGAAAATAACTGTATATCTAAAGTAGAAGGAATTTCTAAACTGACAATGTTACGGAAGCTTAGCCTTGGATATAATTATATAACTAACTTAGAGAATTGTGGACTTCATTATTTAGTGTATTTACATTATCTATCAATAGAGAACAATGAAATCAACTCATTAGCTGGTTTACAAAAAGCCAACTCTATTGTGGAACTATATGTGGGCAACAATGCAATATCTAATGTTAGGGAAATATTCAATTTAAAGGTAAGCTATTTATTTATTTATTTATTTTAAATATTTATTTTAAAATAGAGGACGAAAAAAAACAACATTTTTTTACCTTCATGAAATTCAGACAACCAGTATTGATTAGCTTACCCGTGCAGAAATGTATAACTTACTCTGGCTGGAGTGTTGGTGTCCATATTGATATTAGCATAGCATTTGTATTCAATGTTCAATCAACAACTATACATATTTTAGAGGTATACAGGAACCACCTTGTCCATTTCAATATCATGTCCTCTCCATGTCTGTCGTATCTATGGATTGATGTTGATCAATCTTGCCACAAATGTAAACCAACATGACACAATGCATCACATACCAGTCACGAAGTCAAATCTCAGAAACACGAATTGACAATTTTGGGTAAGGAGATATTTTTTCTTTTAAGAGACTGTTGGTGCATTTATGAGGTATGAGAAACATGAGTGTTTATTGCTTAAATGTTTAGTCCAACATTATTTAATACCGGTATTATTGACTTATATTTGAATTCTTTTTTTCCAAACTTTGTGAGAAACAGTTGATAAGAGTAAATTCATATGGAAATTTATGATTTTGAAGTGATGGTAGAATAAGTTCTGTAAAATAATTTGATTTAATTTACTAGTTCTAAATGAATTTTGTTTATTTATTTACAGGTGCTATCTAATTTAGTAATCTTGGATCTGTTTGGTAACCCTGTGTGTTTTGATACAGACAATTATAGACTGTTTATTATTTACCATTTAAAAAATCTCAAAGCATTAGATGGTTCAGCTATAGTAAGTACTGCCCAAGTTCTTGTTTACACATATTTATTTGCAAAACAATTGTCAAAACAACAAAGGAATGTTATTGTGGTTTAACTTATAAGCATAAATTTTATTTGTGAAAATGCACGTTTAAATTTGAAAAAAGAATGTCAATTGGAATGTAGCTAAAATAGCCGTTGAAAGTCGTATCTGCCTACTGGTAGTCTTACTTCCCAAATGTTATCGGACAACTGCTAAATTGTAATGTGATTTTATTTGAAACTACTGACAATATTCATGTTATATGGCAAGCTGGAAAACCCGACCTTCTTCAGATACCGCACATCTTTTGATTCATAAATAGCTATACTAATATTGCTTGTGAAATAATTTAACGCTGAGAGAAATCTCTTATTAATTTCAGGATCAAAGTCGTATTGTAATGGGGTTCGTCACTGAACCATGTGATCAACACCCCTAAAACGTTTGTTTTGGATGTTTTAAAAAGTGTTTACATCACAAATTTGTAGAATAACATCTTTTTTTCCAAGAAAACATAACTGACTTGATTCCATTTCCAATGGAAATAATTGTTCCACACAAACGTTAGGGGATAAATGTGGTATGGTGGCAAATCCCATCATCATTTGTTCAAACTTTTCTTATCTTGCAATTACTAAATTTAATCTTCATTTGATATTTTTGTTTTTTAGGAAGCTTCAGAAGGTAATATGGCTAAAGACACATTTGGTGGCCGTCTTACTCCTGATTTTGTAGCAGAAAAATTAGGACATTCTACATTCCATGATGTCAGGGAGTTAGATCTTCCTAACTGTGCAGTGAGAATAGTTGATCTGGGTATGGGGGATGCATTTATTAACCTCAGAAGGTAATTGTCTTTACTAAAATAAATAAATCAGAAATATTTGATTAACTTTAAGGGAATAAAAATGTCTTAAAATTTTATTCCTTTGGTTTACTAGGGACATCTGTGGCTGAGTGGTCTAACATGCTGGTTTGTAGATCATGTAGCCACTCGCCACCGCTCACCACCACTGGCCACCACATAGGTTAGAATTTCAATCGGGCCAGATCCTATTGTGAGAAAGTTTTTCACTTCACTTGTAGAGGATTGGTGTTTTTCTCTGGGCATTCTGGTGTCCTACACCATCCATGAACTGTTAGCCTTCAAATAATTAAAAGTCTTGACCAAGGTGTAAAACTCTGTAAATCTCTCAACTCTCTTTTATGTTACACTAGATATGCCAATGGAAAGTACTTTATATAATTTTCTTACATGTATACTGTGCCAAAGTTTGCAGTGGTGTTTGATTTTGTAGTTGCATTTTCCTTTCTTGCTTGAATAAACTACTTCTCATTTTATTGATATAATGCACTTTGCTAGAGTATGAAATCTACAAAGTCTATGAAAGAATCAATACTGATTGTTGTTTGGAGAAATTACTCTGTACATGAAATCTACAGATGGTGAAACTTATCATTATCAATAGATATTGATACTTATTTTTATCACTATCAAGGTTGATACTTCTGAAATCAATTTATATTACTGCTTTCTTGTTTCAGTGTTAATTTAGAACACAATAATATGACTTCATTCAGTGGATTAGTTTATTTGCCAAATCTCAGGGTAAGTTATCAGACTTAATGAAGAATTCTAGATTGATATACCTGACTAGGGTCAGTCCACCAAGTTCATCTATTTTTCATAATTGTCTATAGTATATTTATGTCATAATTTATATATGTACATGTTCTAGGAATTTGTCACAGATTGTGAATTTGAATCTTGAACAATTTTACAAACTAAATATTCTATACATGTAAAAGGGTGAATTTGTTTCAGTTCATTTTTAGAAAAATTGAAAGATTTCCACAGACATGGAAAAAAATTATTGATAGCTCGAAGTTTTAATTTTATTGTCTTATACATGCAAAAGAGATTGTAAAATGACTCTCCAATTTAAATCAAGTTTGAGGCATATATGTGCTAATTGGTACATGTATTTATTTATAAACAGGTGCTGTGTTTAAACCACAATCATATTGAATGTATATTGCCAAAATCTAAACCTCCAAGAAAACCTGTGGTGAATGCTTCTACAATCAGATCTATGGACTTTTACCAATCGTCAGAAAATATGTCACCAGTGTTAGAGAATTTAGAGGTGCTACATTTAGGGTAGGTACAGAGAATTTAGAGGTGCTACATTTAGGGTAGGTACAGAGAGTTTAGAGGTGCTACATTTAGGGTAGGTACAGAGAATTTAGAGGTGCTACATTTAGGGTAGGTACAGAGAATTTAGAGGTGCTACATTTAGGGTAGGTATAGAGAGTTTAGAGGTGCTACATTTAGGGTAGGTACAGAGAATTTAGAGGTGCTACATTTAGGGTAGGTACAGAGAGTTTAGAGGTGCTACATTTAGGGTAGGTACAGAGAATTTAGAGGTGCTACATTTAGGGTAGGTACATCAATACAATTCTGGAGGCCCAGTGTGGCATAAGGAGGATATGTAACGGAAAATCAGACCCTTTCGCTGCCACGCCATGTGGTACATTTTTTGTGTGCCCTTAGCAAGTTACATATATCTGTTATGTATGTTCAATAATATGGTTGGTTTATGTGATAATGGATTATGTCTTTGTACTCGGGGCCAGATGTTTATAGCTCCTTTAGCTTAACCATATGGGTAGTGAAAATTCAGAATGTTACTTTCTTCTACAAACTGAGTTTGCAGAGATATATAGAAATCATTGATCTGTATGTAAATTCTCAAAAGTGACAGAGGGTGTTTGTAAGAAAATTAAGCCCATGGCTACAACTCATTCCTTCTTTCAAAATTAAAAATTTTCCACAAATAATCTCCTTTAAAATTTCACACAAATGATCTCCGTGGTCCCAGGATGTGTTGCATGTGACTTATCATAAAGGTCCAGGTCTCCTAAGTAGGTCAAGATTGCAATGGATATGTGGAATTGTTTGGACTTCAGTCCTTGGATTCTTTGTTAATTTGTCATTAATTTATTGAATTACATTAGAAAATGAAAATTATTGAAAATTATTTAAAGAAAGCATCTATTTTTTTCCCCAAATTTATTATACATTTTCATGGAATTTTCTTACTTTGATTATCATCTCTCTTTATCATTACATGTATTATATATCGGCTGTTTTCATTCATGAATTTATTTCCTTTTCACAGGTACAATGGAATAAAAGATATTCCAACTTTACAGTTAAGTCGGTTGACTTCACTTAAAGCATTATTCTTACAAGGTAAGCAAATTATAGCTGCCATTTTGAGATCATTAAAACATTTTTTTTGGGGGGGGGGCATAATTTTTTGTCACTGATAAATAAAATATATTATTGTAATTTAGAGATTAATGAAATGAAGTGCAAAAATTAAGTATAAATCGCAAGGATGAATTGAGATTTCAAAATTAATATATTTTCACTTTGTTTTGTTTTACTTGCTAGGAAATGAAATACAGAAAGTTGAGGGATTAGATGGATTACATGATTTACGAGAGCTGGTACTAGATAGAAATAGGATTAAAAATGTGACAGAACTGTCATTCGCCAATCAGTGGAACTTACAGGAACTTCACATGGAAGAAAATAGAATCAGAGACTTAGCTAATATCAGCTGTCTAGATCATTTACAAAGGCTGTACTTAGGATCTAATAGAATACAGGTAAAATATTTAAATATTTAGGGGTTGTACTGCACACACACACACACACACACACACACTTTCTTTCTCAATCTCTCAAAATCCTTAAAGATAGCACGCCATACCAACAATGAACAACACTGTTTATAGATGATATGCCATATATATATTCATGACATCATCTTTTGTCTTGTGAGAGTTACCGTGGATATTTTGACTGTTTCTATTGGGAGGAATATTTCTCCTTTAAAAATGGCATTGTATGGGATTGTACTGTAAAAAAAAATATACATTTAAAGATGTACACCTCCCTTTATGGAATTATTTCACACAGTTTTATTTTTTAGACTTTGGAATGTAGTTGTTTTATCAATCTTATTAACAGCGGTCCTGTTTTGTGAAGTGTTTAACCAAGAACCTTGAAGCTTCACTGAATGTTTTTAATATACATGTATTGGAAAATGCACACTTTTCTTCGTAGAATTAGTTAAGAACTTTTTCCACACTTTACAGGATATTCAGCAATCCAACCATTTGACCCTTTGTCCATTTATACTTATATTGTATAAAATTTATTAAATTGATAAAAATTTTGCATGTTTGTCATGTATGTAAATTATATATTTGAACAGGAAATAGCAGAACTAGATAGAGTTGAAGGTTTAAATTGTTTACTTGAAATTTCATTGGTCAACAATCCTGTAAGTATGAAAATAATAATTTTATATTTTCTTTTAATGGAATCTACATTTATTTTTGATAAATATCAAGTAAACTTTTATAGTTTGATCACAAAGATTTCAGAAATTACAATGGTGATTTATTCTGTACTGTGCAAATATTTACTGGTATGATTTTTTATAATAATACATCTACATGTATATATGAACTTTTTTTTTGGTGAAAATTTTTAACAACATAACTGTGTGTATGGGTTTTCTTTGGGAGTTTCTGTTTGGAGGTTCAATATATTTTAATACTGTAAACACTGCTAAATATATAACATGTATTTTTTATATGGAGTGGACATCAAATACATCTGAAACTGCATCGATGCCTGTATGAAGGGTTGTGTATTGCATTGGAGTCATATTTTGATACATTTATAATGTCACAATTAATCATGAAATGGATATTTTTGTTGTTTGGTTGCCAGGCGTCATGTTACATTGATGCCCATATAAAGGGTGGTGTATAGTATTGAAGTTATGTTGGGTTTGATACATTCATAATATCAAAATCATGAATATAGATTGAATGTTTTTTGTTGTTAAGTTGCCTGTTTTGATGCATTAATCAAATGAGAATTAATCATGAATGTGACTTGGATATTTTTTTTGTTAGGTTGCCAGGCGTCATGTCCACCGTCCAGTTCTAGTGTTCAAGTTAAAACAGTTAATGGTAATAGATGGTATACCAGTAACGGATGAAGAGAGAGCCAAAGCAGAGTTATTTCATGGATCAACAGGTAGCTGCTAATGTATGTTTACATAGTCATCATTCATTAACCCCTCCTTACAAGGCCAGAATCTCTCACTAAATTAAATAGTTCAAAATAATGGAAAGTGACATGTGAAAGTCTGCAAGGATTGATTTCCATTTTGTTTCGATTACATTCAGCACAGCAGAGCTTTAGCTTTGCTTTCTCACACAGTTTCTTCCTTTCTTTTGATATTTCAGTCTCAAGGAAATCTTTGTTTAAAATTGTTTTCAAAATATATATAACACTGATGGAAATTTTTCAAATCCTTTCACAAAAAAAATTAGTTACATGAAATTTACGGCCCGCCAAATATACATCCTAAACTTAAATATTATAAAAGTTTTAAACTCCCATCTTGTTCTCTCTCATTGGCAGAATTAACATTTTATTTAAAATTTTTGTATTACCATAACACATTTGCTGTACCACTGATTTTCATTGAAATCAAAGTACACTTTTGCTTACTGTACACTTGTAGCATTACTAAATCTAAGTTGTAAAAATTGTCTTAAAATTGAACACTTAAACTGATGATAATTAAACAATGATATACTATATATAAAAAATAGAGTAAATATGACTGAAAAGAGTCAACATGTCTTCTGTAATTTTGATAACAAATCTCTTCATTCTCACATAGCCAATATTGAAGCAAGTTCAGTTCATTAAACATCCAAAACCAACAGCAAATGATTCCTTATTTATAAAATGATTAATTTATATTCTGGTAGGAAACTTAAGTCGCCTTAACTGGGAAATATCTTGTAAGTTTTTTTTCAAAATTCTTTTAAAAATCCACTTTGATATTTTTTGTCATATAAATTCACACATGAAATTCACATAACTTTGGCAAGAATCTGGTGATGGGACAAATGCATGGACTTTTCAATTTCAGAACAGATGTTTCAGATAGCCTTCATTATATATAGCCAGTATCAATACAATATTACTGTACTTCAGATCAGCATCAGTACATTTGATACTGTAAATTACATAACAGATACCGGATAAAAACTATTGCGTAGTAAATTTTAATTTCTGATAAAAAAGTTTTAAAACTTCAATGAATGTTTTTGAAATTTTTAGGAATATGTTATTCCACAGGTAAAAATGTAGAGATTTTGCTTATTTTGATATAGATCTAGCAGACATATATTTTTGTTTAAATTTTAGTTTTTGACATGATGTTATGATATCTTGTAGTTTTTCAGTATATTTTCTCTTCTCTAATACAATTTTGTAGCTTATGATATTTTTCCTCAAGACAATACATGTAGTTTATAGTAATGCTAGTTATGTTTCCTACATAGAACATAGATGCATGTTTTTATTGAGCATACCATTGTAAAGTTGCTAGTTTAAGACAGGATTTTTTTTCATTTCAAATTTTTAGTTTACTTTTTCCACCATATATTCATACATGATCTTCCATATGAGCCAAGTAATAACAATTATTATTTGTTCTATCTAAAGAAGACTATCCTATGGAACAAATGTATAGTCCTACCTGGACATGAAGTGCTGATCTTTATGTATCTTAATTTTTTGGGAAACAGTGATCTTATTAGTTGATATTTTGTTTTCTACTTAATTTTGTATATTGAAGTGTTTTATTGCTCTTTAAGCCATCTTGTTTTTAAAGTAATGGAAGTTTTCTGTTAGCATTGCACATTTGTCCAGACATGACATTATGCAACACACTGCTATCATGAGTCTTAATCAGGCACTTTATACTTTGCTAAGTGATTTCATTAAGTACCAGTACTTGACTTCTTCCTTGTAGACTGTTTCAATTTGTCTTCAGTTTGTCTCTAAGAATGCCAGTCACTGGTATCTTGTCTCGCAGTACCAGGTCTTGACCTGTGGTTTGAAGATGGTTATATTTTGTCTTCAGTTTGTCTCTAAGAATGCCAGTGACTGGTATCTTGTCTCGCAGTACCAGGTCTCAGTGTGTGCCAAACTTTGTCGGACCGTCGGACAAGTCCGATAAAATTACCGCTGGTCCGATAAAAAATCAGATTTTTCCGGACCGTATGTCCGGTAACCAGTTCGGAAAATAGAGAGTGCCAAAAATTCGGATTTATAGTTCCGATCCAATTCGAATTTTATTATTGCCATCCGACTTCCGTTATTACAAAAATGTTTAACCTGAAATATACATTCCAGGAGCTATTCCAGGGAAACCAATAAAACAGAAAGCAACAGGAGGTGCAAATTATGAAGAAAACATGAAAGAAAATTTAAGCAGCATTGGATGGAGGGGCAACCATGGTTGCAATTTGACGAGGAGAAATGTGTAATGAAATGCACACACTGCTTTGAATTTTACTGGTCGGGAGGCGCAGCACAATAATAATTTAAAAGGCCAGAATACATTTATTTGTACTTCCATAAATAAATGTATTCTGACCTTTTAAATTATTATTGTGTGCTACGCGTCCCTAACTCGACCCGAACCGACTCGTTTCTCCTTGTCAAATTGCAACCATGGTCGCCCCTCCATCCAATGTTTCTTAAATTTTCTTTCAAATTTTCTTCATAATTTGTGCCTCCCGTAGCTTTCCGTTTTAAAGGAGAAAATAAGTAAATATTTACAAAACCGAATAATTGTTTTCTTTTTATTTAAGAATTTTTGGTCCAGTAAAAAACTTTACGGTCTGGTAAAGTTTCTAGGTTTACCAGACCGAATGTCCATTAATCATTTTGAAAGTTTGCCACACACTGAGGTCTTGACCTCTAGTTTGAAGATGGTTACATTTTGCCCTCAGTTTGTCTCATTTAACAATCATTCTCACTTTTGATATTGTGCTGTACCTATTACAAATGCATTCTAAATATATTGGTACATCCTCCTTCATTTGATTTCAAACTGATGTATGTGTGTGTGTTCCACTGGTGATGGTATACATTTGATTGTTTGATATGCATTTTCTAATTTCCAGTGCATGCCAGTATTTATTGCATTGTACATTGATGATTTTAAAGCTTGAGTTAATTTAGGTACTAAGGAAAATGATATAAACTGCTTCATGGTGCTGCATTTATTCTTTTTGAATTGGATATATAATTTAAAATTTATGAGACAAAGCCCTGATAGACCTTTTTACATTTTGATCAAACTTTCCTATTTGAACTGTTTTGATCCTTTTACTGTTTCTCAGACTTATTTCTTGACTTGCTTCAGTTTTTAAAATTTTTTCTGCTGGTCTATTTTTTGGTGAATATGTATACACCTATTCTTCATGCCATTGTCTACAATCTGTCAGTTTGAACACAAAAATAGTTTTGAAATAAATAACATGTCTTCAATTGAGAGTAAAATATAATTTTTAATAGTTATTTCATTATTTTCAATCTAAAAATTTGTTGGGTAAAAAAAAAAAATTGAAACTTTTGACATGGTTTTGAACATACATAGATGAATATTTAAATGTATACAATAAATGTGAAATCCTAAAACAAAAATTCTAATGTATAGTAATTTAACATGATTTACAGGTATCATTTACTGCTGCAGACTTCCATGTATCGAGTGGTGTGGCTGGTCAATATTTATCCAATCAAAATAATCGATGGTCTAATGTAAATAAGTAATTCAGAATCTGTAGAATGTTTGATTCTAGTTACTAATCATGTGTGATTTAGTTGACAGTAAACTGAAGTGGTGAAATTTTTGAGTTTCCTAGAAATTAGTACATGTATTGTGACAGCGCACACAGGTTTTTGAGTGTTAGACTTAAAAGTAGAGTAAAAAATTCAAATTACACAGGGATTTAGCTTAACTTTTTTCATGTTTTGGGCCCAGCTCCTTTAAAAAAAGAAGTTGTGAGAGTAATAAATAACTAAAACATGTTAAATGTAGGGGCTTAGACTTATTTTTAGGATCCATGAGGTAATGGGCCCCTGTTAATCTTAATTCCTGTCACATTTGAACTACTGCATCAAAAAGTAATAAAAACGTGAAATAGTGATTTATTTAATACAATCATACTGCTTCTGTAAAATAGTATATATTTTTTTACCACTGCAACACACACTTGTATAGAAGATCTGACTGAATTCATTGTCCTCAAATTGGATTTAGAATTTTTGACTATAGCAAAAAAATTCTAAAGAATCTCAAATTTTCTTGTTAGTGATCTATTTTTATTCTGTGCCTGTTGAAAAAAATGGGGGTGGGATATTAAATTTGAACTACTGACGGCCATCCAGACACTTATTGTCCGGAGTAATTCTCCAAAACTATAAAGCATGATTTTATGAAACTTGGTGTAAAGCATCCACATTGATATAAAATGTGCAAATCATGGTTGGTTTGCTCATTTTCTTACAAGTTATGCACTGTTGAATATAAGTGCAAATTAGAAAAAAGTACCAACTGGCGGGGATTCTAATTCACGGAATTTGCTTGTTACTGTTTTCTCAAGATTTTTTTTACCTATTACAACAAAACAGAATTTTACACTTACATTGTATTTAACTGATTAAATCTGAAGTTAAACAAAATATTTTTACTTTTTCTTCTTAAAGAACAACCCACAGAGCTACCATCTTGTTATATCCAGACAGAAGGTGAAAATATAAAACTATTTATTAGTTATCACTATATTAAGTGTTGAAATATTAACTTCCCTAAGTATACATACCTTGTGCATACCCTATATAACCCATAAATGTATGAAGATTAATACCTGAACACAGAAGTGTAACCATTCATCCCAAGTTAAAACTTTAATATATATTCATGTTAAATCTCCATTGATCTGCAGACTGGTCTGTTATCATTAATATACATGTTAGACTTATATACAAAATGTATTTAAATACCAAAGTGCCCCTTTGTTCATATGCTCACTCCTAACCATACCCACCATCCACTGGCTACCAGGGCCACCACTGGATACCAGGGGGTAACAAATTTCCCCTGCATGCTTTTTAATGTTGATATGTGTGTATGATTGTACCAATACTATTGTTCATTAATTTTTCACCATCCATTTTCAACCCTTTTCATTTTAGGCATTTTTGGAGGCCGTTTGAAGCAGTACACCTGCTGAATTTAGTGTCATACCCCACATACATATTCATTGAAATAGCATTGAAATGCTAAATTTTAAAACTTGACTGAAACTTGATGAGGAACTAAACAATATGACCTTAACTGGTATACATCTTTTTCATCAGACCTAATTTCAAATCTATTTTTTGTCTATTTATCTCTGAAGTGTTGCTGCTTTAGTTTCTTAATTTCCTTGGATTTTCAGTAAAGTTAAGGATAACATTGAATGTTTGAAGTGGCAGTAATGCTGATATCTTGCTGTTAACTTGTGTTTTTCTATCTCTGGATGCCTGCTTATTTGTCTTGTTTATCTGTCTTCTTTCCTAGTTTGATTTTTGCATGTGTATGTACTTTGCATGTTCTGGGTTAATGTTTGAACAATGACTTGTGTTGGATTCAGTAATCATGATGTGTCTGTGGTTTTAATTATAATACTACCTACAACTAGCTGTCTTATTCTCATTAATGCAGCTGTATGTGTATTTTACAATGGTTTTATTTCATAACATTTAAATCTTTCAAATGAAGATAACACATTTTGATGTTTGTTTAACAGATATAATAATTGATACCTCCACACTGCATTATTTGCATTTATTATTACTCCATATTGTACATGGAGTAATAATAATTACTATATGATATTGATTAAAAAACAATTAGAAAAATGAGCAAAGCATACCAGTAACAAAATCAAGTTTGAATTTGAAATTCCTTGAATTATTCTCCTAGTCAAGATTCAATTGAGATGCCAACTGTTAAATGTAGGAATGAACTGTTAAAAATTACATATTATACCTGTGCTAACTTTACAGTACATGTATTAGATAGCCATTTCGGAATACAATTCCTCATCAATGCTTGAACCAAAATTGTGAAACCAAAATTTTTCAAAAAAAAAAAAAAAATGGAAAATAAAAATCTTGATGATTCCAAATGTTGTGTAATTTATAGGTGATTTCCAGGCTAAGAATTAGCAAAGATAGTGTTCCTAATATGCCCTATATACCTAGTAGTGCAAGGGAGGTAATTCATGTTTTATGCTACAAAGAGCTAGAAGCTTCAATCCTGGTTGTGGGATAAAAAACAGTCATTCCATTGATGGTTGTTAAACATAGTCATTCCATTGATGGTTGTTAAACATAGTCATTCCATTGATGGTTGTTAAACATAGTCATTCCATTGATGGTTGTTTGTTTATCTTCTTTTTCAATAAAAACTAGACATACCTTTGTTAATGTCATTTGAAAAACAGATACACACCATGTGATTTAAATATTGTTTAGTCATTGTTGTTTTCGTATAACAATTTCAATTTAATATGTCGAGCAAGGTTAGAAATAAAAAAATTGAGACATGTAGACATTGCATGAGTTGTGCATGTAGATAAATCTATTACACTTTAGTAATGAGTCTTTTTGCTGTAAAAACAGCAAGATTTAGAAATGCTGAAATTTTGAACGTGCAAGAATTTGCTACATTGACCATTGTATGAAGCATGCTGGAATGAGAAGATGGCATAAGTGCCATGAAATTTTATAATATGGTGGCACAAGTATAAACTTGATGGCCCAAAAAAGTTTCAAATTGTCAAAAGCATATTAAGATATTAAACATTTAATTGTACCAAGTATGTTTACAGTGACTTTACACAGAACTCATTTATTCCAAAAAAGTTAAAACATATTTCAGTGATCAATTTTACAGAATAATAAAATATTTGAGTTGTTCTGTATGTTAACCAATAAAAAATTGGTATCCCAGAAAATGCAAAAGCCAACCTGACCCTCATTTTAACAGATTTTATGGTCCAATTTAAAATCTGGCCACTGGCACCATCTGAATTTTGCACAATCAAATTTAGTTAGGATGCATGAATGCAAAATGTGAACTCTTTGTTCAAGGAAGGTGTACAACTACATGCTATTTTATCATAAGTGTTGGATAATAAAATAAAAATAAAAAGTTATTCTGTAATAATGAAGTGTGGTAACCATCAGTAGAATGACTTATAACGTAGAAGCTGATTTATCCACAAGTAGTAGTATCTAGGTGTTGGTGTGTGTAAGTCTTACTTTAAGGGCAGAGGGCTTAAATAACATGGTGCTGCATAACAAAACTCCTTCTCTTTTTGATTGTACACCATATATTGTATCAGTGGTGTCATTCATAACTCCTTCTCTTTTTGATTGTACACCATATTTTGGATCAGTCGTGTCATTTAGTTTCCTATTCAGATATGTAGAGATGGTAATAATAATGGATCAGGTTTTTCCCATTCTTTGGTGATATTGGTCTTCACTTTATGATACATGATATATGGTCTTTATTTTATGATGTGCCGTAGATACAGAAAGATATATTATGAACACATATATTCAACATACAACTGCACTACCGACCCTTTCTTCACTCCCGGGTTTTTTGTTTTTCTTCAGCTTGGTTCACTTGCATGCAATATATATTCTCTTTAAAATGGCTTTACATACATGTTGATAGATTTATTAAGTTGGAAATTTTAGTTTCATTTCCATTATTCATGTTTCATCAATTGATATCATGGTAATAGAACCTTTTACATTGTTAATGAGCAATTTACATAGTTGCTAGTTAACATTAATTAAGTCCAGTATAAATGTTAATGCACTGTGGTAATACATTTCAATTCATTCCATAAGGTTTTTTTTTTTCATGATTCAAATATCACATAGAATTATTTTATTTTGATGGTATATTATTGTATTGTTTTAATGTCTTATTACAAAACCATACCAATAGATTTTTTAAGATAATCGAAAGTATTGGTAGGATGAAATAGTGTTTTATGCCCCAGTCATGACTATTCCACTCAAATCAAGGCGACCAGTTCATGAAGGATGGAAGAAACTTGGGAGTACCCAGTGAAAACATCAGAAGTTTAGCAAGCAAACTGACAAATTATGATTTTGAATGTCATCCATTTATCAAGCATGAACAGAAAAAAAGCTTAGGTTACTAAGTAAAATTCATTATAAATTTAATAAATTTATGATATGTCACATGTGAGTTTTGTTAGCTTCATTTGCATATTACAGAGTAATAAATATTTTGTATAAAATTTATATTTTGAATGGAAATGACATGAAATCACTCATGATTTTAATCCAACCAGAAAATATTTCAATTCATGTGAATGACAGTGACACTTTGAAAACTTTGAGTGTTGTTTTCTTGATAACCATAGATAAATCGAAGGAAATATCTGGGCCCAATGGTCTTTAAATGTCTTTTGAATTTGATAACTCAAACACCAAACTATCAATACTACTGCACAAATTTGAATTCCCTTACACCTCTTGTTATCAAAGTCTCACTGTATTTTGTTTATTCTAATATGAACCATTTTTCCTGATTTAACCCATTCACATTAACACACATGCTGTATCAATTAAGTTAATTATAACTAACCTGTGTGATTCTTTCTTTTACAGCCTATCATAAACAATCAAGGATCAGTTGTAGATGGTAGTCTACCTGGTATTGGTCAGTACAAAGCTCAAATCCCGGTCAAAGTAACTACAATGCATCTAGGTACCACTCCAGTATGGAACGGTGGTGTTGTTTATGATGAAACAGCTCAGGAACTACAAAGAGGTTTGTTGAATATAACATTGAAGTGACACTTGCCCAAATACAGTGATGCCAACTGATACCGATTCTCCATTTTTGTTACGAATTTACTGTTAAAAATAGGCTGTTATGGTATCTACTCTCAGAATAAAGATTTCTGATCAGGTCCGTCATCGACTTCGTTTTCATTCCCGGGATTGGATACTGTCCATTTCATTTTTCATTTAGACTTTTATTGTTATTACATGCCTTTGTATAGCCCATTGAGCAGTGTCGGGTACCAGGTTTGCCTCGTTTTTGTCGAGGTTGTCAAGTATGGCAGATTATAATGATGATCCTTTAGGTGACTTCACCCCCTTAAAAAAATGGGTTCAGCTTTTCCGTGATGAATATTCAGTAATATTGTAATGTCTTTTGTCAACCCTTAATCGGAAATAAATAAATCGTTATCTTATTTCAGGTTACAATCTTTTCCTCACAAAAATAACTCATCTTATTGAAGATTGATAGTAACTATAATTTATGAGCTATTGTGATTTATCTCCATCCACTGTGTGCCATGCACAGTCCATTGTGTGTAAACTTGTCACATTTTAATCATCTCTTCTGAAATTAGTGGGCCAAATTACATAATATTTGGCAGTAATGATGTCTAGTTTTATTATGCAATTACATCTATTATTTAAAGGAGGCGGAAGAAGACGAGGAACAAAAGAGAACGGCGGATCAGGTCTGAATCGTGCAAATACTATGGTGTATAACAACATGCAGGGTCAGGCTTACGCTGGTCTATCATACAGCACAAACACTGGCAACAGACCACAGTTTTATCTCAATCAAATACCATATGTCAATCCACCCTCACAGACTGAGTATGTTGAGTGGTTTTCCAGGTATATAGATAGTGCTTCACTTCACGTCTTCTGAGGGCAGTTTTAACCAGCAAACATATAATGAACTATTATATGCTGAAAAGAAATGCAAAAATTTAAAAAATTGAATAAAAAATAGGCCGACGTTATTTACACTTAAGGTCGTATAGTCAAGGTAGTAGGCTGGCGTTATTTACACTTACGCATGCGCAATACGATAACTAGTATCAGCTGTATAAGGGCAAGGTTTGTGTTTAATGAAGTATATCGGCTAATATATCGAGAACACTTTGCCATGGAGAGTTATATATGCCATTATTATATAATAAAAAAATTTAATTATTCAAAACATGGCACTGTTGATAAATAATTAAATTAATTTAATTATATAAATAATATGACGTATAATAACTGAACATGTTTCCAGATCCCACGACGAGGACGTGGTTCTCACGGGATCCATTTATTTGATTAGTTATCCATCACAATGATTTAGAATTAAAAAGAAAATGAGAAGTTTAGAAGCTTTTTGTGATAGTATACAAATTAAAATGGATAACTAATATATGACAAAATTTATGGACAATTAGTATCTCTGAAGTTACACAAAGAGAGTGGATCTCACGAACAAAGTCGCAACTGATCACCTCAGAAAACTAATTGTACCGGTCCCTACAAATTTATTTCTAAAATAAACTAAAAAATTCCTTAACTAATATTTACACTTTTAAAAGAAAATTAAATATTTTATGGACAATTAATGTCTCTGAGGTTACACAAAGAAAGTGGATCTCACGAGCAAAGTCGCAACTGATCACCTCAGAAAATTAATTGTACCGGTCCCTACAAATTTATTTCTAAACAAAATTAAAAAATTCCTTAACTAATATTTACACTTTTAAAAGAAAATTAAATATTTTATGGACAATTAATGTCTCTGAGGTTACACAAAGAAAGTGGATCTCACGAGCAAAGTCGCAACTGATCACCTCAGAAAATTAATTGTACCGGTCCCTACAAATTTATTTCTAAAATAAACTAAAAAATTCCTTAACTAATATTTACACTTTTAAAAGAAAATTAAATATTTTATGGACAATTAATGTCTCTGAGGTTACACAAAGAAAGTGGATCTCACGAGCAAAGTCGCAACTGATCACCTCAGAAAATTAATTGTACCGGTCCCTACAAATTTATTTCTAAAATAAACTAAAAAATTCCTTAACTAATATTTACACTTTTAAAAGAAAATTAAATATTTTATGGACAATTAATGTCTCTGAGGTTACACAAAGAAAGTGGATCTCACGAGCAAAGTCGCAACTGATCACCTCAGAAAATTAATTGTACCGGTCCCTACAAATTTATTTCTGAAATAAACTAAAAAATTCCTTAACTAATATTTACAAGAAATTAAAAGTTTTAATGAAGATTAAATATTCTATTTCATTTGGTGTTCTGTTTCACAAAAGTCACTGCAAAAATATTTTGAATCAGACTTTGATAGAGACTCAATGGGCCCAGAATTGATACAAGAAACATGGTACCATTCCCCACAATTATTGCATTCTACCATTGCATCAGTTTTGTGATCGTAGATGTTTCTGCAACGGCAATATATTTCTATTTTTTGCTGGCCATGTTTTGTGATGTTCCGTCGATTTGGCTTTAGGAAATGTGGAAATGGGGTAAATTCTTGCTGTTCTAAACATTTAACCAAATGGGCCCTCATTTCACTCTGATGGAAAAAAAAGTTGCAGGATCATTTCCTAAACAAATAACATGACTGATAGCAATTGCAAATAAACCACAGTCTAAGCCACCGGATTTCGGCACTTTCGAAAAATCTGCTGCAAACGATAGTAGTATCTCTTCATTCCATCCTCACTTAAATGTACTCCATCCTTCGAATAATCATTGGGAAACCTTACGTTGTTAAATCTCACCACAAATCTTCCATACAATTTGCACAACTTTTTATTCACTTTCTTCCTAACACTATCAAATAAAACTTGATTCACACCCGGCGATTTCACAAAATTACTCCTCTTCAGAATCTCACCAACATACACTTCTTTCACGCCTGACGATTTCAAACTATTCACTAACGCACAAATATTCCTAATAATTTCCGTTGGTCCACAAGTTGGAGAAACGTCATTACCACCTAACTGAATATACACTACGGGGCTTGTAACACAACAACTGACGAAATAGTTCACTATCAATACTGTCCGCTCTCATACCGCCTTTCCCGAAACAACGCACATTCACTGGCACCCTAAAATCACCCTTGCACCACATGTCTACTCTCTTTACATAACTAGATCCAAAAACAGCCACTCTTGTCATTAAATTAACACGTCTGTCTCTAAGCACCATTAACATTTGTCCAAACACATTCTCTCCATCACCGTATCTTCCACTTCCCCAATATCTATCGGCCACATTATGCACAAGCACTCTGTCTCTACTTTCAATCAAATATCTCGCAAACTCTTTCACTTGTTCAAATTTCAGGTCTAACAGTTCATCCATAATCTGTCTCTTGCTCTCATGCCACAAACGACTAGTACACAACACATTCGACAACAATTTCGCATCCTTTCCAGTCCTACAACTCTTAATGTCATTCGCTAACTCTAAAAATCCATGGTCCACCGCCTTCCGAAACTGATATGCATGCTCAACACTATTAAATACTTGTCCCATATAATAAACTTTACACGGATAAAAATTTGACAACACACAATCTTCACCTTTGAAAAACAAAGAAGCCATTCTCATAAATATGTGATTTGGTTCAGGTTCAGTATCAAACTGTGCCTATTGCTATAACTTAGCCCTTATTTATAGTCCAGGAATTATTGACACCTAATTAAGTAGCAGCGTCCCATGTTCACAGATACCTACTTACCTTATACTTGATCGGTCAATTAATTACTCAGAATCCTGTGTTCACGGGTCTTAATTGGATTAAGAGATTAACGGTATCCCGTGTTCACCGTCTTAATGGGATTAAGTTATTAACGGTTCGGTGCAGCGTCTCATGTTCTATACCTAATTACTTTGACACGAGCGGTGCATTAATTACTCAGTATCCTATGTTCACGGGTCTTAATTAGATTAAGTGATTAACGCTTCCGTGCAGCATCCCATGTTCACAGATCTATACCAAATTACTTTGACATGAGCGGTGCATTAATTACTCAGTATCCTATGTTCACGGGTCTTAATTGGTTTAAGTGATTAACGCTTCCGTGCAGCATCCCATATTCACAGATATGTACCTAATTACTTTGACATGACAGTGAATTAATTACTCAGTATCCTATGTTCACGGGTCTTAATTAGATTAAAGAGATTAACGTGTTCACATCCTTACTGGAGTATGGAGATTAATAATCAAAGTGAAAATTCTTATTAATTAGTTGTTCGAACACGACTCATCAAGTAATTGCTCTTTAATTCCTGTTGACAAATCCCCTATAAACATGTAAAGTACATCTATATTGATTTTAATTTAAAACTTTTTAAAGATTAATTATTATGTTCTCATCAATTATGATAATAATGATAATAAAATAAAAAAAAAATCAATTATTAGAGGAAAATAAGAATAAACTGCTTACATTGATTTTAATATTATACAAGTATAAACTGAATAATTCTGATTACCGGTCGCGACATGTGTTCCAATAAAACTTGATCAATTTACCTTAAATAGTGACATTATAGTTTGACAGTTTACATTACAAAATCTCATGAATTAGGCCGATATACTTCAGTGATCACAACTTTAGATCGTGCGACAGTATTACCGACATACTTCATTGAACACAACCTTGCCCTTATACAGCTGATACTAGTTATCGTATTGCGCATGCGTAAGTGTAAATAACGCCAGCCTACTACCTGGACTATACGGCCTTAAGTGTAAATAATCAATCCGTAAAAAATAACAACAATTTGATTAGATTTAATAACTAGTATTTTATTAAAAATTTTGAAAAATATCTTTAAAATATTTGTAATAAACTATAGATAAAGGTAGTGTCTGACAGATACATAGAAAAAAATCATCATTTAACTTTTCTCTTATTTTTGCATTTGAATAGATACATGGCATGATATTAAGATCACTAATAAACAAATTAAAGAGAGTTAAGCTTCATTGAAGTTGTCCCCCTTTTAATTGAAAACAATTTTCATATATTTCAAATTTTGATGAATGATGAGAAGATTTTCCTCACAACATAAGCAGCACAGTAAATTCAGTAGCCCATACAGTAAGCAATAATTTGACACAAAAATAAAAATTCTTGACATTTAGTTTACCACATGTCATTAAAATTCTTGTAATTTATTGCTTGTAGCAGTTCGCTTACTGAAAGTCAGTCTTTTTCTCTGGGCACTCCAGTTCACCATCCCTGAACTGACCGCCTCGATATAAGTGAAAGAATCTTGACAGGGGGATAAAACACCATTACTCCACTAGACTGTAATGACAACATTTCCTCTGATGATGTTATGTTATACAAAAAAGAAAGTTCTACTTTGACATGTTTGACGGCTCATGTGTGTTGGAAACCAGAGTATTCCGAAGAATAAATGAAGTCACAGTTACATTGGTGTGAAATCTGTCAGATATTACCTTAAATTATCACATTCAGTATATCGGAAGTAAATGGCTAATAAACATTGTGATTTTGAATGTATGAAACAGTTCTGGACTTTGTTTTTACAGTTGATAGAGCTTAAAATTTCTTGAATTTAAATATTAATCTTGATTTAATCTTAATACTCATTACTGAAGTATGTTAATGATTAATAATACAATTTTGGTAGTATTTTATTATTACTATGTAATATGATTATGACCCTCAGAAGACTGCCTAGCTTACGGTAGATAATGGTATTAGTACTATTATATTGCACTTACAATTAGTGGTAGTAGTTATTTATCTAATTCTGCAAGACTGGATATTTCAGATCCAATCTCACCGAGGTAAAGCATAAAAGAACTAAAGTAGTACCTCAGATTTAAGGGCAGACATTTTGTTCTATTGATGAATATTAAAGTTTTGGGTTCAATTGATGTGCAGGCAACATAAGTGCAAATTTCAAAAAGCACCTATTGGCAGGGGATCCTAATTCATAGAATTTGCTTTTGAAGTTTTGTGTATAAATGTTTGCTGGACTAGATTAGCGGGTAAGCTTTGACCTTTGTTTGGAAATATTTTCGCTATAATTAAACCTAATTATCCCTTGCCTTTTGGAGGAAGTGGTGGATATTAAATTCAAACTTCTGTCCTTTTGTCCATTCAGCTATTCCTTTTCCAGAATAATTCTCCAAAGCTATGAAGCAAAACTTAGTGCAAAGCATCAATATTGATAGGAGATGCATATATCAGTTGGTTTTCTCATTTTCCTGGGATTTAAGGCACATCACAAAAAGTACCTACTTGTAGGGGATCCTAATTCACAGAATTAGCTTGTTAGTATTTCAAGTAAATTCATTATTCACCAGATTTTTTTCTTATTTACTTGTTAAGGTTATGGATTTGGTTACTTTCAAAGTGTTACTTTGGGCCATCATTGTGGTACTACAAAATTAATCATATTCCTGTCACCATTATTGCAGAATTAGATATATAAAATGCATGTAGACATATGCTATTAGCATGTTATAGCATCTTTTTAGTTTATTTAGTTCCTCCTATAGTTGTAACCAGTCTAATTATCTAATAGTTAAATAGTTATAAACTAATTTAAATTTTGGAAAGCAATACATTGTGAGGTCTATAAATTTTGGGAAAAACCTCAGGAGATTTCAGCACCAACTAAGCTTTTTATAAGAGATATTAAAATGGACATATTTTGACATTATACATTTATTGCCTTTGAGTGAGGGGGATATGAACATTTGTTCACCGCAACAAGTCATTTTTCCTGAGGACCAAGCCTGACTCCGAGGGATATGTGACTTGTTAAGTGTGAAGAAATGTTTATATCTCCCTCACAAAAAGACAAGAAATTGCTGATATTGAAATGAAAGATGGCCATGGTATTAAAAGAGAGAAGGAAACATGAAATAAATTGGACAAAAATATAATAAATAGGACAGTCTGAAATGTTAAAAATGTTTTAATAAGCTTTAAGAAGTATTTTCTCTATTTGATTACCACTGCTAACATCAGGCAATTTGGTTAAGTTCACATGAGACGTTTTTTTTTAGAAAGTTGAATAAGTGATATTACAGGGAAACTTGATCGCGTGATATTTCTAACCTGGCCATGTGATTGAGCTCATCCAGTCAATTACATGTATCAGTATTTATGAATGAGTTACATGTATAATAATATGGAAGCATTAAGGTATAATGTCATAACAATGTAGTATTTTCAGTCTACCTGATTGGTCTAACTAATGGAATTAAAAATATTTTGGTCCAATTAAACATTACTTAATAAAATATACAGTTAACACATTGTTTTAATGTAGGAAATGGTAAAATTGGTTTTTGTATATACCGCTACTGGACTACTCATATGGTATTGCACGTTACTATATTGCAGGGTATTGTAGTTAGCATTGCTTATATATTTGCACTTATTTATTTATCAAAATATTTAATTATTAATTGCAATAAAATTGGACACAACGTCGGCTTTTATTTGAAAGAAATTCAGTTTATTACTTAACTTAATATACTTATTTGCATGGGATTTCTTTTTCTTTATTGTATTTTATAGAATTTTCATAATTTTAAATATATTTGACCAATTATTGATAATTTTAAATGAATTTTCAACCAAATTGATAATTTTAAATGTATCCATCAAATATAAAATTTTTAAATGTATCTGACTGAACATTAACAAGTTTACATGCAGAAAACTATGATAATATGGTAGGCTAGAAAATCACTGACCTTAAAAAACCAAATTATTATTATCACTTGTGATTTTCTTCATATGAAAGAAAAAGAAACCAATTTTGTATTAAATAAATTATTAACTGATAATGCATGGCTGTTCTACTATTTCATTTCACTCCTGATGATGTCGTTGTTATCTTATGGTCTACTATTTCATTTCACTCCTGATGATGTCGTTGTTATCTTATGGTCCACTATTTCATTTCACTCCTGATGATGTCGTCGTTATCTTATGGTCCACTATTTCATTTCACTCCTGATGATGTCGTTGTTATCTTATGGTCCAGTAATTTATTGTTGCAGGCATCATGTGACTTTGTATTGTAACATAATTTCCATTTATTAAAATATTCATGTCAGTAGGTTTTTCTCAGTTGAAGGAAAAGTCGTTCGACATATCACAAACCACCCATTCACAAATCTACAATATGTTAATCTAAAGAAAAGGATTTGGGAAAAATAATTTAAATTAGTTGTTTAGTCACATTATTATTGAAATTATTACTTTATTTTGTTTACCTCGTGGTTTACTCCACTGTATGTGCACTCCAATCCATGCATTATTGAATGATAAAACATGGGTAAATGTTGATTATTTCTTGATGAAATATCATTAAATATCTCTACTAACATACTGGATATAAATGAATGGTCAGACCAAATTTTACTGGAAAGTTGTTAAATCTTATTATATTTATATTGGCTAAACTTAATTTAAAATCTTATTTGTCTCAATAATTCTATCAATGTATTAGTTGTATATGATATTTGCAAAAAACAAGACAGTTATTTAATATTCATAAAAATTGCATGATATAGGGTTGTAATATGATATTTGCAAAAAACAAATCAGTTATTTAATATTCATAAAAATTGCATGAAATTTAGTTGTAATATGATATTTGCAAAAAAACAAATCAGTTATTTAATATTCATAAAAGTTGCATGGAATATGGTTGTAATAAATACATCGCATGACATGATTCTCTTATACTTTGCATTCTTCTCAAAAGCTAATTAGTAAAAAAAATTACAGTATTTTGGGTATGTATGCATGGACATGATGGGGTAGATTAAAATAAAGTCCCATGATTTGTAACTTACCTGTACATAGAATCATTATTTTAATTTTAGATGTAATTACTATGTAAAACTTATATGTAATTGTTTGTATATTGTTTACAAAAAGTATTTATATAAAGTTTTATGCTCATTTTTCAGGATAAATCAGGCAAAGAACAATCGAAGGTAGCATATTAAGTTTGATGATATTTGATAAGTTTGATACATCTGTCCTTGAGGCAGCATAGTAACAATCAGAGGAGGTACCAGTAATATCAAGTTTGTATTACTGTTCTAGAAGAATATGGATATTGATTCCATCTAAAATAAGAACTCGTATCCAGATAAATCTGAAATTTACTGAAAAAGAACATCATACCTACTTTTTGAGGCAGCATACAGAGGAAAAAATGCAACCAGCTGTAGGTTTTGGTCTGGTGAAGATTACCAGTTTATACCTTGTATATCCATGCTTGTGGCAGCAGACAAAAGCAAATACAATCACCTGTAGCTTTAAAAATAAGCTGTAAAAATGCTAATGTGTTTTAAACAGAAATTGGATTTCTAGGACTAAAAAAAACTAAAACCATGTGTATATACACCTTATATACAATTGTATAAAACTATATACACCTTAAACTTACAAAAAGATTTTATTTTATGAAAAAATGTATCTTATTGTTAACAAAATTTATATTTTGTATGTTGAAGTAAATTAAGAATTTTACCGTAGTGAAGAATTATTCAATGTAATGAAGTAATTTATATACATACAATGCCGAATTCCCGTAATTTATGAAAACACCTTATTTATATTACAACTGTGATATTTACAGGTTCATCAAAGAATCTATACCTCATATTTATAACACATATTATACTTGTTGTTTTTATTTATATGATGATGTTTATCACAGCTTAACTTCTCTATGTGACCTGTTAGTCAGTGTGCAGACCATCTTTGTTAACAGTTGTGTTTATTTCAACACGATTTTAAATGTACATACATGTATATGTTATTATGAAAATAATATTTGACAATGCTGAAGTCAACTCAATTTTAATTACCAGGTACGTGTACTTTCAAATATTTAAACATTTAGGTACAGTCAGTACCTGTTGACCTGTTGGCAAGTGTTACAGAATATGTCCCAGCAGATAAACACTAAATACTGAAAAAGGTAGAAGTAACATGTATGCTTTATCGACAAGCCAATTAAGTAAAATCCCCTGGATAAAAATGAAAATGTTGAGAAATCTGACAGTATCACGGCAGTAGTACATTTAAAATTCTCATTTCATGGTATTGAATTACATATATATAAAATTAGAAACGGATACCCAAGATGAGGTAGACCTCTGTTTCCACAAATATCATTACACTGGCACATGCTTTGTTTATTGTCTCACCACATTGGTTAGACAACCACTTCAGGTCAGGTCCTAGTATGAGGATAATTGCTTGCCCAAGGTGAGTTTTGTTCTCTAGGCATTTTGATTTCTTTTACCTTTCCGGTCTTAGCTGGGGCTTAAAGGACTATTTGGCCGACCCACCCACAAGATAGGTGAAATATACTTAGGATTATAAGTAAATGTCATGTTTTATGTAAACCAATGTTTCATTGTCATTCTTGTCTGAAAATGTTATTAAATTTATAGTTTATGTATTCTGTTTTCTATTCAATGACCATAAACAAAGCTCTTTATGTGTCTTATTGTCCAAATAATGATGATATTGTTCACCAAATTTGAGAATTGAAATGTCTTTCTGACAGGCTATAGTATCAAAATGTTTGTTCCATGGTTTTTTTGGTGGTTTTTTTTTTTGCCAAATTAACCTATATTTTATGTGATTCCAGTGTTATGACAGTGAAAATGTATGTTTGAAGTTGACGGTAAATGTAATCATGTTTAAAGCATAATTAACACTTTTTTTTTACATAAAATTAAGATACTTTAAATGTCTTTTTATTGTCCAACACATGAATCTTTTAATCTTTACAAATTTGAAGCTTTCTTTGACGCATATGCATTATCATCTGTGTTTGTTGTAAAACATTGTGAAAACTTTAAAGGTGACTGGTTTATGTAGCAACTGTGATTTGATGAACACATAGCACTGCTTTAGCATCTAGTCTTACTATTATTTTTGTAGTCCCTAAGCTTTGTTTTGTCCTGTAAATTCATAAACTGTGAATTCTGAATGTATTTAAATGTACACCATCTGAAAATTTTCTGTAAACTTTTTAAATCAGTCTTGTTCATTGACATAATTTGAAAAATTATTTTAATTTATTACTGTATTTAATAATTTGAGAGAGTGTGTCAGAGCAATCAATGTAATATTATTTGTGGACTTGCATATTGTTTATAGAATCTTAAAAACAAACCTGTATATTCCGTCCAATGTGTGTGTTTTCCGTCCAGTATATGAAGTCATATTTTTAATATGAGAATTTGAATATTTTGAAAGGTCCCATTTCATAGTAACACTACCTTTTTCCATGCAAGTACCCAAATCAAAATAATATTGAACTTCCTAAGTTTTTTTAAACATAAGTTCTATAGTGGTGGTAAAAATATCTGTATACATTTGTTTGAAGTTGTAGATGAATTTTATTGGTTGATATTTTTGGAATCAAATTCCACAAAATTCAATACACATTTAGAGATGTAACAGTATTATTGTTGCATAATCATGCAAGAAATTTTTGTTTTTGATTTTGCATGTGTTGTTAAAAGTTTGGTGTGATTGTGAAGCTGGGACCATATGTTTTTGTATGTCAGGGTATGTTGTATATCACTTGTTCATCTAATGGTGTTATATAAATTTGTGATCAAATTTTATTTTTAACAATAAAATATTTTTAAACAATGATTATCTAGGTTGTCGAGTTATTTTTAGCTCCCTGAGCATGAGCTATTGTGATCACTCTTTTTTCATCATGATTTGTGTCTTGCACCAACATGCGATTCTTAACCATTTTGAAGCAGCAATTGTAACCCTAATGTCATCAAACTTGCTCAGAATTGGTAATTTTGGGTACATTAACATCATATTAAAAGCAAGTGCATGTCCATGAGACTGGTGGCATGTGCAACAGGCCAAAACAATTGAAAACTGTTTCCAGATCTTCAAAAATGTATCATATGCATACAAAAGTGACTTTGTCAGAAACTTCCACACCAACATCAACAGCGATTTTAAGATATTATGGGCGAAAAATATTTACTTTCTAATTTTTTTTTTACCCCAGAAAAATAAAATGATTTGCCGTTCTTTTTGCTTTCTGAACACCACCTAATAATAACTGGCAAGACAGAAACCACTTCAGAAGATTTGTTGTGCAATCGTGTTGTATATGGTTTACAACAGACTAATTGAATAGCTGGATACCTCATAAAATGTACCATATTTTATACTATTTTGCCACATGCCCATCTGAAATTAGTGACATGTGTTTATTAAGTGTCTAGTGGCATAACAAAGTCTAAAATTCTGTAACCCTGTCTGAAAATGGTGACGTCCTTGTGTAAGTGAAATACCTGTAATCTTGACATTTCAGCAAATAGAAAATACATATGAAATATACAGCACAATTTTCTTGAAAAGAGTGTCATGCAAAGAGCCCGATACATTTACAACAGTTATTATAAACAAAAATACTTCAATATTATACATGAGTATACAATTTTTTATTTTATTTTGCATATGTACATACAAGTTGGAAATACAGGTATTCCTAAACCTATCTACATAATGCACGAGTACATAAAGCTTATGTTCTGCCATTACAAGTCTGTTATATTAGCATCATATAATTCTTGATTTATATCATCATTAATTTTAATCTTTACTCTCTATCAGCATAAAAATATCATTCATACCTACATTTTTAAACAAGTTTATCAAATCAAAATTGGATCCAAAAACTTTAATATTTATTTTTTTTTCAAATTTTTAAATATTCATAATTTACAACTATCATTCCTGTAACAAATGCTCTACTTTTTCTTTACATGCATGGACAGGCAAAATAAAAATTAAAATCTTATAACAAAACTTATCAGATTGCAGTTTATAAGTCATTTACAAAAATTTTAAGTGTAATTTTTCCTTCATTTGATGTACATTTGTAATTCTTACATCATTTTAAATTTACATAAAACGTAAATCTGAACAGAAGCTATCAAAGTTAAAAATACTATATAATGTGCGATAAAAAAAATCAATTACAAACTCACATCAAATGTAATGATCAGATCTGTAACAATAATGAAAGCACTTTTCATTTTAAGGTCACACCAAATTTATACATAATGTGTTTCATTTTAAAAATATTGTTGCATCAAATGTTACAATCCAATCAGTAACAATGATGAAAGCACCATTAACTTTAAGGCCACACCAAATTATTTTTTCGTTCTACAGATTTTTGTTTCAATTTTACTTTTTTCCCCTCTTAATCCTTAATTTTACAGATAGGGATGGCCAGATGAACTACACTTTAATTTGGAATGTCTTAAAATAATGCTGAAAATGTTCGACAGTGAGCAATTTTGTCTCCTGGTGTTTGACCCACTTACATCACCAATCTCGGATCGCTGGAATACTTACCGGTAAGTCAAAATTAACTACAACTGTTAGTGAAGCTGACCTATAACAACTTCAGTTTACATTTATATTTTTCATAATGTATCCTGAAATATAATTTTTTTCTGCAAAATTCCATCCAAAGGCCTTGAAAAATTTGAAAAAGTTACAGGTATTGTACCATTGTTCAAATAATTTTCAAGTACATGTACATGTATTGGTACTTGTACTCAATCAAAAACAAATGTTTCTATAATTTTGCGTAACACTCTAGATTTCAGTACACATATATAAATACATTTGTACACCCACCAAAAAAAAGTGGGAATATTGCATCTTATACAGCGTAATATGTTTAAACTGAACCCAGAGTGACCTAAAAACTGACTGAGGATTTTTGTTAAGCATAATCTGATAATTTTTTTTAGTTCTGAATATGTTCAATTTATACAGGATCGACTGTTGTAAATATTTGATCAAAAACTAAGAGAATTCTTCTCAATTGATGCCATGTGATCAGTGTATTCTTATCTAAACACATTCTACATTCAATAAAAATATCAAACATTAACATTTTATTTAACTTCAGGAAATGAAATCAAAAGAAAATGTTCCTCCACATTCTCAAATACAAATTCACTAAATAAGATCTTTTCAAGGTATATAATCATGATTTTATAAAATGCCATAATATTTTCAAGAATTTATTTTGAAAAAACTTAATTCCATAACATTTGTTAGAATAAATGTGAAAACATAATGTCATAACATTATCAAAAATTAATTTGAAAATGTTTAAATCAAAATAGATAATATTTAATTTAAACTAAACTGTCCATTTGTTTTTTCTCAGCAAATAAAATCCTAATTTTATAATGATAGTAGTTTTGAAAAATTGGTGATCACCACATGTGATTCATCGAGCAAAAACACACTTATTGGTCATTCCATAGATTAACTTGATCCACAACAATTTTTTAATTAAATGAAATATGAATGCACATGTATACAAAACCTTAAAATTAAGCACAATATAGTCTGTCAGTGATATATTGGCAGAGTGTTTATAAACATGGAAAAGTCTACATAAGGTGAATAGGGATCATATATAAAAAGTGGTTTTGACAAATAATGCATGAAGACGTGAATAAACGCATACGATAAGTTGATAACACAGTGTTAATACCCATTTGTGTAGAATAGACTCACCTGTGTTTATAAACACTGTCAAAATATCACTGACATGTTACATGTACATGTTACAAAATAAAAGTCAGTTTGAACAAACAATTGAAAATTGATATTGACATTGCATGTGCATGATTCTGCTTTGCCACATGAACTTCCGAGACACTGAATGATCATATTTTATTTCCAACAACATTTACAACTGATCTTAAATTTATTTGATAATGTATTATTATATATATAAGTGAATTGTCAATAAGTATGTGCAGTAAAAATCCTAATATAGATTTCTGTAGTATGTAACTATGGCATTTTCATTCACGGAAAGAACATCATCTTCTCATGTCACAAAAAACAAGGAAGGTATGGTTTTTGCCCATTATGTCACATATAATTTCATACATGACAAGCTTTCAACTGATTAAGAACAATGTTCAAAAACTTAATATCTAATTAAAAAAAATTATTATCATAATTATTAATATGATGTCACTAGCCTTAGTGTTTTTATCAGTCAAGGTTGCCATGACAGTTAGACATCATGTTCAACACAATGAAAGTGGACCATATATCTCTGTAACATACCCTGTAATCTTCATAAAAAACACCACCAGACAATAGGTCCAGGCCTAAAAAAGGGACTTGAGAACATGAAAGAAGCACATATTCATGATTGTTTTAAAGCATTATATATATTTAGTACCCATTTGGAAAGGCTTCATGTGCTGCTGCTATATATGAAGCTTCAAGTTTTTAGGCCTTTCAGCTCCTTACAAGATGTTTAAATGTTTTACTACATCAGGTCACACTGACCTTGATCCTCTTGACCTTAAATGAGGTTCAAGGTCAATCAGCTTTGTGTATTTGGTAGAGCTTCATGTCCTGATGCTATATATTACATTTCAAGCTTTTACAACTTTCAATCTATGACGATGTTTTACCATCTAGTACTAAAGGCCAATGTCAACTAATTATACAAACTTGAAATGGCTTTGGCCAAGCAACAGCGTTATTAACACTCAATATCACTGGTTCACTTGTTTTGGAGAAGCTTTAAACATGACAAAAGACAATCTCACAATAAGTCACTATAAGTCTTTAGCTCAGGTAACCCAAATAGTCTATCATTGACCGTTATGTACCGGTAACACTATAATTATATACACTATATATGATGTAACTTGGCAACATCCCTTTCTTCAGACCTTGAATTCTAGTAGACCTTGACCAGTAACAGAAGCCCTCCTAATTTGATGTGCTGGTAAATCAACAGAAATATAAACCCCCTGCTATGTCTATGTAGTACCCGGTACCACTAGATTTAAATGCTGGATGCCATTTTTATCAAATGTCTCCATTAAGCATGAAGACAAGGTCGTAACAGTCTCCGACGAATCTACAGCCATTTTATCTGGTAAATTGTCACTCTTGTTTTCTAGCGATATATTAACATACTGGGCAGTCTGAAAGTCAGAATCCGTGAGATCTTTGCCTCCAAAGTCTACAATCAGGCAACGATAGGTATCCCCAACAGGTGATAAGTCAACACCATTAACACCACTGACCTTTGACCTGTTTAAGCTGTTGTCATGTAAAATGATAACATCTTCCTCTGAATTTAGCTTTCTTGATTCAGATCTATCTTGTTCTTGTTCAGATGTGGCAACATGGGTGATATTGTCGTTAGCATCAAGAATAACCATAGAGTCATTCATGTCTCCCCTCAAAGCTGAAGTATCTGACACTGATACTACAGGTGAGTCTGAATTACCTTTGATTTTAATCCTATTTGGACTTATGGAATATACATCTTCAATGTTTGTATTTACACCATTTTTACCCCTCTTTGGTGAGGTATACAGCATTTCATCTGGAAAATTGATCAAAGATGATATATTAGATTTTTGATTTGATACTGCCTTCCTAGTCGGATAAAATTTACTAGGTGATGGAGATAAGTTCAAATCCTTCAAGTTCTCATTTTTCTTTCTATTGACAGAGCTGTTATCATCACTTTTTGATTGATCTGTGGTCGTTTTACCCCCATTCTTTTGAGGGCTTTCTTTCTGTATATGTTTTGTGTTACTTCTCAACTGTTTTGTGGGTGTTGTTGTACAATCTGGGTCTTGTTCAACAGAGACTTTCGGTAGAACTCGCAGCTCCCTAGTCGACTTAACTGGATATTTAGAACCAAATTTTTCCCTCATTAACGGTTTGACTCTTATTTTTTCCGGAGATTTCCCATCAATTTCCAAAGTTTTCCTGATAGTAATATTGTCCTTTATTGTTCTTCTAACAATAAATCTTTTCCCCTTCCACTTGATTACTAACGTTTTTCTCTGTTCACCACCAGAAAACACTAACGATTCCTCTTTGTTTAACATGTTCTCCTTCAACAATGATTTGACATTACACTTTTTTGATTTATCAGTTTTCTCTTCATCACTTTCCTTTGGTGATCCATGTAACCATAGTTTAATTGACATCTGATTGGAATCCTTCTTTAACTTATTATATTTCCTTTTGGTTTTTCCCTTTTCCTTTCCAGCCTGATCCAATATCAACTTTTTTCTATTTTTATTTCCATCACTGCTCGTCTCCAATGAGATTTTCGATTTGTTTTCCTTTTTAATTGTATCTTCACTGCTTGAATCAGCAGAACTTCTTGTATCAGTAAACATTTTAACTGGAGATAACGCATTGATGGAAAGTGGCTTTAAATTTTGACCAGACAGCTTTGCAGGCGAATTCCGTAGTGATAATTTTCTTTCTAATGTCCCTGAAGACTTCGGCGTTGATACAGATGGATAAACATTACTTTTACTTTTAACAAGTAAAGAATGGTTCTTTTTGTATCTGCATTGAGTTGAAAAGCTGGCATCCATTTCACTTTCAGATACAAATATATTGGATTCCGAGTCTCCAAACTGTGAATCATCAGTACGCAGGCTTGATCAAGTGTCATTACTGAGGAAGATGCATCTTGTGAGGCAATAGAAGAAGCCCTGTTATGATATCTTTTCTTAGCTTTTTTGCTCTTTCGTGATGGAAATAGAAAAGGATCGTATTTCCTCCGATAGCTTAATTTTTGGTTCTTCTTTCTCACATCTTCAACTGATAGCTGTTCTGAGGGTATTTTAGTTGACAAACCTCTTGCTTTGCTATCTACATCAGAGCACTCCGCTTCCTTGGTAACAGTAGCTGAAGCTACTGATGTAACCTTTTTCCTGTGAGAAGTTGTTGGACTGTGGAATCTATTTCCTAAATTGAAACTAACATCACTTTCAGTCTCGTCAAGTGAACATTCACTAAAATGAACAGATCTTGAACTTCTCAGCCTTTTGACACATTTTTTATATCTAAAAGGTTTTTTTCTTTTTCTGTCCATTTGACCACCATTATCCTTTTTTGACAGCTCTGATAACATGGTATCATTATCATCTGAGTCATCCCCATCAACAACAACATTGTCATCTGTCTCTTCATATGACAAACGTAATACTGTTCCAGGAGACACAGCTTTTTTCTTTGCAGCAAATTTTCTTCTCAGAGGAGGTGTTGCTTTCCTGAGTAGCCCACTAGAACCAGGATATTCACTTTTAGCTTTACTTTCATCTAGATTGCTATCATTGTCTGTCTTTTTTGGAGTATGTTTACCTCCCTTTCCTTTCTTTCTCTTGGGTAGACCAGTCTCTTTCCTAGCTGTAATAAGATAGGACTCAATAAATAACAGGCAAATGTTACGCTTCTTAAATGTTTAAAGAATACATTATACAACAAAGCTAAATATAGCAGAACTCTTCTTGCATGAGACCACATGTAATAGCTGAGTCGGCAAAGTGCTCACTACGTATGTGGGAGGTCATGGGTTTGAACCTGGCTGGGTCTGACCAAGATTTCAAAATAGCAAGTGACTATTCTTTCGCCAACCATCCTACATTTAAAACCAACATGATCCTTCAGAAGACCTTAAAAACAGATGTCCTGTTTTACAGCAGGTGTGGCACATTAAAGAACCCTTCCTGCCATGCCCAGAGAGTACTTCAAAGGTAAAAATTTCTGCCACTTTATCACTGTTGATGTCTCAATACAAGTGAAATATTCTTGACTGGGAAGTAAAACACTATTCAATCAATTAATCAATCTTCTTGTTAGGGGCTACTCTGACACTTCAATGGGACAAGAGTTAACTCTGAAAATACAATGGTCTCAATTTGTTCATTATAGTGTCTTGTTTATTGATCTTATTTCTTTTGCATTGGTGTATCGTTTTCTTGGTGACTCTGACTTTTGCCAAGTATGTATTATTTAACTTCAGCTTTCTATGTCTCCTGATAAATGTACACAAAACATTACATCCACTGGTAAAGGAAAATATCAACATACTAGAATCCCATAATAATGTATTTTTACATAAAAAATTGTTTATTGGTAGCCAATGGACACTTTGATAAGACTGATATGTTCAACCCCTTGGGTGAGATTTCCCTGTTCTACATGAATACTCAAAATGGATTCTTATAATTGTAAGTGTTTACCCCAAAGTCTATAAGCTTTTGTTTTATTTTGAGAAGTAAACACAAAAAGGGAATGAGTGTTTAAAAATGTGTCAGCATTTTATGGCTATTCCTAGCTCTACATGAAGAACCTAATCAGACAGATCGGATTTCAATTTTTTTCAACCATCTGATCAACCAGTAAATGTATGGTGGTCAACATCAGTGCAGAAGGAGCTTCTTTGCCACATTATATGTAACATGTTGAAGCATGTGTACAGAAACTGAAAGGCTAATTCATAATTTGGTCTCCAACAGGTGAAAAGTTTTTTCAGAACAAAATACTGACACTGCTCCTACACAAATATTATTAAAATATTTTAAACTTTCACATGGAATCCCAATACTTGCCCTTACCCCACTTCTCTGAGCATTCATGCATGATAAATATGTATACTCAACAACATTGACCTGTCTGCTTGACCTTTTATTAGAATATTCATATACATGTAGGAGGATCCAACTAAAATCTGTCAAAACATATTCAATAAAGGTGTTTACTCCTAAAACAGTTTGTGTTTTCCATTATGTACTTGTGTTACCTATACATAAATGCTCTTGTACATAGCATATACTGGTATTTGAATTAAAGGTCAAGCAGACAGGTCAATGTTGTTTGCCTATGTAATAGATTATATATTATATTAAATACCGGAAGCTTATGTAGACAGTTTAACAAGCATAAGGATAAAAGCGAGATAAGAGCATAGTGGTGTAATAAAAACTGACAGTATGCAAAGGTTGTAGGTAATTAATATAAAATTCAAGACATAAAAAGTTATGTGCAGTACATGTAGAGTATGACAGTCTTATACAGTCAATGCAATGCAATTAACATTTTTAGACAAAAATGAAAATGATCAATTATTTGTCAGGTTTCACATGTACACAATTAGGATGATTTGCAGCAATTACGGTAAAATCAAAATGCCAAAATGCTTTAATTTTCCCCCTATTGTTTATAAAAGCATTTTAATGTCATAAAAATCGGTAAAACATCACAACAAAAGCCTTCGTATGTTTTAAAATTTGTTGTTTATTATTGTAAAAAAAGAATAAATTAAGATTGTGTAAATGTATAATATTTTCAGACATGACAAACATTGATGAAAATAAATAATAAAATATTATCTTTGGATATACACGTACAAGTGACTTAAAAACAATAAGAATTGGCCTTTATCTAAAGACAATTTTACTTGTATGTATATTTAGTTAAAATGTAAATCTACAACATATGCCTGATATGGTAGTTTTGTGTAAGATAAAAATGATTGTAATAATCTTCAATAAAATTAAAATTTTAAAATGTAAATAAAACATTTTTTATATCACTTTATGAAAACCTTTCTCACAAACTTTTTTTCCCATTCCAACAGTAAAGACAATCAATCCATGTTCAGGATTGCATATTAATATACATAATTCTTAAATGGGATTTGCCAATTTATCAATACCCAACGTTTGTATTGAACAATATAGAATACAGTTATGTTACAGGGATCGAATTTTAGTGGAAATACTCGCTAAATGCGAGTGGAATTTCAATTTAGCGAGTTGAAGCTACATCATGCCGGCAAATTTTAGCGAGTATTTTTTAAATGCCAAGTTTCACTTTTGTACGATTATTTTAAGATAAAATTCATAAAATTCATGAAGTATTAGCCCCTCGGAAAACCCAATAAAAAAGACGATCTTGTCAGTTCGCACCGGCGTTCTTCTTTTTGATCTACATGTGGTTGTTTACAGTCGCTGCCGTATTGGATTTTTAAATTTACGCCAAGTGATATTGATAAATAAACACAAAATATGCTCTTTATACAGCGTTTTAAGTTGAATAAAGTTTATAATCAACACAAATATATTCACAGCTATAGCTATCAGTGTTGAAAGCAGTTTTAATTTTCAGGGACGATTTTGTTATGAAAATGAAAATATGATAATTTTGAATATGGGAAAATCCTGTCTATCCTCCAAGACTGTTGACTAGATATCACAGTGTGATTGAAATCGGGGCGAAATTATAAATGTTGCAGAGTTCCGAGAATAAAGAATAAAAGCTTTGACATTTAACTGATTATAAAAAGGACAGGGTGTCGTGATCATTTTAAAAAAGTATCAATAAATGGGCAGGAACTAAGTACGCCATGAGTTAAGCATCAGTATCGTAGTTCATGAATATATGCAAATTGTTTAATTACATATTAAAAAATTTAGCAAGTGAAAATTTATTTTAGCAAGTAGAAAAATCACCACTTGCTTTTTTTAGCAAGTGATAAAAAATGGGAAAATCGATCCCTGATGTTACTTCCCGAATAATATCAACTTATGTCTGATATTCCAAACCCAAGAGATATACCATTACACTTGCAATTGTTCCACACAAAACTTTCCAGGGTAGCATGTGATGGACACTGTATTTGGAGAATATTTGGAATAAATAGTGATATTTAATGACACCAACACAGATATACCATAAAAATCTAATAAAACCTCACAACAGGGCCAATCTCGCAACTTCAAAATGATTTAGCTATATTTTTAGCATTTACATATATTTGGCAATGATTTTACTGAAAGAAGTTTCACACATTCATTCACAAAACAATATAGACCAAGACTAACGTACATGTAAATATCTCTAGGATTAGAATAATGTCTGATATACTAAATGATCTTGCAATGACATAAAAATGTGACAAAAATCCTATATTTTAAGATATGGGGTAAATGGGAGACAATAAATTAAGGTGAAATATGCTATATATTTAAAGCTTTGTTAACTAAATGCGATTTTGCTATATATGTACATGTATATATAAATATGGCTGGATTATGTTAAAAGTGGTTAGGTACACATGTATATAAAATTATACACCAGGGTTCGGTAGTTCAATGCTCTGTTAGCTTTACAAGTTTGTTGTAACTGAAAACTTATACATAATCATATACATTAGCTAGTGCATTTGAAATCTATATATATGTGTGTGTATGTTGAAATAATAGTGCATAATATTGTTGTATGTTGGTATTGTCCATATGATGATTTGAATTTTGATTAATGAAGTCGCTAACAGAGCTATGAACAATCCGACCCAGCCCAGTACTTATCAACTAGAAATATTCATACATAAAACACTCACGTTTTACCATATTTCTTTACATTTCTCACTTTCTTTTCTGAGTCATATATTTTGACTGGCAGTTTTATTCTTGGATAATATTTATATAAATAAGCAAGAAAATGTGAAAAGCAGCGATATCCATTCTCAGAATAGTTCTGGCTATACAGCATACAGTTTAACCCGTCTTAAAGACCATCTGTTAAATAAATATATGCCTGAGAGAATCAAACTCATTACTTTCTGTGCTAGATAAGCTACTCCTAGTAGCCTCTTTTACAGTTCTCCCATAGGTGGTATTTTGAAGACAGGTTTGACTGTACACATGAGTATATAATAAGCAGTGATGTGTATATATACAGATGTTAACAGTACGGTAATTTAGGTATTATCCATGGTCTTACATTTTTCATCAATAACTTTACAATCAGCACACACGTCGTTACTACCAATCTTGTGTAGACTGTGACAACCAACATGTGTACCTGTAGACCCACACCAATCACATACAATTATCTCCCATTTCCTGAAATAGAACAAATTTTCAATCAGTAACATACACATTATAAAACAGAGAAATCTTATAACTATCATCAACAAACAGAGAAATCTTATAACTATCATCAACTTTATTAATTGATGTTTTAGACTTTGGAATGTAGGATCTACAACTGTTTGCAATCATTTTGTATGTTTAAAATTATTACGGAATAAAGGTAGTTTCCCCTAGGGAAAAATGACTAATATTTCCCAATTTGTCCACCAAAATTCCCCTAAAACAAGTGATGCACTGGAAAATTAAACCTAATGATTGTCTTTATATCCACAAAATATCAAATAGTACCACAATATAGTGTCTTTGCAATGAAGATACTAGTTATTGCCAGCATGTCATAATGCAGTTTGATATCAGAACTTTAATTTTCTCAATTTTAAAGGCAGAAGGTAGTTTTTTTTTTTAAAAAAATGTAATAAAATCACTGCAGTGTAAAGCATTGCAAACCATAATATATACATAAGTCATTGTCAAATTGTATGTTTTCATCAAATTCAAAATTACATCATTCATTTCTTTAATTTCTAAACCCTAAACATGAAACAAAGACCTACCATAACCATGTGGCAAAATGGAAGATGACTAAAAACTCTACAAATACATGTATATTTCTGACATTGATATTTGAAATCAAATGGAAATATGACTAGGCATACCGGTAGATTTATACCATCCACTAACATTGAATCTTGGCTTGCCCTATCTTTCTCTCTCTCTCTCCCCCCCCCCCCCCCCCCCCCCCCCAATTATTTTTTTCATAATTCTACAAATGATTTATCAACAGTATAATAATCATTACCCGCCATCTTTATTGTAATCTCTTCCATGAACACATTTACATCTTACAGCATCACAATGAGTATACCGTTCTAACAGCTCATTGAAAGCATTTGGTTCCCTCTCCCATGCAGCATCTCTGTTTAAAAAATTATAATGTTGTATGTGGATCATTTTTATCATTCAGTTTAAAAGATGTACATCATATAGTAGTGAATCTTAATGTATATGAAACTTGAGAAAGCAAACCTAAATATCACGAGTCAGGCAAAAATGTGACCCGAAGTCTTAATTTATATTAAGCATACATGCAATTCAACTTTAACCAGCAATATTAGGCACAAACACGAGGTTCGCAGAGTAACACAATCATCTCTGTACATAGGGGCCTTGGTGGTCGTGTGGTCTAAAGTGTGCACTTATGGATAACAGAGCTTCTTGCTGCCCAAGTCTGAATCCTACTTCGGATCCTTGTGTGAGAAAGTTTGTCAGTTCCTTGCCGACGGTTGGTAGTTTTCTCTGGACATTCCCGTTCCCTCCAACATCTCAGAACTGGCTGGATATAAGTGAAAGAATTTTGACAGGTGGGTGTTAAAGTCCAATACTCAACTATTCTGTTCCTTATGAAAACTAAAAAAAAATTAAAAGACAAAACACTTACTGTCAGGTAAATATATTCCAAATTTAAGCATTTCTGCTTGAAACATGTCTTTGTTATTACATAATGGACACTTAAAGAAATGAAGACCTGCTGCAGTTGAATGTCTCTGAAAAAAAATTATGCTAGAAATGCTTAATATGACAAATGTGAATATCTAATAAAAATAAAATTGTATGGTAATGGTAAAATTTTTCTTATAGCCAGTGATTTATTAGGGTCTTTTGGAGAAAGGGTCCCAAACTCATACTTTTGCTGACAGTATTACTTCATTTTCACTCCCATGTTTATCATCTCCTTTACATTAACCATTTTATATTTAATCAAGATCTGCTTTTTTCTATTTTCAATTTGCCAACAAAAAAGTCATCCTGTCGGGTCTATATTCCGGTTATGCTTCTGATATTGCATCTTGCCCACATTGCCGGTTTTTGAGAATGAGTTGTGACCAATATGGCTTCAACCATCGAGAGTCATGTTTAGATAGGCAGTTATTAACCCTACAGCTTTTAACTGATATAGTTGTTTGTTTGTACAAGGAACATAATTAACTGAAGCCATGAGTTCAGTTATGGATAAAAATCATAGCTATTGATGACAAGAACGTGCCAATCTCCCGACAGAAGTTAAAATTCTTTTTTTTTTGTTACTTTATGAATTCATAGGACTTCAGATTTTAGTACAAGTTCACAGAACAATTTTACTTCAAGTTAACAAACACTATTTTCTATTTTCGTTGAATTTTCCTCCGGGGGTGAGGGGACCTTAAAATTAATCCAAAAATTTGAGATATCTGAGTTTAAGATAACCGGACTTATTTTGGTTAAATAAAGAACAGCTCATTCCGGACTTTTTAAAAAAGTTCCAACTTATCCGGAAATTCAAGAAATAAATGATCAAGATAACGAAATTCAACTGTAGTTGTAAGATATTATATTAATGTATGAGATTTTACAGAAGTAGGAATGTTAACCCACCTGTATGCAGGATCTGTGGAACCATGAGTTCCGACAACATGGAGCACGTAATGTCTCATTGCTTGCTCTAGCTTCTACAGACATCATACAGATAGCACACAGCGTATTAGCTGTACCATAAAAAGATAACCTATCACTGACTAGATTGTTTTGTCTGGGTCTGTGTTCCTCACAATAAGATCTGAAAAACAAAATTCAAATCATAATCTATGCAAAGGAGGATATGTATTAAGGGCCCTATTTGGTTCTCCTCCAAAAATGAATGGTATCCGAAATCAAAATATGGACAGAGGTGTACATTAGAATCAATCTTTCAAAATTGTATTACAGAACTAATCATTTTTAGAGCAGTTCTTTTTAGAGTTTTGGTGCAGTAAAGATGTCAAATTTTTCTGATTTTTCTATTTTATGACATTTTTTTAACTTGAAAGTCACACTATTCCCATAAGAAAATCCACAAAAATTGAAATGATATGTTTGAATCAGTTATTTCTGCTCCTAAATGTCCTATCAATAAAGTGGAGTAATGTATTTTAGTGTCCTAGTCAAGATTATTTCACTTATATCAAGAGAGTCTGGTAAAGTGATGGAAACTGGAGAAATCTATCAACCGATAAGTTCAGAGTTTTGTGATGAGATCAACATGTTTAACCTTTGATTAATCTAAGAACTAGTGTGTTAATATTGTAATCCTAAAATGTTTGTATGTATGACCTGGCCAGTGTTAAAAATCACCACCACCAGCTCTCAAGGTGAACGCTCTAGCACTTGACCTGGGATCCACTACATGTGTTTTATTTAGACCAATTGCCAACATTAATCAGAATCATTTTGGATATAGAATAGTGACTTGAAAGTTGACCATGTATACAAACCTATATGAATCATAGAATTGATGCAGTGTCCCACTCTCTCTTCCACAGTGAAAATGAAACACTCTTCTACAAGAACCAACAACACATCCAACAGTAGCACCTTTTTGTTTACAATATGAACATCTCTGGAATAATAACAAGACAGAATGTACTAACAATTTACATAAGTGTTCAACTAGAAGCTGGTAAACGGGGACATTGACACCCTTCCAATGTAAAAATTGAGGAAATTTGAGAAAAAGTGGGGAGGAAAAAAAAACAAAAAAACAATAAACATGAAAAAATCTTATTGACTGCATTTTTTCATTGTAGAAACTGCAAACATGTCACAGAATGAAAATTTTACATAAATGAAGTCTCTAATCTGCTATCATTTATCAACACAATCTGAAACCATCTTCTATAAAAACAGGCCTCTTTATCTAGACAGTGAATTTTCAGTGACATTAATTTCTCATAAAGCATATACCAAAGATGTAGAGACAGACAGACACAGACAGACAGACAGACAGACAGACAGGTTGGTTCATTCTTATACTGTCACAGCAATAAGAGTAAAAGAGGTGAAAAATTACTGCAAATTATGTACAATGGCTCTTGCCAGACAACATAAAACATGAAAAAACAATAAAATACCCCATGTATATTTTTTTCTCATAAACTTCAACTCATGTAAAAAAAAAAAAATGCCCAATTTACAATAACCCCAAAAAGATTGTTTTTGGGATATGGACATGATAATCTTTTATATTAATGAAACTCACCAGTCTTCTACCTCTAGTGACTTCTTTTAAGATATCCTGAGGTAAAAATCCAAGAACCCCATCATCCTCTGTTTTACCACCTTGTCCTAAACCACTGGAAAATAACTGTAATATAAATGATACAAACATTTTAGCTTAAATTTATTATCTGACAAGTACCTGTAATAAAAAAATACCCATCATGTGGAATTTTTTACCAGGACTTGAAAAAAAATATTTCAATACTGGTTGTGAAGTACTCACAAGTACCTGTAATTAAAATAAACTACCCATCATGTGGAAATTTTTACCAGGACTTGAAAAAAAAGATATTTGAATACTGGTTGTGAAGTACTCACTAGTACCTGTAATCAAAATAAACTACCCATCATGTGGAAATAGGGGAGTTTAACAATTTTATCTCCCTTGATTACTCTCTATGGTTAGAGGTAAGAAAGTGTGCTGTCTGCAAGCCAGGGGGCATTCCCCTATTACCTACATACATGTGCTAGTATGAAACTACATTATATTTTATTTTCTTTTTTTTTTTATATTTATATCTTTATTCATTTCTATATGATATACATAGACATAAAAAGACATCAATGTTACACCATTCATACACACATTTACACACATATTTACACCAGGTTGTAATTTGATTTTTCATTTTATGTTGTATATATAACAAAGGATTATACAAGGGCATCAAATATGCCCCACTTTTCACAGTAAGAGATACAATTTTTCTTGTGGATATATTCATCAATCTTTTTGTAATATAAAATTTCTTTTCTAGCTGTTTCAAAAAATGGCAATGTTTTTTGCATTTTTGCTCTGTATATATGATTTTTACATAATAGTATAATAAGGTTGAGAGCATATCTGTTTTTACAACAATAACCAAAAAGAATATCTAACAAATTGAAATCAATGTCAAGATTTAAGTTATCATTTATCCATTTGGCAACATTTTTCCAGAAAATAGTTGTAATTTTACAATCCCAAAAAATATGTATCAGTGTTTCAGATTGTTCATGACAGAAATCACATATATCATGGTCTTTTACACCAATCTTGTATAAAAATGTATTTGTACATAATATTCTATGAACAATTCTGTATTGGAACCATGTTAATCTGGTGTCTTTTACATGTTTAACAGTGTAAAAATTACAAAGTTTCCACCATTTTGCACTAAACTGAGTGTCAAGGGTAATTTCCCATTTTACTTCGCTCTTAGGCTGAGAGTAAAGTTTCTGAATAAAAATATCATAAAAATCTCTGCTGCCTTTGTTATTTTTTGTTAATAATTCTACAAATTTTACTGACACTAAGTTAGATTCATATCTTATATGTTCAAATTTGTCATATAACATGGCAACTGACTTTTTAAGACCTAAGAACATAGTAAAGGCTGGGGAGAAATTATATTTCTCGCATAAGAGCTCATAACTGAGTAAATCACCATTTTCACTTAGTATATCACCAATATATAGTATGTTACGTTTAAAAAACGAGCTATAAAAAACTGGTTTATTATTAATAACAATAATATCATTATACCATAATGGGATATGTTCATATACTTCTTCGTCAATATTAAGTCTAAGACTATATAGTGCTGAAAATACTTCGGCCCAAAAGGGGTTTTTTGTCGCTTGAGATAAGTGTTTACTGTACGCATTACCAAACTTTACAAAGTTTTTGAACAGAGTTGGCATGGTGTCATATAACAACTTCACCCAGGAAGATTCAGATGTAATCAATCTTCTTATCCATGTTAGTTTCAGACTTTTAATAAATGAAGGAGTGTGCACCATTCTTAAACCACCGTTAGTGAAATCTTGTACTAATAGTTTCCTAGAAATCCTATCAACTTTATTATTCCATATAAATTTGAAAAAAAGTTTTTCTAGTTTCTGTAGTATCATCCGAGATGGTGAGGGGAGACTGATAAACAGATGTGTAAGTTTAGAGAGCAAGATAGTTTTAACTACAGTTATTTTACCAATAGGTGTCAACATTCTCTTAGACCAGACAAAGATTAATCTCTCAATTTCACTAATTTTGTTTTCATAATTGAGATCAACCATTTGGATCAGATTTAGTGAGAAGATAATACCCAAGATAACAATAGGGTTACTTGTCCATTCCAAATTATAGTCTTCACAAAGTTTGTCAGTAGAATATTTTTTTGAGCCAATCCACATGCATTTAGTCTTTTCATAGTTAGGTTTTAACCCTGAATATTTTGAGAACTGGTAAATCAGAGACAGTGTATTACGCAAAGAAGCTTCTGAACCATCAAGTAAGATAACAGTATCATCGGCATATTGTGAAAGCTTATACTCATTACCTTTGATACAGATGCCTTTTATCTCACTATGATTTCGTAACATAATAGCCATTATTTCAGCACAAATAATGAATAAGTACGGTGAAATTGGGTCACCTTGACGGCAGCCACGACCAATATTAAAGAATTCTGAAAAGTAGCCATTCTGTATTACACAGAGTTTTACATCATTCAGTATAATCTGAATCCAGTGTTTAAAATAATCACCAAAATTAAAAAATCCTAAAGTTTTAAAAATAAAATTCCAGGACACTGAGTCAAATGCTTTTTCAAAATCAATGGAAAGCATAATTCCAGGTATATCATTTTCTTCAGTTGAATGGATTACATCATATAAAAGCCTTGTGTTTTCCCCAATATATCTGCCTGCTATAAACCCTTTTTGATTTTCATGGATAATTAAATTCATGACAGTTTTTATTCTATTCGCCAGGACTGTAGATAATATTTTATAGCTAACATTTAGCAGTGAAATAGGTCTCCAGTTCTTAAGGAGTTCTCTGGGTTTATTGCTTTTTGGGATTAGAGTTACAATTCCAAGTTTTTGTGTGTGAGATAATTCTCTTGTTTTAAAACTGTATATTAAACTTCTATATAAAAAATCACCTATATCAATCCAGAAAAATTTATAAAATTCTGCTGAAAAACCATCAGTTCCTGGGGTTTTATCATTTTTTAGATGCTTTAGAGCTATTAATACTTCATGTTTAGTAATATCTTTATCAAGGTTTTGTGTATCGGTACATGTTAGTTTTGGAATGTTTACATTTCCTAAGAGCTCCTCCAGGTCAACATTCTCAAGTTCAATATCTTTATTTGCATATAAGTTTGCATAGAATGTTTTAATTTCTTGTAAAATTTCTTTCTGACTATAGAGAACATCTCCATTTTGCTTTTTAAGCTTAGTTACACTTTTATCAACAAAGTTTCGTTTTTCTAGGTTACAAAAATATCTTGTAGGCTTCTCGCCATCTTCAATCCATTTAGAGCGGGTTCTTAGCAAAAGACCTTCTAATTCTGATTTTCTTAATTCCTCTTGTTCTGATTTTAGTTCACATAGTATGTTATTTAAAAGACTATTATTAGTTTCGTCTACAATTGCTTGTAAAAATTTAATCTGATGAATAAATGAATTATTTTTTATATTTCTTTCTTTTTTTTTACTTGATGTATAGGGAATTGTCATTTGTCTTATTTTCATTAACAGAACTTCCAAAAAAGCATGATCGCTAATTAAAAATTGTAAATTTCCATTTGACGGCTCTGAAATAAAGTCTAGAGTATATACTGGAATTGCATATTCTTTTTTAACTTGCAGAATAATATCTTTTACCTTTTGTATATAAACCGGGTCCTTAAGAAGTGAGTTATTAAAGCGCCAAAAACCCCTACCCCTTTCAATATCTGAAATTCTAATTTGTATTTCAATTATTGAATGATCGGTCCTATATCCAGGGGATATATCTATTTTTTCAATTAAGGATAACAGTTCCTCTGAAATTAAAAAAAAATCCAGGCGGGCTTTTTTAGTTGGATTGCTTCTAAACCAAGTTTATTTTCTTAAACGATATAAGTCTGAAAATAAATAAATAAATAAATAAATAAATAAGACTGAAAAGTAATCTTGACCCAATAATACCCACAATGTAATTGAATAATGATTGATGCAAGGTTGAATTATAGTATTTAAATAAATAAATAAATAAATAAATAAATAAATTTTGAAACATGACCTTGAATGCTGCATCAATTTACACTTTAAATATTTTAAATCTTTATGTTATTTTTAATTTTTATCTATTCTTTTTTATTTTTACTTTTTTCATCGACACATAGTGAAATAATTCATGTCATGTCTATCAATTAAAATTATTATTTATTTATTTATTTATTTATTTATTTATTTATTTTAAATTTTATTTTTGAAAGTAACTTTATAAGGGAATGGTTGGTTACTTTAGTTAAAAATGTTTGAAATAAATAGGGATTTTTTCTAAAAAGTAATGAATCGTTTACCATTTCATATGCCATTTTTATGAAATCATAAAATACAGACGTGTTTTATAAATAAAAAAAAATGACAACCAAAAAATTAACGGATAAAATTATTGAAACCATGCAGATTAACATACTAATTTTTTATTCACATTCTAAATACTTTTACAATATTCTCTAACATTCATACATTTCATTTATCAGTTTATAAGTTTATATTATCTTGTATATTGAATAAGTTTGATGAAGTTTGTGTAATTTATAAAAACGATACTTGTAAATTCTTAATTTTATCGATGGATGGTGACCATAAAGAGATTCAAAGTTTCCTTCCGACGCGTCGAGTCTATTTTGTCGTTTGTCGGTACGTGTCATGTATTGAGTCATCCGGTAATGTTGACAGGTGTGCGGGGGTATGTGAATTACGGATACTAATTAACAGATTAAGACTTAAACACCATAATCTTGGTAATACATTACGGGATAAACAATTCATCAATGAGAAACTTTTTAATAAACAGCAATGTAACATGTAGATATGAGGAGCATCATATTTCTTGGAGCAAATATTGGGTCAGGGAAAGAATAATATGTAATTGTAATCGCCATAAGTACATCATAATTTTGGGTTCGTTTAATTAATTAAAATTAGTTAAATGTAATTCTGTCAAAGGCAATTATATACATGTATACAGAATATATCGATTCAATTTTCTCCCACATCGGCGTAAACTTTGTAAGTTTTGATACTATTTCAAGAAAAGAACAACTGATAAAGTTCTTCCACAAACTTGTATGTATTGAAGATTGTTTTTCTAGCTATAGACTGCCTATTATTAGTATCATATCTTTGTCCTTGTAGCAAACATAACCATTTTATTTTATTTGTAAAGTTTAAAATGCTAAACAAAATATATTAATTATACTTCTTTAATTTGGTTTATTCATTTTTATCATCTTTTAATTTTAACTGTTTTTTTTTTAATTCTTGATAGTTTTAATTTCTAAAATATTAAATAATTAACATATTTGACTTAAATAAAATATAAATTTATTAGTAAGAAAAAGTTTTGTTACATAAAATATATATTTATTCATGAATGAATGTAAATATATCCCATTTACGGCAATTTTTAACAAGTTATAAGCGTTACCAGCCTTAGACCTTTATTACGACTGCCCCCTCGATTGCAAATCACGTCCAATCTCGTAAGGTCACGGGCCTTGCGCATGCGTAATAAACAATGTTAAACTCCTCTATTTTTACCAGGACTTGAAAAAAAAGATATTTGAATACTGGTTGTGAAGTACAGACAAGTACCTGTAATCAAAATAAACTACCCATCATGTGGACATTTTTACCAGGACTTGAAAAAAAAAAAAGAAATTTCAATACTGGTTGTGAAGTACTCACAAGTACCTGTAATTAAAATAAACTACCCATCATGTGGAAATTTTTACCAGGACTTGAAAAAAAAGATATTTGAATACTGGTTGTGAAGTACCGGTACTCACAAGTACCTGTAATCAAAATAAACTACCCATCATGTGGAAATTTTTACCAGGACTTGAAAAAAAAGATATTTTAATACTGGTTGTGAAGTACAGACAAGTACCTGTAATCAAAATAAACTACCCAACATGTGGACATTTTTACCAGGACTTGAAAAAAAAAAGATATTTGAATACTGGTTGTGAAGTACTGGAACACATATACATTACATACGGATGGTAATTAAAAACAACTGTTCTAAAACCCCACAAATCCAGGACACTGAACATCTCAGAAAATGAGAAGTTGTATTCACAATGATTCTGTATAGTGGTCAAAAGGACAAAACACAGCATTTATAATTAGAATGAAAAAGTATAGATGAGGAATACATGTATGTTAATAAAATAAGGCAATCATGAATAATAAGAAATACTGAACATTAGCTTTTTAGCCATATGTGCAACCAATAAAATGCACTATAATAAAATTAAATATAAGACAGGTCAATGCAATCAGGATCGATGAAAAGCCATGTTGCAGAACAGTTCTTGATTTTTGACAGGGACTGAAGGTATAATAAACCATTGCTTTTGCTTGGCAATGCTTTCCCGATACCATCATCTGCTTTTAAGATACTGACGAGATCAAATCAGCCTTCTCTTAAAAATTATTTAAACATCTGTTTATTACCTCTGCTAAATGCACAATATCCTAGTTGATGGGTCTTATTCTATAAATTATATATTCAGATTTTTTATAAATATCTTACCATGCAAAAATAATGTACTGTTAAATTACATTTCCGTATCAATTTTCCTAAGATATCTTCATTGTCCTCTTGCTGCTTACAGAACACACAGATATTGGGATCTAAAGTGTCTGTAAAAAACAACATAGAAATTCAGAACTTAAATGTTCAGATCATGTAGTTTTAATGAAATCAGTTTTCTTAAAATTTTTACACGGTGTTTGTGATGGTGAAAATATGCCAAATGATGTTATTGGTAACATTCTTGTATTTACATTGTCTATGTTTCCATTCCTGGTAAACAAAATCGCCATTGGCTACTAATTTTTGAGGAATTCTTTCAAAAAGTCACCTATTTTAACAAATTTGTGGAAAAATACTTTAAAAAGGACTATATTTTTACAAATTTTGAAAATTTGGCTACTAATTATTTTAAATTTATGGAAACCTAGCACTGTAGGTATAAAAGGATCAACAATTTACCTGAATATTCAACATGTTGAAATTTTTAATATGTGCAGAGATCTTCTTTGTTTAATGTGGAAGCACATATTGATTTCCCATTATGACTAGGTTCAAGTAAGTGAAAAATACTGAACTCTATTAAAAAAACTTCATTGAATTTTCTATGATATTCATTCTGCACACAAGGTTACTCTGACAATACAATAGTACATCTATATATTACAAATGTATATATTATAATTATGTAATATAACATCAACCGATTCAAAGTTCTGAAAATGTTATATAACTTTTCAGTAAATTATTTAACACCCATCGCTGTATTTGTTTTTTGTTCAATGTCTTGCTGTTTCAATGTTTGTTTTACATACAAAGCTGAAACAAGTACAGTAAATGCTGTTTTATTCCAAGCCTGACATAATGCCTTTGATAAGTCATCGACATGTAAAGTGTTAAAAATGTCAGATTTGTCAAAACCAATTCATACCTATCAAGCTTTTGGCATCATGTTTCTTAAGTTTTTTCTTTGCTCCGGAAGCCATTATAGCAGACTACCAGTCCTAAAGCATAATAAAGGCAAAAATAAAATAAAAACAATATATCAAATATGTCAAACCTCCTACTAGGATGCTATCGTAAGAAGACAATTAATATTAACATAATTTAAGCAGTTTGTCCAACATATGCTCATTCAATATTTTAGTACTAAAAAATTATATAATCATAAGAAAACCCAGATTTGACCTGATGGCCTAGACGTTTGACCTACACATCTAAATTTAGTATGTGGCTTAATATTTGTGTCGTGTTTGATCAAATCAATTAAAATATGTGGAAGTTTATAGACCCCACATGACATTTAGGCCTAAAAAAAAAATGTGTGTTTCCACTAACATAGAATTATTATAAAGGGTCGGTAGGTCGATTTTTTATTTTTTTAATGCATGTGTATGTACTGTATTATGTTAAAATTATATTATAAATGTGCTCTTTAAGGTAGTTCCATACCATGGTGACGTCGTCGTTTTGTGCGTACGGTCGAAATGTCAGATTTGACGTCTTTTTATCTATGACGTCATGAATAATTTGGTCTTCTGCGCCTACAGAATTATGGCGGGAACGCTGTAACTCGTATCATTGAGAATTATTTTCTGTATTCACAAACGAATATAGTTCACAATATCAATTTTGAGTATGATTTTAAAGAACTAAACTAAATGTATATTTTAATAGAAATTAGAAAGATCTATACTGTTGACGCTAAAAATTCTAAATAATTTTAGTACACCGCTTAAAATTTGAAGTGCTGCGTTGTAAATGCTGCTTCATGTGACTTTATCGGCGAATTTAAATACAGATAGTATGACGCAAACTGACCGGGGATTCTTCAATAAACATAATGTATAATATTTTTTCTCGGTGTCAAATTGACTATGCTCTTTTATTTGTGTTTCATTTTGACGGCCTAGTGTCAAGAACGCTTCATCAATATATACAAAATTTTTTTCTACTTTAATTCATCTGTGTTTGGTAACGGTTGCTATGTCTACAGACCATATATTATTTAAAACTGGTTTTGTTTTGCACAATCAAAATAGTTCACAGTCAGTGTTTTTGTTTATTTGTTAATACCAAACAAAAAATTGAGTTCATTATAGTATACTAGGACATTAATGGTGTCTTCTTATGTTCCGAATAAGGTTTTTTTTTTCTTGTTTCAGGATTTTGATGCAATTTTATGAAAAAAATAGCTTGATGACCCCCTATTTTTTGTTTTAGAAAATAATACTTATATATCCATGTGCAATATATGTGAAAATCAGGGGTCGTATTCGACTTAGTTTTTTAAGTATCTACAAATTAGCGAAAAGGTGTTACTTTTAGTTTTCCGGACTTTAAATGTTCTCTCTTGATAGGTGGCGCTGTAGAAAATCACCACGTGATCGGAAGTAAAATTCCATTGGTCCAAATTATTTTCATGACATAATGGTTAAGTTAAATGCAAGACACTTTGGGTTTCTAAGAATGACAAAAAATTATTAAAGCTTATTTGTTGACACCAGTGGTTATACTTTGATCATTTATCCCGTGAAAATGACCACCAGGTGGCGCTTCAGAACTTCTCAAACAAGTCGAAAACCTACCCTCAATTTTTGGCATGTTGAATAATTCATGCCCATGTACAACATATCAAAATTTCAATATATGTTTTCAAGCGATCTGTAAGGTATAGAACTACCTTAAGTTATTTTGGTTATCATGGTCGAAACAGTTATAATGATTACATATCAAAAACATGTATAAATCAAAGGTTTTGCTGGCTTGTTTTTGATACAATAGATTTTGATCTAAAAACGAAAACGGATTTTTAAACATCCGGAAAAAAAATGGAGTCGGTCTTTTTAGTAGTCGGTCGGGTTAGCGGAAACACACACATTTTTTTAGGCCTTAGCATTAGACACCAAAACTAAGACCTTTGGCCTTACATGCCTAAATGTAGTACAGAACACATTGTTTCATGTTGGTATACACTTGTGCAAAGTTGATCAAATCCATCTAAACAAGAGGCCCAGGGGCCACATCGCTCACCTGAGCAACTTGCTAGGTAGAAGCCGAAATGAGTTCAGTATTGAAGTGAGTGCAGGGGAGGGAGGTTTTGTACAAACTGAAATCTATACTTCCTACCGATGCTTTTCACTAAACAATTTGTAAGTATTTCTATGTACCGTAAAAGGTTGATGTTTCGACAAGCCTCGGCTTATTCCGTTACCTTTTTCTTACAGCATTTCAACCAATGAAATAATTTTAAAAAAAATTTTCATCATGCAATCTACCAATCTCAAAAGAGAGAAAATGCATAGGCCGAATACTGTAATCGGGAAATGGCAAATAGAAATTATAGAATACAGCAGGATTTACATTAAAAATTAGCTTTTAAATACAAGTACAATTAATATATTTCTCATGAACAATATATTTAACTTTATATCAAAATACTTATATAAAAGAATACAGCATGGAAAATACACTATTATTTAACCATGATTTGAACAAACTGGAATCTACACTACCAGAGGATGCTTCCATTTTAATTTGAGCTTTCCTGGCCTAATAGTTTTTGAGGAGAAGATTTTTAAAGATTCTCTCTATATATTCCTGTGTAAAACTTGACCCCCCTCTTGTGGCCCCACCCTACCCCCAGGGACTATGATTTGAACAAACTTGAATCTACACTACCTGAGGATGCTTCCATTTTAATTTGAGCTTTTCTGGCCTAATAGTTTTTGAGAAAAAGATTTTTAAAAATTTTCTTTATATATTCCTATGTAAAACTTGATCCCCCTCTTGTGACCCCTCCCTACCCCCGGGGACCATGATTTGAACAAACTTGAATCTACACTACCTCAGGATGCTTCCATTTTAATTTGAGCTTTTCAGGCCTAATAGTTTTTGAGAAGAAGATTTTTAAAGATTTTCTCTATATACTCCTATGTAAAACTTGATCCCCCTCTTGTGGCCCCTCCCTACCCCCGGGGACCATGATTTGAACAAACTTGAATCTACACTTCCTAAGGATGCCTCCACAAAAGTTTAAGCTTTACAGGCCGAATAGTTTTTGAGAAGATTTTTGAAAAATACCAACAAAGTTTCAATAATTCTCAATTATCTCCCCTTTAAAGAGGGTGTGGCCCTTCATTTGAACAAACTTGAATCCCCTTCACCTAGTGGTGCTTTGTGCCAAATTTGGTTGAAATCTGCCCAGTGGTTCGTGAGAAGAAGATGAAAATGTGAAAAGTTTACGACGACAACGACGACGACGACGACAGACAACGGACAAATTGTGATCAGAAAAGCTCACTTGAGCCTTTGGCTCAGGTGAGCTAAAAAGTGAATGTTATGGAGTGGAAATGACATTTGGAGACTGAACATAAAATTTGACTATGTGACCTTCACCTTTGACCTACACATCTTGTGTGACACATCATCTCTTGTAAAAGTTCATGTCATGTGTGTCAAATTTGATCAAAGTTCATCAATAAATGTGGAAACTATAAAATGGACATGATTTTACAGTGACAGACACTTAACACAAGTTTCAAGAAAACATATTTTGATTACATGAACTGTTGGTTAGTTTGATAACCATGTACGGAATTCATCAAGACCAGAAAGTCAGACTTGATAGATGGCCGGGTAGCTCAGTGGGTAGCACTTCCGACACTTGAAAGTGGCTTAACCAGGGTTGAACCTGGTGGTTTGGATTCAAGGGAGTTCCCTCTCTTCTATTAAATTTGCACCCAACGAAAAACCCATGTAGGGGTTGTGCCAGATTTCCAAGGTGGGAAATCTCTAGATCAACAGGGGAGAAAAGTAGCAGAAGCTAGTCGTAGTGTTGTATATACTGTAGAAATCACTCTGTGACAGTGAAAAACTCTTCATATCCATAGAAAATCAAATAAATTTGAATAAAGATTGATATTTTTCACTTACTTGTACCTAGTCGTAACAGGAAATCTGTATGCACATCTGCGATTAACCCAGAATATATCTGCACAGGGTAAAACGGTGATGCTATGGGGATTTAACATGTTGAAAAACCAGGCAAATGGCGGATTTTGTTGCGCATATGACGTAAAACGTCACTAAGGGCATCACTTCCAGTGTAAACTTCGCCATTTTCGCCATGTAAAATCCCCATAATGGCCAACAATTTTCTTTCTACAGACATACTTATGACAATCGCGGATGCGCAAATTTCCTGTTACGACTAGGAACAAGCAAGTGAAAAATACCAATCTTTATTCAATTTTATTTGATTTTCTATGGATATAAAGAGTATTTCACTGTCACAAGCAGAGTGGTTCCTACAGTAGTAGATATTAACAGAGCGATTTACTGCCAGACTTTCTCAAAGTTTCTGGTTATGATCTTTTAGCTTTCTGGTAGAACATTCGCTTTTCACCCAAGAGAGACAGGTTAGACCCTCAGCAGGGGTACTCAGAGAGGAAGTGGATTTCTTCCATGTGTATAACTTTCCTCCCAACCTACTTGTTACATTTTTTGGCATGTCATGATATAGGGAATAAGTAAACCACTGTAAAGTGGCTCATGTTCAACCAGATGAAGACTATGGATTGGTGCTTATATGTCAATTGTTAATGGTCTGTCTATACAAAAAAACATAGGAGATAATGTTTCGCTTTAGTGCAGCAATCTACACCCCCCCCCCAACCCTTCCATGAAACCGGGAAAAAATTACAAGCAATTGCGAGCATGTCTTGCACACTGTTGACCACATGCATTCTTCCTTGCAGGTCTTTTACATATTCCTTAGCCTTTATCACGATTTGGTCATTCTTACCTTGGTGTTGCAATGCACAATTATTTTTTAGTTCTTTTATGTGCACATTCAAATGCCGAAAGCGGGTAACATTTTATGTTTATCACGTGACAATCTCCACATACTTTGATGACGTAAAGAACATGGCGGCTCCTACGAAGGTGAAAATTTAGAATGCACCAAATAACTGCGCGAAAATAACGACTCTGTCGCTTTTTTTAATTGTTAAGCTTTTCACATCCAATATTCACTCAGATCATACTAAATTGTAAATTTCCCCGATTTATATTCTTTTCATCAGTTAGTGGAGCCAAAAATTTGTTGATATACTTCTTGGTCTTAGATTTTCTTCCAATTTTTGGAGCACCTTATTGTGTGATTTGTACCATATTTTCATCTGTTACCACGTTTGATACCTGTTTTGTTCATTAAAAGTATCCTTAACATTTGACAATGTTATTGTAAATGGTTATTTAAACAGGAACTCTTTAAAACACTTAACACTAGTTATACTCATAAAACTTCACGAGATCCAATTTTACACTAAAATCTATTAATAGACCACTATCAGATTCAATTATACCCACAGAAGTATTGCAAAGAATTTTTACAAACTCCCAAATTATTTTAATTTTTCATTATAGGTAATAGATTTTTCAATAATTTAATAGTAAGTGGTCTATTGTGTATAACAATAACTTCAATAAGCAGTCGTCTTACCAATTCGATAGATTTATCAGTTTTTGACGAATTTGTTCCAAGAAAATGGACAAACGGACAGATAAAATGAAAAGTTCAAATTAGACAGATTTTTCCCATTTTGACAGTTTTTTTTAAAAAAATACTTGTATTAAAAATTTGAAATTTTTGTATGGAAATTGTACCAAATTCAAACAGCAACCTTGTGCATTAAAGATATACTGATCTGGATGAATAGATAAATTTGATTGGTCAGCCTGATTTTATATTACCATAGTGATGCGACTGAAAGTTATCATTAGTTTATTATTCTTATGTCACAATTTTGTGTCGTTATGCAGGGGCGGATCCAGGATTTTTTTGAATGGGGGGCATGTTGAGAATTACTAGTATATCAATGCTAGGTGTGAGCACCAAAGGCGCAAGCTTCCAGAGACATGGGGTCTAGTAAACGCGATCCGAAACAACAGGTATACAGAAATGGGTTGTTATATTAACATATGGGGGTCACATCAGTCAATAGCTCTCTCTCTCCCTCTCTCTTTTAAAATTTTCAAAGGGGGGGGGGGGCAACCCCCCCCCCCTTAAATGTGCCACTGTTATGATAAATATGTAAAGTGGTCATTCTAGAAGGGGCTTGGGGACTATTGATCCCTTATTTTGCCAAGTAAGCCCATTTGAAGGCCTTAGACTAGTGAGCTTTACTTAACATAAAATGATTTTAAAAATGTTGATCTTATGGTGTTTAGGAAGAAAACAATTTAGAAAAGCCCCACTGAAAAATCTAGATTGTACACTGCATTATTTGTTAATTATCCTTCAAATAATGAAATCTACAAAAAGTTCGAAATTACAGCAGTTCTTTTTTGTAATTTTATATGTTCCATTTTTTTACCACAGGTAGAGTTTGCTGTTCAGATGACATGTAATGGTTGTGTTAATGCAGTGAAAAAATCATTACAAGGCATTGATGGTAATGATATGTATACATGTACATTGAATATTCAATTTTCTAAAAAACAAAAAAAAATCTTTTAAGCCCCCACTTCCTTGATGGGAGTTTACAGGTTTAACTCAACAAGTTTTCAAATTAACTTTGCTTTTGGATTGTGATTCACATGGATTGGTATACAGTACATAATACTAGAGATCACACTTGGATATTAAATACAGAAGAGCCTATAATATTTCTTATCCAAGTGGCAACTTGAATGTTGTCATTGAATGATAAAGGACATAGATAGTGCATTGAGCTACCGTATGTTGTTCCTCTCGATTAACTGGACTGAAAACTGTTGGTCAGTTACCAGTTTACAAAGATGCCTTATAAATAATTTCATCAATTTTCCAGAGACTTTTGCATGGTGTAGCAATTCTCTAAATTTTACTTAAATTATTAAGAATATTGTGAATGAATAGTTCATGTATTACCATAACATGTTTTAATAACAGTCTATGAATTACTATTGATATAAAGAGACAAATTATATATGTAATTTTCTATTGATCAAATTGCATTGTTATATTATAAGGCATTGCATTCTATGCTGTGAACCCCATTTTCAAGCTATATATATATTTTTAACATTGATTGCTAGTAGTATGTACAATGTGCCCTTATTTTGGTTATACTATATATGTACCTAATAATTTAGGTATGGAACTATAGGGCTAATAAATGTTACAAACAGCTTTGTTGTTTTAGGTGTTAAGTCTGTCGATGTCAACCTTGAGAAGGAACAGGTCATTGTTGAGTCTACACTGCCATCTGATACTTTAAAGAACCTTATTGAGTCCACAGGGAAGAGAGCAGTAATAAAGGGTTATGGAGGAAATACAGGTACATATTATGAAACAGACATCTAATTGTTATACACATACTCTCTATTTTATTTGGTAAAAGTGCTGAAAGAAACTTGTTATATTTAGAAATTGAGATTTTTAAATTCAAGCTTAATTGTAAATAATTGATGAAACATCATGGAACAGTATATGTTATTGTAACATATACATGTACATAAATGGATTAATAACTCTCTCTTTTTGTAATGTCTTCTTGGTTTATCATAATAGTCAGGGTATTCCCATGGTTTAATATTTTTATAAAAATTAATGTACTGCTGTACACAAAGACATCAGAATAGCACTATTGCAAAAATTTTAAAAAAATTGCAGATGTGAGAAATTATCTTTGTAAGTATGTTGATACTAAAACCAGAAACATAACTATAAAATCAAAACCAAAAGCAAAAACCAACTTGTGAACAAAACTCAGAAGTTTTGATTCTATAGTTTAGACACAAACTGTACCATATACATTTAGGAAATATATTTACATGAATTTGTTATTCATTTGATTTGCCTGCTAGTAGTCTTATGGAAAGTGGAAATTAATGTTATCCATCAGTCGTGAATTCAGAATTTTACATTAATTTTCTTCTTTCTATATATCTCCTAATTCTTATGTTTACCAAAGTAAACAATGGTTTCAGTAAAGCCAGCAAGACGATAGAAAGTTGTCTATTACTTGTTTGAATTTGGATTAAGTTTGTTGTCTACTTCCACTAAGTTTACCTTTTCTGAATTTTTGTTGTTTTTTGCAATACATATTACTCCATACATGTACTTGCTGACTCTTAAGAAATTTGTCTCTTACTTTAAAATTTACTGAAAGGCATGAAAGCAGACATTTTATTATTCTATGCAATTTTTATAAAGGATCACATTTAGGTGCTGCGGTAGCAATAATGGAAGCTGGAAGTAGTTTGGTCAAGGGAGTTGTAAGAATGGTCCAATCAGATGAATCCAGTCTTGTCATTGATGGTACACTGGATGGTTTGCCTCCAGGAAAACATGCAATATGTGTTCATGAGTGTGGTGATATTTCTGATGGATGTAAAAGGTAAAATTTTAAAGATTATAATGTTACAAATATTTGTTTACCCTTCTTCAGAAAAGCAAAAATGTAAATATTCTGTTTTTAATAAGATTGACATACACAAATCTATAAATGCATGTACGGTAATTCATAAATTTACATGAGCCAAGTTTTTGTTAAAAATCCAGGTTTTGGCTCAATCCTTGTGCTGTATATACATTTTGTATATACTAGTATATCATTCTATGCCACAATATGCAATTTGGATTTGCAATGGTAAAAATTTTGACAAGAGAATGGTGAGAATTTTATAACAGAAATAGTTGACAATTTACTTAGGTTTGTGCAGTTCAAGAATGGATTGATTTTTTAGCATAACTTGGATGGCATTTTTTGATTTAATAAATTACATGTACAAAAGTGAAAATTTTTTGGCCCTATCTAACTTTGAAAAAATGATGTAAATTAAAACTTTTAAACTCAACCTTTGAGCTACCCTACAGTTTACATCCTGATTGGGTTTTTTTTTTCAAAGCACATAAACTTATATCTTTTTCAGAACAATGTAAAATTATTTTGTTCATTTATAACACCTGCTCACTTGTATGTTGTCTGATTTTACAGCTGTGGTGATGTACTGAAGCAGTTTGGTAATGGACAGTTAACTGAAAAGGTAAGTGTTATTATCATCCCATCACCAAAATCTTTTTATGATTTAAAATTACGCGTAATTAAGATACTGATATATTTAACAAGTATTGATCTACATTTTAAGAGCATTGGAATTATTTTGAGTTAGAATTTAGTAAAAATAAAAAAACTCAAAATAAAAACAATTTTAAGGGAAGAAAACCAAATATTTTCTTAAGAAAAAGTACACAAAGGTATTTGTAGCTGGAATGAGTTAGCTGTAGCTGTATGTTGTACTTATTATGATAGTCATTACACATGTAGTACACCCTTAAGCATAAGTATACATTATTTTACAAAATAGGGGACAAGCTATTTCATGTACTTGTGCAATTATAATGTACTTCTGCAATTTAAATCTTATCATGTGGGTATTACATGTACATCTGTGATTTTGCATTGTACCAGGTAATCGGTGAGTTAGGCGATATCACAGCTGGTGAAAATGGACGTGCAGAGTTCAGAATGGTTAATCCTAACCTTAAAGTATGGGAAATGATTGGACGATCAATTATGATACATAGTGATGATACTCCAAGAGCACATCAAAGATTTAATCTACAAAACAGGTTTGTCTAAATTTGTTCTCGAAACATTTACACACAACAATTTCTGCAGGGTGGTAAAGACATTAGCTTCAAAGCTGAATTAACCTGAAAATCCAAAACTTCATGTTCACATTTATGTGGGGTTGACTGCATGAGATTTATAGAATCTACTCTTGCATTGCAATGGGGTCAGAAATTTCAGCCTTAGGGGTGAAATTCTTTATCGCATTCCAAAGTTTGAGGTTTCTATGTCTCCACTACAAGACATAATGATTCTTTTTCTCCCATACGTATTATATATCTGTTTTATAAAGCTTTCAAGGTGAAAATAAAATGAACCCCAAAACTACACAAAAAGTACTACATGTATGTTTGCAGTTTAAACAAATGACCACAGTCAAAGTGATATTGTGATGTCTTAGTGAGTGTAGCTTGTCTTTACCTAAGGGAGAAACAAAAAAAATCTTGCATGGGTAAAACTGGATGTCTGGTTCTCAGCATGAACTTTGAGTAAAATTGTGTATGGTGGTTAAGAAAATCTAACTTCTTGTTAAAATGTATTTCTGTTTTAGGCTTGTTTGTGGAATCATTGCAAGATCAGCTGGACTGTTTGAAAACACAAAGAAAATCTGTGCGTGTGATGGTGTTACACAGTGGGATGAGAGAGACGTTCCTATAGCTGGCAGTGAAAGACAGCAAAAGAAGTCAAAAATGTAACATGAAGAGATAAAAAAATTGATTTTACTGATAAATTATGTGACAACTGTATAAATAATCAATCCTACCAGTAAATTATTTGACAACTGGATGAATAATTAATCCAACGGTAAATTATGTGACAATATTTGATCCAAAATGATTATCTGTGATAAAGAAGTTTTATGAAGTATGATTGTATAAACACATGCTAAAAGTTGTATGGTTTGCTTTGTACATTCTAGAAGGGGCCATGGGGCATTGATCCCTTATTTTCCAATGACTCCATTGTTTAGACCTTAGTGGGCTAAATTTGACATTAAAGGAATGCAAAATATTGGATGCTATGGTGTTTTAAAGGAAAACTTTTGAAAATGACTCCTTCTGAAAATTCAAGATTGAACACTGTGTTTGTATGTATCGGGTACACACATTTTATAATTTGAGAGAGTGCATTGCAATATGTTGTGGCACCGTCTATCATTTATGGTTTTATATGATGATACAAGTTAATCAAGTACTTGTATGTGTAATTATATATGGATAAAATATTTTTATGATTTTTTCACTTTATTAGTGATTAATGTTCATTTATATATGTTATTTGTATGTGCTGACTTTTATATAAGATAAAGCAAGTCCCATTTACAGTTTGTATTTGACATTGGATCAGGCATTAATTTATCAGAAAAGACTGTGTTCACGATTGCATGTACATGTATGACTATGATAATAAACAGAACCAGATCTAAAAAAATATTGATGCATTCAAATGAATAGAAAATTATAAATATACACTATCACAATATGATCATCAATAAATTATGTCTACTGGTCCCAGTTTCACAATCATTCCTTAGCTAAGATTTTCCTTTATTTAATCTGGCAAAATTTCAAATCTTTATAATTTGGTAATTTTTCAAGATATTCAGGAATTTAAGGTGTCAATTTTAAGATTATTTCTAGATTAAAACATTTGCATTTAGTTTAGACAAATAAATTCATCAGTAGTTCCAAAAAGAGATTACCAAAATTTGCTAAATTTAAGATAAGGAAAATCTTAGCTAAGAAATAATTGTGAAAACGGGACCTGATACAAAGTTAAAAAAAAGATTATTTTGTATGTGTCCTTTAGTTTGCAAATCACTCATTTTGTTTTTACATGTACTGTAATTTCCTTTATTGAATGTTAAGTTTTAAATTTACAATGCATAACGCTGTTGTTATATTCAATGAGTAATGAATTACAAAAAAGGAAAAAAATAAATAAGTAAAAATAAGTTTATAGATATTTTTATCATTTTATGTATATGTAGTGATATTTTGATAAATGAGCCGATTTAGAAGGCCCATTTGTTTTCAGAGTTATAAAAACTCACCTTATGGTGAGCTTAGCTTAACTGTTCAAAGTACAGAAAAGTCTATCCCTTCCCAATTAATTTTTAAGCCTTTGACTAAAATTTGTGATATGTTTTAATTTGAATAGATGTTCAGTCTTAATATCACATATCAACTTCATTTTGACTATAAATGATTCAGATATCTGAGTATAGTCACATTCATGTTAACTTATGTATGAAGATCTTTAACCAGTGTGATCCCCATTCAAATCTTTAAAGTTTGAGTTTTAAGAGATTGCTGTTAGTATTAAGTAATGTAGAAAGAAGGTTGCGAACAAAGAATTGATAAACCAGATACATACCTAATAATAAATGTAAACCCATTGGCTTACAAGTGTAGTTTTATTAGAGATGGTCAGTTAGTTTGGCACTATGGATTCTTGGATTAGAATTGAATTTCATAATCAAAAACAAATATATCAATCCATGTCAAACCACAGTCCCAAACCAAAATAAACTTCTATTTTGTGTTGCCTGTCCAGATTGAGCAATTGGATGTATCATTATAGTAATCTCTTTTTGTATTTCGTTTTATTTGTCATTTCCAAATAATAAAACACAAACATACCAGTCCATATGACCAAACTAGAATCCTTAAAGCATAGAAAAACTTTGAAAATTGGCAAATAAAGTTAAACACATGAACTTCCATCAGAGAAGTGAAACAAGATGCTCCGGAAGGGTAAATGCAAATTACTGGTAAATGCATGGCTACTTTTTTGAAGCTACAGTTAAAACATGTTGCCACTGTTGAAATAATTAACTGAAACCAATATTTTACTGCAGATTAAAAGTGATGTAGTTCAATGCACATGTATACATACAATACAGAGATCAGTAGATAAAACATCACCAAGATGAGTTATGGTAAGACTTTGGATAACATATTTACTATGAATCTTTTTATGTCAATACAAAAATATACAAATTGTACCATTTTTCTAGTCAAAAGTGAAAGTAGAATTATCTCCCTTTAGCAAAATCTTTTTATTTGGAGATAGTTTTCAATTTACTAAATGTATGTTATTGTGATCAATCCTAACATATGGGAAAATACAGTCATATTTCTTGATGAGGTAATATATGACTTTGTGCAATTATTTATTATATTTTTCTTTAATATATATCTATATCTATAAGTTTCTATAAATAATAGACCTAGGCAGCTGTCAGAGAGATGGATTATGTGTCTAGTCTTTGATCTGCACCATGCAGGTGTGTGTGTGTGTGTGTTTGTGTGTGTGTGATATATCTCTCTTGTAAAGGCAGTTCAAGATATACAGTCAAACTTGTCTCAAGGCCACCCAAGGGAACCAGGAAAAGTGGTTTTTATAAACAGGTAACCCTTATAAACAGGTTCAAATAACACGAATAAGGAGCGATTGGGATAAAATTTTAATGGACTTTAAAGACATGTGGCTCTTATTAGAGGGGGCCTGTATGGCAGTGTTGACTGTCATTCATTCATTCATACCAGGGAGGTACAAAGGCCACTGACAACACTCCTCCATCTGGTTCTATTCTGAGCTAATCTGCCCAGGTCTTGCCATTTGTATCCCTCTCTATCCATTTCTGATTGCAGGTTTCTCCGCCAGGTGTTTCTTGGCCTTCCAACTTTTCTTTTTCCTTGAGGATTCCACTGCAGTGCTTGTCTTGTAATTTAATTTGTTGGCTTTCGCAGTGTGTGTCCTATCCATCAGTGTTGACTGTATGCTGTATAAAATATTAAAAATTAAAAAAAGTTATTGGTAATAAAAACCATTATATTGATGCCAGTTATCCTTGATATTTAATTATGAAATTTATTTAGTTTTTTGTATCCTAATGATGAATTGAGTGATACATGTTTTTTAGTATTTTAACTACCTGGTATACTCTGTGTATAATTTATTTATATTGTTTTTTTCAGTGTCAACTAGCTGTGATAGCCATGGAGGATTTAATTATAATTCAAATAGATACTTTCTGATGGGCAGTGAAATATAAGATGATTCCAAAGACAAAATATGAGAGAATATCTCTGGTGCTTCTAATTCCAGCCACTGTTTTATACAGTCTCGCTGTAGTTACACATGCCTGGTTTGAACTTCCAGGTGTCTCTTACGGCTTATTCTGGGCTGAATTTTGTAATGTTCTACAATGTGAGATCATTCCAGCTTTCTTTACAGAAGAACCTGGTGAGTTGTGGTTATTGGAAAGCAATTTAAAGATACCGTATTATAATTTTAATTCAAATACGACAAAAGTAATTTGTAACCTCCCCTTTTTTTCAAATGCTGAATAAGAATATACTTGACAATAGCCAGAGCAACTAAGAGCATAATTGCCACAATAAAAGTATTGAAAACAGAAACAAGAAATGCGTACACAATAAAACACATTAAGACTACATGTACTTATTACTCCCGTCTTTCGAAAAAGAGTTTCTGTCCATCTGAAATTCTTGTCTAGGTTAGATCTCCTAATTCACTGAATTTGCTTGTCATTATAAAACTTGTGACTTTGGAAAGGCATTGAACATAATGATACCTGGTGTGTTCATTCAAGTACTTTTGGGAAGTGCATTTATAGACATATTTTCCAAAGTATACAATGATAATGATTGCTATATTATTCTTGACCCAGAAGTTCCAATGTTAGAAAAGATTATAATTACGAACAAAATTGTTTCCTTGTAGACTTCATTACCTAATGTCATACCATATGTTGGGAGTGACAAGGCAAGAGTATCAAATTAGTCAGATAATGGTCCTTCATAATGACACTTTCTGGTATGCAGGCAAAGGTACTCTTTGATACATCCAAACTTAGTTTATTTGATCAACTAAAAAAGAAACCACATAATTTATTTTGGAAATAATTTTGCTATTTTTTGGTTTATCATTTTTAACCCCCAAAACCAGTGTGTAACCGTATAACCCCATGCATTAATAAAAATTATGTCACTGACGTAATGATCTCGTAACCATTAACAACTGCTGACTCCATCATCTTTTCTATTGATCATGTGACCACTGTTAGTTATCATAAATAAACTGAAAAGGATGATATTGAAAGATACTAGAATTAAAATAATATTAATACATTGCACTATTACACCAAGTTTGAAAATGATAGAGTATTGAAATGACTTTAAAATTGGGTGAAAATGATTTTTATTTTTCAGTATGGTACCACATATTACAAGTGATAAGTATATTAGCATGGGCAGGAATGTCAATTTCTCTGACATTAATTGTTTCAAGCAGCTGTGATTTCCGCATTCCAACCACTTTTAATGTACGGCGCCAACAAGCAGCTTCTGTAATATCTCTTGCATCAGGTAAGTCTTAAAAATACATTTTCTCCTTGAAATTTGCAGATTTACAGATAAAACTTCATGATCTCAAAGTACAATGGTCATCAGTTTATTTAACTAAGTTTTCAGGGTTTTAGAGTTATTGAATTCTAAAAATTACTAGTACATAAAAGAAAAAGAACCTTGGCTTAGGTCCAATTAATTGGTTGAAATTTGTTTAAGGTTGCATATCCAATTTTCAACTATTGACGACAAGGTCCAAGTAATGACTTTGTCAAAAAAAAAAAGATATACAGTTATATTTGCATTTTTTGAAAGATATTGTTTTAAATCACTTTTTTACTCTTGACCAAGGTGGAAAGTTGAATGTGTAGTTTAGGAGAGAAGAGAACAGAAACATTAAGCAATATAACACACTGAGAGCACCTCAGTAAAATAAAAAAAAATATGCAAGATAGTTGAAGACACATGATAAACACATATCGAGACCAATGATTAAAACTCCTCCCTTTGTTCATGGATGAACACAACGTCAAAGTTAAAACTAGAAGTAGTATTTTTGTGTAAGACCTTATAAGCATCACTCATTCAATCATTGTTTGATATTTAAATACACTAAATTTGGTAACTATTTTGTTTATTTTCAGTATTTGCAATATCATTGACTTTGGTTTTGTTTTATGGTAAATTGGATGAATCAAGTGAAAAAGACACCCCACAGATACACTGGTCTGCAATGCTTGCTGGGACTGCTTGCCTGTTAGAGCTAGGAGCAGGATTATTACTTATGCAGGTGTAATTTCGTGTAATATATCAACTTGCAATACTGATTTTGGTATGCATTGATGACAGTTAAGAGGAAACAAAACTTTCACAAATTTTTATTTTGCTTGTTTGGCATCCTTCTAAGTTTCAACAAATCTAAAATTATTAGTAACCAAAGTTCCAAAAATTGTGAAAGTATTTTTTGACTTTGTCAAAATAAGTGACTTTTTGATAGAATTTTGCAATGGTGATTTTGGCTACCAGGAATGGAAACATGACTATTAAAATGATCATCATGGAATTTCAGGAGATGTGTATCCCCCTTTATTTTGAACTGTATCATAAGAACAAGGCAGAAGGGGGATGGTGTACTAGAACTGCTTAAGTATGTGTTAATGAAGTAAATGTCATTAACCACTGGTGAGGGAAATCAATTTGTTTATAGTGCATCAAGTTTGACCTGGCTGTTTGACCTTTGATTTGAATATTCAAACAGACATATCAAATGTGTAATTTAGAGGCTGTATAAAATTGATATATAAGGCTAGATGATAGTAATACTTGGTTCTGTGTGTTTAACTGTTTATGGTAATAAATCATTATGTCTTTCATAAATCACACAGTCTATTAGCCCAATCTAATATTCAAATTAGATGTCAAGTGACCAGGTCAAACTTGGCACACTATACAGCAATCTGCTCAACTATATCACATTAAGGTAACACAAATATAGGCTTTATGATATTAATATGTACATAACTAGAACATCATGTGTGCATTAATTGCATTTAAATGAAGACTGATAGATGATGTACAATGTACATTTATATTTGTAACTCTATATACTGTAAACATACTAATTTTCGAGGTCTACTAGTTTTCACTTACTTTGCGGTCGTTCTTTTTGTGCGAAAATTAATACTGAGTGAAAATTATATTAAGATTATTGTGTTATAGTGTATATTTAAATATACGGATACATAATATGTGGATATGTCTAAATTTCATATACCTCGAAAATAAATACACACAAAATTAAATATGTTTACAGTACATAATGTGTACTAAGTATTTAAATGAGTTTATACATTGTACAACCACCTATATGTTGATGTGCAATTTTTGTATTCAAATTTAATTATTTAATACTCGATGATGTGAGTTGAGTAATGGTGTTTAATGTACCAGTCATGAATATTTCACTTATATCTAGACTTTGCCAGCTATATAGGTTGGTTGGTTGAATGTTGTTTAACGTCGCGTCAGCAATTTTTCAGCTATTCGCGACGAGAACTATTTAATTAATCTCTATGGATTAATCTATGAACAATTTTGTGTATGCATGTGAAGTGCGAGTGTGTTGTATGTCTGCCTTGTACTAGCGCGCACTCGGGCGACTTTACCATGCTAGCTCACAGAGTCAGTACGCCGCAGACAAGCTTACCACTCCCCCAGTCCATTATACTGATACCAGGTGAATCAGTAAAGGCCAACGGCAAGGGAAATTCACTTTCCCACATGTGGTCCGAGCGGGACTCGAACTCACAGCGGTGAGAGACCCTGGATTTGAAGACTGACGTCTTATCCATTAGGCCACCGCGCCCTATATAGGTGAAAGTTCAGAAATTTTGCCTATGCTTTGCACTGATGGTATTATACAGCAGGATTCTTTAGTATGGAAAGCCCACCGTGGCACGGGACCTGGTTTATTTTAAGTTCCCATCCGTAAGAACTGTGACTTTCATTCCGTAATGCCAAGTACTTGGCGAAAAAACAGTCATTACCCACTTTCAAGTCTTGAGTCAAGCCCGGCCAAGGTTCGAACCCAGAATCTCCCACTTACGGAGCGAGCACTCTACCATCTGAGCTACTGCAGTGGTTAATACCTGGTGAATGAGATTATGTAACACTCCTGTCTTGGTGTCTAATGTACTTGATCATTACTTCAAAGTTTACAGGACATTATTAGAACATTCCACTTACATCAATATTGTTTTTCTACTAAATGTGTATCACTTAACTGGATATTGAAATGTCTTTGTCAACATTTTAGTTCATATGATCAAAAGTCTTAGCTCAACTCATTGCATAATGCAGCAGGTAGGTGTGTTGAATTTGACTTCTCCTTTGTGAATGACTGGACATATTTTATATAAAAGAAAGAAATTATTGTGAAATTGGGCTTGATCTGATATTTTTATGAAGAGTTTCATCAAACATTATAAAATTCATTAAAAATAAAAGATTTCAAAATAGAGGGCTGAAAATTATGCCAATGGTGTTGGGGTTTTCATAGAATATTGTCTCTTTAAAGCTTTGTTGCACAATGTGAAACAATGGGGCATGAAGAAAATGTCTTGTAAATCTATTGCAATTTTTATCTTAAAATGGTCTTTTGTTCTTAATTTTATGTATTAGTAAGTAAGTTGCATGGCTATTTTCAATGCATATAATCAGAAGTCCATTCTACCAAATGAAACAATGCTATAATGTAAAGGGTATATACATGTAAAGAGATGCACACTTTTAATAGGGTACTATTGGACTTTGATATCATATTGGTTTAATAATGCAAGGTTTGATTGCCAAAAATTTGCGGTTGTATATAATTTTTTTACATATTGGTTAAAAAAACCTATTTTTCATGTGATTGGTTTAATGTACAATTGTTTTTTGTATGTTTTGAATCTCGGTGTTTAGCTCTGTGTAAACTAGTCTGTCTAATCAGCCCACTAAAAATCCATATTAGTTTTTGACTTGTTGGGTTCAAAAGTAAAAGGGGATTTTAGTGGGCTGATTAGTCGGATTATGTGTAAACATGGATTGATTTTTTGGGTATTTGGTTAATATTGTATATTTTTACGTTGCTTATATACCCCTGTTAAAATTACATTAAATAAAAATTTGAAACAAAAGAAAGTTGTTTCCCTCTCTCTTTCTGTCTGTGTATGCGAGTGTGTGAAGTTTCAACATTTTGAACATTTAGTATGGAGTTTCACTTACCGGTACTATAATTTCTGGGAAAAAACTGTATTTTAGACTTTATATGTTGAAATGAACAGCAAGATGTTCAGAGAACAACCACCAAACCCTTGCAATGGTGAACACCAAAGTGAAATAAGTTTTATGGACCACTGGTTGTAAAATCAGGGGGGTAGTTGGGTCATTTAATAGATCTATAACCACACAATTGGGGATTTGCTACAGTGCCTTTCCAAAATGGAAAATTTTAAATCAGTTTTCCACATAATTATTTGTTTGTAATTTTTCTACAGCATTTATTTATAACATAAGTTATGCACCAAAAATTCCTTTTAACTTTTTACTCTTACACTGATTTGACACAGTGTCACTATCAAGGGTTAGTCAATCTTTACACTAAGTCGCCTCGCCCTTATTGTAGTTTTCTAACACAGGTGATTAGAGTAACACTTAAGAATTGGACACTTTTGAGGAAATGTTTGAGTACCAAGTCACTCTTAATGTAGTACTTAGATGTAGTACTTAGATGATAAGTCATTCTAAAAATCTTTGAGTAGTATCAAAAACAAACATACTAATCCATGTCAGAATCACAATCCAGAAGCAAAGTAAAAACTTTGAAACTGACAAGTTAGGTCAAACACGGAACTTCTACCAGGGAAGTGATACCAGGTGCTCCAGAAGAGTAAACACCTCCTGTTCAGCTAGCTACGCCCGCCACGTGTTTAATCAAAATTGAGTGAAAGGAACATGGAACTATGGGACGTCAAATATATCCAGGCAATAAGACAGAGTAGTACTTAGATGTTAAGTCACTTTTATTATAGATATTAGGATTCAGTCATAATAAGAGTGGTGGCATCCTTTAAAATAGTGCGGAGGTGGTTGTTATAGGTGGCAATTTATAAGTACTAGTACTTTCGGATAAGTCACTTAGATTGCTAGTCACTAGAAGTTGCATCTAAGTGACAACTCATTCAAAGTAGTACTTCGCTAGTAAGTCACTCTTAAGAGTACAAGTAGAGCTTGGCGGTAGGTTATGTCATTATCACGTTTGAGTAGATGTACATGTAATACTTAAGCGCCAAGACACTTCAAAAATAGTGCAAAGGTACTGTAAATGATTAAAGTACAATCTATTTCTTGGGTGGTAAGTTATTTTTAAGTGTTAGCGTGATAATAAATGTAATATCCGATGTTGGCCAATGCACTAGTAGAATCGCCAAAGCACTGCTCTTCACTAACATACTTGCAATATATAAATTCTACCCTCGACAATGAACAGAGATGGCTTATCTCCAATGTACTAATGCAACACCAACTTTGTTACTGCATTAACATATTTTGGTTCTTCCGTCAAAACATTTTATCTTTGAATGATTGAAAGTGAACCAAGTGTGTCCTATTAACTTATTTAAGCTCATTAGAGCTTATACAAACTCCAATGACGTGAAGCGTCTCGGAGTACATTCTTTTTTTATATTTCAGCAATGATATAAAGCAATAGCGACAATTATTATGTATAAAAAGCAGCTGAAAGCGAGTAGTGGTATACGGCCGGTATGCTACAGTACAAGCGAGTAGTGGTATACGGCCGGTATGCTACAGTACAAGCGAGTAGTGGTATATGGCCGGTATGCTACAGTACAAGCGAGTAGTGGTATACGGCCGGTATGCTACAGTACAAGCGAGTAGTGGTATACGGCCGGTATGCTACAGTACAAGCGAGTAGTGGTATACGGCCGGTATGCTACAGTACAAGCGAGTAGTGGTATATGGCCGGTATGCTACAGTACACACTAATTCTCAATAAAAGTGTGCATTTGAGTAATTTCCATCTTAAAAAATAAACATCAGATTTTGCCATAGGTTGCATTTATTTTTTACTTTCAAACATGCAAGGAACTAAATGCGATTAAAAGATGCAAGTAATCTCTCAAACATATTGTCAAAATTCACACCTAAACAGGGGAACAAACTCCAAAACAAACTCGGATGAAACGTACGATACATGCTGTATCCTTTCATTTAACTCCCAAATTATCAAACACTATCTGTTAATTTCATGGAAAAAACATGTATCTATATCGAGGACACATTTCGGTCAAAGATTTAAATAACTTGCGATATCTGGTTTCAATTTCTACTTAATTTGTAACTTTACTAACTCACTGATATTTTTTCTGCAAAATAAATTTGACGACAAAACATTATTTGAAGACATGTCATTTGTTATGACAGAATTATGCAAACCAAAATTTCTGTATATTACACTTATTTGTCATCTGGATGTTGTTGATTAGCATGTAACAATTATTACGTTTGGGAATTATATGTAGTTATCTATGAATAAGAAAAATATGCAACACTACTAAATGTAACGTACGTTTCATAAAAAATGCTAAATTTAGAACAATAATCAAATTTACCTCTTATGACTTAAAACTACTCTTTTTTCCCAAACATATAGTAAGTAAACACTTCAAGCGATAATACTTAACAAACAAGTGATTCGAGTCTCCGGGAATACCATTGTAACGTACGTTTCATTATTTCAAAGTTAACATAAAGAGTCGGTATTACCGACTTGATTGCAGGTAAGTGTTACTTGTATCAATGGATATTACCACCCCTTAGTTGAATCTATAGCTTTCTATAACAAAAAGAGAGTATAACAACATTAAGTTGCATATTCATAATAAGTGGTAACGTACATTTCAATTACACGTAACATCAAGATATGTGTTTTAACCAAAAATGCATTTGATTTTTTCCTCATCGGTTTCATCAAGTTTAAACATATATACGCTTGGACTTTCCGGTTGCAGTTGGTTCGTTAACAGTACAGATACAATCTTGAAATGGAATCCAAATTATGTCATCTTGCTCAGGCCATTGATATAATTGTTTCTTCTTTTGAAAAAAGGTAACCTCCATTTCATTGTCATCTAATTGCAAGACTTTTCCAATATACCAGCTGTTTTCGTAAATAGCAGCGATGTAGTCACCTTTATTTACACACGGTTTTACTGTATTTTTCAACGACGGAATGTTCTCTGTTAAATCTGGGGTGTTAGTATTAACCAGATCTGATCTGTCTCTGGTATCTGACGATTTCTTGATAATAATTGTCTGTGTCTTCCATTCTTCACAGAACTGGTTTCCATTCAGACACACGGCACAATAACAACTTGTATCTCTAAACGCAATTGAAGAGTCACCAAGTCCTATAACAGCATGAAGTTTAAAAGTTCCATGGACTGGAGTTAAATTCCTCTTGTTTAACATTTCTCTCGTTTTCGTACACTCATCTGAAGATACATATATAAATTTCACGCCTTTCAAATTTGACTTTATTGACCAGTTATAAAAATCGACAGAATCTTGTATGACAGCTCTTCCACTTCGAACAGCTTCATCTGCCATTCTCTTTGTCGTTCCTCCCAGACCATCACAAGGCCCCTTGCCATGTCCTACTTCGAAATAATTCCATTTGGCACGCATTCCATATATACTGAGATGGTTAGCAACGGTATAAAATATTTGCTTGTTACGATACTGACTGGTTGGCCCATCCGTCCAATAATGCACCATTTCAGCTTTAGGGTCTATCTCTTTGACCAATGGGATTATATTGTTTAAAATGGCATGTACTGTGGCAGTTGAGTGAGACAACTCGTCAGACACTACGACCAAGCTTTTGTGTTGAAGGGTTTTATTGTCATTGTAGTAAACAACAACCGGATGCAGTGTCACTCCAGCCTGATTCCAATAAGCTGATTGTATTTCTTCGTGAGATTTACATATATAATTTTCAGCGAAGTCCATATGCAATATAAAATGATGATCTGGAAGATTTTCTTTGAGTTTTCTGATTTCTTCATATTGTTTCTTCACTCGACTTACGTGATCCTTGAACTCAATAACCTGTTCTTCCATCATACTTATAAACTCTTTCTTGTCCTTCTGTATCTCTACTATTCGCATTATATTTTTTGTCTTTCCTTTTTCATTTACTTCAACCCTTTTCCACTGACTGACAGACACGTTCTCGGACAGTTTATTTTCAACTTCCTCGATTGTTGGTTTATTTGATTTTTAAAACGACTCTGGATTCAGTGGTACATCAACTCCTTCTCTTTTCAATGCACGCAACAACAAGGCCATATTCTGGTGACGAGTGCACAAACATGCACTTCTTGTTATAAGACTTGTTTTTAATATGTATGATGGTCTAATTCTACAGAAAGTAGCCAAACTGATTTTAATATTAGGATTCTCTGACAAGAACTTATGGTGCAGATTTGCTAAGTAGTCAGTTAAAACTCTGGTCTGAACTTTTTCTCCTGACTCGGTCTTCTTAACATCCGATTTTCCCGGTTGCAAACGACTGTTGTCGTCCCTCTCTAAAAATGTCCGCACTGCGTCTCCATACACTTGTTGTTTTCTATTTCTGTTCTTCTTAGTGACACTCACCCATTTAGCAGTAGCACGACCTAACTTATTTCTATTAAGTCCAGTTCTTTTACTTAGCCATTTTAATCCACGGTACTTTTTTATTATACTTCCCGAGGCAAGACACTGCAGTATTTGTTTACGCTGCTTTGAGGAACCAGCTTTTTTATTAGCATCATTTATTTCTGCTAACACAGCATTACCTAGCAATAGCTTTCTGCGCACTTTCTCTTGTGATTTTGGTGTTAGACCCGCATCTCTTAAATCTTTTTCTGTTTGACTTTTCGGTGTTTTTGGAGATTCTAATGTTTGTCTAAGTCTTCTTTGGTTTTGTTTTTGCATTGTCTTCACTTTTGTTTTCAGTTCATTATTCTTTGCTTTTAGATGTTTTATTTCTCGATGTGCTTTCGATAACGCACGGCTTATACGTTTTCTTGTTCCAGGTCTTCTTGCCCCTGTGTTGTTGTTGAAATTCATATTCACAATTAGACGCCTGTCTCCGTCATCAGATGTTCCTTCAGCAGGCGATGTTAAATTACTCTCGTAGCCGCTTGTCGGTAAATCTTGTTCCCGCAACGTTGCGTCTTTTTTCTTTTGCCTAGAGCGTCTGACCCTTTCACGAGTTTTTAAATTTCTCTTTTTCCTTTCATGAGCAGACATTTCAGATGCAGGAATGTAATAAGCCATTCTTCTTTTCCTTTCTTTCTGTAAATATTGTTCTCCTTCTTTCTTTTTCTTTCTCTCTCTGTACGCCCTCTGTATTTCCGCTCTACTCAAAGGCATAATCCAATCTGTAAATATTGAAGTTTGGACAATTAAAACTATCATTGGGATATTTTTTCTTTTTAAAAGTTGAGTGAGTAATGGTGTTAAATGTTCCTGTTAAGAATATTTCACTTATATCGAGGCTTTTCCAGCTATAGGCAAAGATGCACAAAATTTGTTTGTACGTTGCACTCATGGTATTATACAGCAGGGTTCTTTATAGCGCCAAGCCTTTCGTGCTTTCGTGGCATGGGACCTCGTTTATTTTAAGTTACTATTCGAAAGAATCGTGACTTGCTTCCGTAATGGCGACTACCCACTTTCTAGTCGGTCGGGTTTCAAACCCACGACCTCCCGTCTATTAATAGAACACTCTACCAACTGAGCTACGTACCCTAGTAGTGAATTGAAATGAAGGTATTATGGCTAAACCCGATTACCTGAATATGGAAACGTACGTTACATTGTTATGATACGTACGTTACCACATTTAAAGACAATTTTTCATATGTATTAAATCTACAAAAACATTAATCCGTGCATATTATAACATATCAACTATAAAACAAAGGGATAAATATGCATTTGTCTCCATTTGAGTGGAATCAAAGTTATGATTTGTTTGCAAATATGGGTTATTTTGATTTGCATTAGAAAATAGTTTACTATATATTGGTGATATACTAAGTGAAAATGGTGATTTACTCAGTTATGAGCTCTTATGCGAGAAATATAATTTCTCTCCAGCCTTTACTATGTTCTTAGGTCTTAAAAAGTCAGTTGCCATGTTATATGACAAATTTGAACATATAAGATATGAATCTAACTTAGTGTCAGTAAAATTTGTAGAATTATTAACAAAAAATAACAAAGGCAGCAGAGATTTTTATGATATTTTTATTCAGAAACTGTACTCTCAGCCTAAGAGCGAAGTAAAATGGGAAATTACCCTTGACACTCAGTTTAGTGCAAAATGGTGGAAACTTTGTAATTTTTACACTGTTAAACATGTAAAAGACACCAGATTAACATGGTTCCAATACAGAATTGTTCATAGAATATTATGTACAAATACATTTTTATACAAGATTGGTGTAAAAGACCATGATATATGTGATTTCTGTCATGAACAATCTGAAACACTGATACATATTTTTTGGGATTGTAAAATTACAACTATTTTCTGGAAAAATGTTGCCAAATGGATAAATGATAACTTAAATCTTGACATTGATTTCAATTTGCTAGATATTCTTTTTGGTTATTGTTGTAAAAACAGATATGCTCTTAACCTTATTATACTATTATGTAAAAATCATATATACAGAGCAAAAATGCAAAAAACACTGCCATTTTTTGAAACAGCTAGAAAAGAAATTTTATATTACAAAAAGATTGATGAATATATCCACAAGAAAAATTGTAACTCTTACTGTGAAAAGTGGGGCATATTTGATGCCCTTGTATAATCCTTTGTTATATATACAACATAAAATGAAAAATCAAATTACAACCTGGTGTAAATATGTGTGTAAATGTGTGTATGAATGGTGTAACATTGATGTCTTTTTATGTCTATGTATATCATATAGAAATGAATAAAGATATAAATATAAAAAAAAAAAAAAAAAAAAAAAAAAAAAGAAAATAGTTTAATATGTAGCATTAACACAGCTTTCAAAACTGATACAACTCATGTATATCTTTTATAATGCACTACATACACTTATTTTTAATTTTCTCTTGATAATCTTTAGTTATATAAGTTCACCTGTCTATTAATGATATGATTATTTCAGCTTCAGAATATGCCGTTTTGTCTGTTACGTACGTTACCATCGGTAACGTACGTTTCAGCTATGTTTTAACTTAGTGGAACAGTCTACAGAAAGAAATGATCATATCGCAAGTTAAAACATTTCTGTTTATACCACAGTATGATGATGCAATCCTACATAGTCAATTATATATAATCTCTCATGTTAAGTTAACTGACATGTACAACATATAAAAAACTCACCTTTCTGTCAACAAAATCAATACGAAATGTATCCCCTTGACCGTTAAACAGTCTTCTAACAATGGCTGCTGATGAAATTTATCGCGCATTTAACTTTGTATAAAGCTAGCTTTAATTTTAATCTTAGTTTCGTATTTGTGGGTAACGTACGTTACAGTAACGTTCGTTACACTATGATAGTTATTTCTCATTGTAAATCGTATTTCAACTGTTGCTTTACATTACACGTGTTTAATACATGTAGTTGTTTGCTACAACTTATTAATAAACGGTACTTAATTCAAATTTATATAAATACCGAATAAACTATGGTAACGTACGTGTCATGCTTATCCATAACAATTAGCATTTATAAAATTTGAAGTGAATATAAAAACAGAAGAAAGCAAAACACATATGACGTTGATTTAATCGTATTCGTGTGCAATTTAAGGTGTATACTGAACTGGATTACGCGAATTATTCAGTAAAATAAATACCGTATTCAAGCGAAATTAAGTGTCTATATGTTATTCAAATTTTATATTCATGAACTGGCGACAGTGATATTAACGCTTATTTCTTGTATTTCCAGGATCTATACCGAGTAAATGCCCTGTGTCTTTTTAATTACACACATGTCTTGTTAAAAAGAATTGAAATTTATTGTTATATGTTCCAATCATATTTCAGCGTTACAATTACATACATACTGCATAGTTGGCGACAGTAACGTACGTTTCAAATTTTGATTTTAATTTCGAAAAAAAATCAGAATATACGTTGCAATATGTCATAAAAATTTAGATTTATAACATTCAGGCTGAGTTTTCTATTTGATATTGATAAAACAGAAAAAATTACCCAGTACATTAGCTAAAACGCACCGGCGACATAAATGCAAACTTATATTGAGAATCAGTGTACAAGCGAGTAGTGGTATATGGCCGGTATGCTACAGTACAAGCGAGTAGTGGTATACGGCCGGTATGCTACAGTACAAGCGAGTAGTGGTATATGGCCGGTATGCTACAGTACAAGCGAGTAGTGGTATACGGCCGGTATGCTACAGTCTAATTCCTGGCCCCAGTTTTACTTTCATTCCTTAACTAAGATTTTCCTTAGCTTAAATCTGGTAATTGTTGACAACATTTTATTTTACTGTAAATAAAAAGGTTAGCCAAAAATAAAATATAGCTGTAATAAGCATTGGCTGTTCTTTAAAAAATGACACATTTAACTGTTTAAAAATTCCTCAACATGATGATGTCATCTTAAAAATTAACAAAATTATTAAGGTATCAACATTTGCTAGAATTAAGTTAAGGAAAATCTTGGTTAAGAAATAATTGTGAAACTGGGGCTTGATCACCTAGTTAATGTATTTGTAGTTTAATCTAGAATGGCCGATATTTTATAACCGATAAAAGAAACATGAACAATATCACCAATGTACTCCTTAAATTATATAGACTGATATTGTATGACCGTGTTCTTTTTATGACTTGCTGTATTTCGATCGTTGGTAGCCTTAGATGCACGCAGTTTTAGACGACAAACAAATCGTAGAACACCTCAGACAGTCAACCATGAGTCGTCAAAAAAAAAAAAAAAACCCTTATATTTCTTCAACAAACTCTGGCCCCCATGTTCAGATTGATCTTTTAGGCACCGATTGGTAAACTTTATTTTAAAATTTATTCAGCCATCACAACAAAAACTGTTTTGCCGCTGAAGAACTAATTATATGGTTAATAACATTTAAAATAAATACATGTAAATATATTTAAAAAAAATGAGTATAAAGTAATGTTTTCTTATCATTAAGTTACACATCTAGCTAAACTAAAATTTAAAAACATTTTTTATGTATGAAAATATTACGGAATTCCTTCCTCTGCTGATGTCTACTTTGACCCCCCTTAATTGGAAATTCAGGAAAAAAAATATAGAGAAAATTAGGAAAACTTAAAATTGCAATGAAATTGGTTTATTTCTGACGCATTTAGTTCAGAACGACGTCAGATAAGACGAAATAAATAACATCCGATTCCCAAGTGTCTTACCCTATATCAAGTATAGTCTACGGTCTAAGGGAGACAATTGCATCTCAATACTAGTCATTGTTCACTGCCCTTAGTTTTTGTTAGGGACTACAGATGGCTACTTTTTGTGTTCAAAACATAAGCACATGACTTGTAAAAACCTATTTTATGAACTCGTATGATCTGAATCATGACATCTGCATTTGCTTTATAACTGAAACTGCAGGTGCTGCACATGCATTATGGCAAGGATCTGGTAGTGGAACATTGGTAAGTAAATCAGATAAGTTCATGGTCTATCGAGCTGTCATGAAATTAAACAGACAGGTGACGTACATGTACCTTTACAGTAAGATGACATAATTTGCTAAGATCTATCAACTTAAATATAAACAGAATTTGTATACTATTTGTTTAAACCTATGACACGCAACATTGATACCATTTTTTAAAACTCTTTAATTACGAAGTCAAGGCAAATTATAGGCCTAATAATGACAATAAAGTAGAAATAAGAAATGCTTGATCATCATCATGCCCACAAGCACCTGTTTTGGTGTTGAACTATAAATAATTTTAGGATCAGTATAATTTATTAAAACAATACTTTTCTGTCACACCTTTAGTGAAAAATAAATAAATAAATGGAGCAGCAAAATCAGGACTCCAACTTTGGTACTTCCCCATTCATGTTAAACTACATATGTGCCCTATTCGTATTTGTGATAAGTATATTTTTTAATAAAATGCTTAAAATCCATTCCCCGGGCACCTGTGGTTCAGTATTGACATTACCAGAGACATATATGTCTCTGATATTACTAAGTCCATTGGACTTTTGGTATTGGGCAACTTATTCTGTAGGTACAACACAGTTTGTGAAACATTTTATAGACATTTGTTACTGATATAAAATTTTATCTCTATACTTTAATATATCAAAGCAGCATTCTAATAACATTTTAATATCAGAAACAAGTTCATGTGGAGCATTTGCTCAGTGGTTATTGGAATGTGTTGATTCAGTCACTGGGTCATCCACCTAGGCTCAAATAAGCACTCAACTTTGGGAAAGTGTTTTATTTGATTAATAAATCATCAATCTAAGAAATAAATAAAACCATTAATTTATTATTATAAATATGATGAGGTTGGGTAAGAGAATTTTGGGCATGCACTTTTTAACCTGTGTGACCTGGAAATCATTTTTGAGGCTTGATCAATAAGAACAGCCAAAATAAACTGGTAAAAATTGATTGAAGTAGCAATAAGGAAGTAAATACACACCTTGATATGTGGTAAATCACTCTGTAATATATACACGTATATATGTACAAGGTTATTCCTTTGTGTTATCTGATAAACATGAGGAAACTTTAAAAAAAAAGAGTTTAAAACACAATGAATATTTCATTGATCGTCAAAAAGGAAGCATTTTTAATTTTATTCAATTTTATTCAAATGCTAAACATTATTTATCCCTCCACCTTAATGGAACTGTATCACTCTGCATGTTAATTTCTTATCATAATTATTTCCTTGCGTAAACTTTAGGTTTGTATTAGAACTTCTTAATCTCCAGATTGTGGTTCTATTGTCAGTCAGATACTAGTACCACAAGCCTACCCTGACAAGCCCATGACGGGTGGTGAGTTGAGTAACATGGGCTGGTGAAAGCACTCTACCAACTGAGTTACAGCAGTAGTTGAGTGTTGGTGAGTAACGCATGGGTTAACCATTTGCTTTTTACTAGTTTAGGTGCTTTCTCGCTGACATAGCAGTTGCCCTGCAAAGTGCATTATACTGACACTGGTTCAGTCAGAAGTAGTGAGGAAGGAATTGCTTTAGGTAACAATAATGATATGTACTTTTTGTGATTTAATCTATCTATAGATTTGAAATCTGACCTGCTACCAACTGCTTTTAAGATCTTTAAATTATTTTCTGTTTTGCTAAAAAAATGCAAATATTTTGTTTAATTAAGGATATAGATTCACTATGTAAAAGTATGTTGCACTCCTTAAAGTGGGACCTTGGTGGAGCAGTGGCCTAAAGCACTGTTGCTTATCACGATGCCTGTCAATGCTTAAGGGTCAAATCCGGCTTGGGAAGACACTAGTGAAAAAAGGTTTTCAGGTTTGCTTGTTTGCAATAAACGGCCTTTATGATCGGTTGCCTTCACATACAAGTTCCGAAGGATAATCTCAATCTACACTGACACATTATATTAGTCTAGGTACATATTATACACAATGTGTCAGTGTAGATTGAGATTATCCTTCGGAACTTGTATGTGAAGGCAACCGAGCTATAAAGGCCCTTTTTGAGAGGCTGTGAGTTCGAACCCTGATCGGGTCTGATCCAATACTACGTGGGTAGATTTGAATGTTCTTTCGCCAAGCTCGGGCATTACAAAATTAAAGTCGCGTTTCTTTTGGATGGGAACTTAAAACAAATGAGGTCCCGTGTCATTGAAGGCATGGCACGATAAAGAACCCTGCTGTATAATTACTATAGTGCCATCAGCGAACACACAGGCAAAATTTCTGCACCTTTGCCTAGAGCTGGCAATGTCTCAATATATGCGAACTATTCTTGACTGGGGCATTAAACACCATTACTCTGCTCAACTCTTTGTCAATATAATGAAAGATGTTATATTGACCCCCCTACAATGATATTCTCTATATATGCCTTTTTACCCTGTTTTGTCTGGTTTGTCATTTTTATCAGTACTAAATATTGATGGTGTAATTTATTTGCAGACATAAATCACACTGAGGACTGAACAAATTGCATAACATCATGGAGAGTGAAGAAGATAAAAAACCTTTACTGAGGAATCATATAGTTGGTGGAGAATCCAGACAAAACAGTATCACACCAAGGGAGATAACCTCAGAAAAATCTCCAAAATCAAGATGGATTCCACTAGAAATTGTCATTGCTGTATACTTTATGTCATTTATGTTAACTTCTCCTGTTATGCAATTCTACATTTATGGAAAGATTGCTGAGTATTATGGAGTTAAAGATTTTCAAAAAGATGATGGTGGTGGGTGCCCAAAAACAAACCACACTGGCACTGACAATGGCAATGATACCACAAGTCTAATTCAGAAGGAGGCTGCAGACCAATTCATGTACCTGGCATTTGTAAGCAGTTTCCCTGCCATTATTCCAACATTATTTCTGGGTTCTATATCTGATAAATATGGCCGAAAAGTCTCCATGTTGATAACATTTTCTGGATTATTGATACGACAAATTATATATGTGGTTGTCATAGTAAGCAAGTTACCTTTTGAAATTTTCTATGTAGGTAATTTGATAGAGGGTTTAACTGGTTACTATGGTTCAGCATTAATGGCTGCTTTTGGAATGTTGGCAGATATAACAAAACCTGGAAAAGAGAGAGCTTTTAGAATTACAATAATGGAAGGTGTTATAGCAATATTAGTTGGACTAGTAATGTTAGCGGCGGGATACTGGATAAAATATGCAGGGTTTTTATCACCAATGATCACTGCCACAGCTTTAAGTTTTGTAAATATTCTCATAATTGTGTTTTTCATACCTGAAACAAACAAGACTAAGAATTATCAAGGATCAATTTGCGGTATTAAAAATATCACAAGATGTTTTGTATTTTACTACAAAGACACTGCAGACAAGCGTAGGAAAATTATGATAATATGTTTTGCCATGATTGGTTTAACAGTTGCCACTGTACTTGGAAAAAGTAATATTATGACATTATTTTTGTTCAATAGACCACTTTGTTGGTCTGTCGTCCATACTCAGGTGTTTTCTGCTGTGGGCGTGGCCGTTAACTGGGGAGCAGGTATGCTCATACTTGGATTGATCCAGAAATGTGTGAGAGACACTGGATTAATCACCATTGGTAACTTGTTTGCTACTGCGTCATTTATAGTGTATGGATTTGCAGATCAAGATTGGTTGGTATATCTTGGTAAGTTCGTTGTTTATCTCATAAAAAATAGAATACAGTGTAGAAAGTATAGAAATATTACAGTAAAACCTAAAGTCTGCCACAGTTTGTTCGTTTAATTTTTGCATTATAAAGGGTGAAAAATCAAGGGAGTCTTATAAAAAAAACAGAGGAAACAGATTTTGTTTCTTCAAAATACTGTGGTGGTAAGTGAGGTTGTATAGTTATTGAGGGGGATTTAACTTTATATACAGGTATACAAAAATGTACTGGTATATGTTAACACCTACATGGACCAGACAGTCTAAGGCTGTCATGAATGTGCCTAATGTCGTATATGTCTAGAAAATCTGGATAATTTCTTTTTATTTTAGAAACTACTGTAATATTTCCTGTAAGAAAATAAAAGGAAATTTACAAATTTTTAGACATATGACTGAAAAGTTATAAGTCTTAGGCCTGTGAGTGAACTGGCCTAAATTTTGAACCCTTTATCAATGTGAGTGGTTGGTTCATTATAAATGAGAATGTTGGTGTATAATAATTAAAGTTTGTGAAAGTTTTTGATAAGAAACAAGTTATGCTTGTTTTTACCTCTTTGTCAGATGTGAGCTATTTTATTATAATTTGACCTTTTGATGTTGAATGAAGGTACACAAGAATTACCTGTAGCATTGGTTGTTTTTATTTTATTTTAATACTATATTTGACTATAACCTAAAGGTATCATTGTTTGTATGTTTTTCAGGACTGGTAGTAGCTACTTTGTCTGTTGTTATTGTTCCACTAGCTAGATCAGTCATGTCTAGGTTGGTCTCACCAGACGAGCAAGGTAAGTTGGAACCTTTTGGAAAACTTTTCACAAATTATATTCAGTTGTTGAGGAGAGAAAAGTGATCATTAAAAAGAGTATGAAGAAAAATATCTAGTTCATATGCAATGGCAAAATCTTGTTTTAATCCCCACAAAAATATTGATTTATCCAGCACAAAACATTATCTACAGATGGCAGTGGAATGGAGTACCATAATCATGTTTTATGTGCTACTCAAGATTCTTTGATAATATGCTGGGATGGAAACCAGAGTGCCTAGAGAAAACCATTGACCTTTAGCAAGTGAAGTTACAAACTATATCACACTAAGATTGGACGACTATTTAAGGTTGTTTTATAGTTGCATGTAATGCTGTACAAATTATGCAGTTTTTTTTGACAAAGAATTTATTTTATTTTTGTTGTAAATTTCAGGTGCTATGTTTGCCAGTATATCGTTTATAGAGTTGTTAGGTACTACTATAGCAGGTGTGCTATACAGTCGGGTTTATAAAGAGACAGAGAGTTACTTCCCTGGATTAATGTTTCTTGTTATGGCTGGTCTAATGTTGATAAGCCTTATCCTCTGCGTGTAAGTATGGACACAGATTCTTGTATTTTTGTGTCACAGAAAAGCATGACCGAGTGTTTTAAGTTTTAGTTGAGTCAAGAGTTGCGTTATGGTGTTTTACAGTTAACACCGTAGTCAAGATTCTTGCACTTACATGAATGTGGTTGATTCATGGATGGTAGAGGAAACCGGAGTGCTTGGAATGAACCACCAACATTTTGCAAGCAAACTGACAAATTTCTCATACGTTCAGTCCACGTGGTATTCAAACCTAGGTGGTGAGAGGCCTTGTGATTAGTTAGTGCACGCTTTAGACAACTAAATAACCAAAGTCCCCAGTTAGGATTAAGAGAGTTTTAAGCCTTCAAACCAAAACATGTTTGGTTAGAAATGCATGCATAGACTTGCATACTGCATGCACTCCAATTTAGGTTAATACTTCAGGTCTGTGAAATTATATTATGTCAGAAAAAACTAAAAGCTATATGGATTTATAGTACCGGTAATCCGATATACATGTATATCTTAAAGTTAAAGTGTTAGCATAAAAGACCTAAATTGTTCATCCTTTATTTTGACAAATGACTCTGATGTTAAGGCCCTAGTATGTCATTACATGAATGCAAATATATTGATGTTTTAGTGTTTTAAAAGAAAGTTTTTAGAAATGACCCCTTCTGGAAAACCTAGATTGAACATTTGAGTGTTCTTGGCTGTTTCTGCATGAAACACATCATTTGAACATAACACTTTTGTTTTAAAACTTATAAAGTGTTTATTTATCATGGTGACGCTGAATGAATCTTATTTATTGAAAAGTCTTTCTGCAGGGTTTTAATGTATTTTATTTGCTTTATCTAATTTCAGTCCACTTAGTCTTTGGACAAAGAAGAAAGGGGTTGATTTAGAAATAAAAGTCAGTGTGGATGAGGAGGAATAAATGTCTTGTGTTTCTTGCCAACATCAACATGCACAGGGAAGAATTAACAAGATCTGAAAAAAATTTATTCACAAATAATATGCTTACATTATATATACACACAAATATAATCAGTCTTTCCTTAACAATTTGTCCACTCTGTATCTCCTACATTCCTAGATGGATTTTAATGAAACTTGGTACAAATGTAAACATTAGTAAACAGTAGTTATGTAGGTCAAAGGTCAAAGTGTCAAATCTAGGTTGTAGTGTGATGTGATATAAATTGTGATGCAGAAGCAGGGTGAAGTGAAAGCTGTGGATATACAAGCTTGTTCACTTTTACTCTTGTTAAGACTTGTGCTAAGAGAATATTTGTTAAAATGTAATATGAGTGCCTTAAAATGTGTAACTTTACATGATATTATAATGTTTATTTGTTAGATCTTGTTATTATTTATTTATTTTTGAGAATGTTACTGTTTTGTTAATTATAAATATCAATGTACCTAGTCAAAGATCTGAAACAGTTTCACACCCATTCCCACCATCTCTTTACGACTTTTATAGCTCACCTGACCAAAGGCCATGTGGGCATATTATGTATGGGTGGTGCTAGATGATGACTTTTTTTGGTATTGAACTTTTTTTTTTTTTTTTTTTTTTTGCATAATACATGTTTTAAGCATTACTTTTTTCTCACTTAATAAAATTTTTGGATAAAAGGTATTTTGCTACACGATACTTTGGTTTTATAAAATCTGCAAAATATAATAAAATGAACTTTATTTTGTAACTAAAGTGCTTCAACTTGTAATTATTTATCAGATGAGCAAATCAGGTCCATGGTTTGTTTCTGTGAAGAATAGACTTGTAGTTACAGAAAAGTAATAAACAATGACATTATGTATGGCAGGGATTATATGGTGAGAATAGGTAGAAAGAGCGAATTGGTTTATAGTCAGTTTTTGTATTTTTTACTTTGTGATATGATCTTTATAACATCAATAAGGTAGAATTAAGAAACTTAAATGTAATTTTTTAAAATTCATAAAAGCTGTTCTTTTTTTTTGATTTTATAATCCAAGCAAGCTTAGGCCAATTTAAAGATGTTAATAAATTTTTAATATATTTGCTTAATAAATTATACTGGTAATTGCAATATTTTATTTAAATATGATTTTTAAGTTCTGTTTGAATTGTAATGCTTCAATTTTTTACATTTAACAATTTCATGATTGATTTTCATATTGGTTGATAAACTAAAATGGCATATTTCAAGTAAAAATTCCAAACACGATCTGAATGTTTTTATTTTAAAATTTTTGATTTCTATAACGTGATGATCTGAATTTTTAGCTCACCTGACCGAAGGTCATGTGAGCTTATGGCATAGCGCAGCGTGTGTATGTGCGTGTGTGCGTGCGTGCGTGCGTCGTTAACACCTATTTTCGACTTCTCCTCTGAAACTACTGGACAGTTTTTAATGAAACTTTGTCAGAAGTATATATGGGCCGGTGCAATTCAGATTTGTTCGTGGCGTTGCCATGGCTACCATAACTAGGTCAAGGTGACCTAGGGGTGCAAAAATCTTAAAAAATCTTCTTCTCCGAAAGTACTGATTGGAGAAAAAATCTGATGTGATATTTGGCTTCTCTAGGGTCTTAAGCCTACAGTTTGTTCATTTTGTAAAATTTGGATAAAAAATAGGTAACGCGTTTTTGCGTTTAATTTTGAAAAAATCGTAAAAGCTTCAAATTGTTATAACTTGACTATTTGACCAGATAATGACATGGGGTTTTCAGTTTTGACATCTTCTTGTTAGTATCTTCAAAATGAGGTCAAGGTCAATTGTGAAGGTCGTGACCTAATTTTATTTTACCTCTGATTATAGTTATTATCTCGAAAACTTTAAACATTTTGTATAGGCATGTATATTAGAATGTTGTAGGTATTGATACAACGGTCATTTTGATATATAGAAAAAGGTCATGGATTCAAAGGTCAAGGTCACAGATGCGAAACAATACAGAAATGGTTAATTATCTCGAAAACTATAAACATTTTGTATAGGCATGTATATTAGAATGTTGTAGGTATTGATACAATGATCATTTTGATGTATAGAAAAAGGTCATGGGTTCAAAGGTCAAGGTCATAGATGTGAAACAATACAGAAATGGTTAATTATCTCGAAAACTATAAACTTTTTGTATAGGCATGTATATTAGAATGTTGTAGGTATTGATACAACAATCATTTTGATGTATAGAAAAAGGTCATGGGCTCAAAGGTCAAGGTCACAGATGCGAAACAATACGGAAATGGTTAATTATCTCGAAAACTATAAACATTTTGTATAGGCATGTATATTAGAATGTTATAGGTATTGATACAACGGTCATTTTGATGTATAGAAAAAGGTCATGGGTTCAAAGGTCAAGGTCACAGATTTGAAACAATACCGAAATGGTTAATTATCTCGAAAACTATAAACTTTTTGTATAGGCATGTATATTAAAATGTTGTAGGTATTGATACAACGATCATTTTGATGTATAGAAAAAGGTCATGGGTTCAAAGGTCAAGGTCACAGATGTGAAACAATACTGAAATGGTTAATTATCTCGAAAACTATAAACTTTTTGTATAGGCATGTATATTAGAATGTTGTAGGTATTGATACAACGATCATTTTGATGTATAGAAAAAGGTCGGGTTCAAAGGTCAAGGTCACAGATGTGAAACAATACTGAAATGGTTAATTATCTCGAAAACTATAAACTTTTTGTATAGGCATGTATATTAGAATGTTGTAGGTATTGATACAACGATCATTTTGATGTATAGAAAAAGGTCATGGGTTCAAAGGTCAAGGTCACAGATGCGAAACAATACCGAAATGGTTAATTATCTCGAAAACTATAAACATTTTGTATAGGCATGTATATTAGAATGTTGTAGGTATTGATACAACGATCATTTTGATGTATAGAAAAAGGTCATGGGTTCAAAGGTCAAGGTCACAGATGTGAAACAATACAGAAATGGTTAATTATCTCGAAAACTATAAACTTCTTGTATAGGCATGTATATTAGAATGTTGTAGGTATTGATACAACGATCATTTTGATGTATAGAAAAAGGTCATGGGTTCAAAGGTCAAGGCCAAAGATGCAAAACAATACCGAAATGGTTAATTATCTCAAAAACTATAAACTTTTTGTAAAGGCATGTATATTAGGATGTTGTAGGTATTGATACAGCAATCATTTTGATGTATAGAAAAAGGTTATGGGTTTAAAGGTCAAGGTCACAGATGCGAAACAATACGGAAATGTATTATTATCTCGAAAACTATAAACTTTTTGTATAGGCATGTATATTAAAATGTTGTAGGTATTGATACAACGATCATTTTGATGTATAGAAAAAGGTCATGGGTTCAAAGGTCAAGGTCACAAATGTGAAACAATACTGAAATGGTTAATTATCTTGAAAACTATTAACTTTTTGTATAGGCATGTATACTAGAATGTTGTAGGTATTGATACAACGGTTATCATGATGTAATAAAAAAAAGTCATTGGGGTTTAGTATTTATGTTTTCTTTAAATCTATCAGCTAGCCATTAGTTATCAGGTGAGCGTATCAGGCCCATGGGCCTCTTGTTTTCTCATTAAATTTTTAAGGATTTTTTCAAAGTGTTTTATAATTTTTTTTAAATGGACAAGTTTAAAATTTGATGTTACATTTACAACAATATTTTAACTCATAATTGATCTAGTTTACAATTAAACTTAAAATAATAAGCCTTTTGTATAACATATGGTGTTGTATTGTTCTAGATCTGGGTGTTCAAAGCTTAGTTTGACTAACTTCTTGTTTAGTAAAAGCTTTGTATCTGGGACCAGAAATTCTGTTCAAAAGGTTATTTATGCAATTGCTGTTAAAGCAAGGAAATGGTAACTAAAGAATTTTTTAACTTTAATAACATTTTGAATTTTCAATAACCATTTGGTCAAGCTAATGTACATGTAATTTCGAAACAAACAGACCTTTTCAGAATCCTTTTAATTCCGTTTTTATGCAGAATTTTTGTTTTATTTATACATGTACTATAGTTTTACAATACTTAAGAATATAAATTTAATTTGTTTTAAGTTTTATTTTTTTCCTTTTTATATACACCAAAAGTGCTTATTAGCTTACCTACACAAAGTGCAAAAGACCTGTTGACATACCCTAGGCATCTCTGTCAGGGTCAGTGTCTAAGGGCAACCTCCTTTATAAAATTATGATTCCATACAGGTGAGCTATTTCATTATGGGCATTCAAGATGATGCATGTATATACCTACCATTGGAGCTTATGAAAATGACACTGTTTAATGATGCATTTAAAATAAATTGTACCAATTAATATTGTGAATTGTATTTATATGCACTTATTGGCAAGGATTGTTTGACCTTGGAAGTTTTTTAACCGGCAGTAGTTTTAATCATGTGAATCAAAACTTATTCATGTTGCAGTTTAACTATACAAATGCACACAAGGTAAGTGAAGATTGTGGTACTTACCACTATGGTAAGTCTGGTGTAGCTATTCTATATAAGAAAAATCTAAGTTTTAGGGTTACTGAAGTAGAAGGTATTAATTCAGATAATGGATAATAATAAAAAAGTTGTTTTGTAATGCAAATCATTTTTGGATTTTTTCAAGAATATTTTGTATTTTGACTTAATAAATGACAATGCATAAATCTCACATATCAGTTGAATTAGATTCTGCATAATTTATTTTTTTGTCTCCAATTTGACAAAACTTGCTCTGTCCGTGTTATATACATAAATGGAAAATCAAGCAATTTAGAATGGCATTTCTATTAAAACATGTATTTATTCTTGCTGTGAAATATTATATATTTATTTTATGTGTTCTGTGTCATCAAAAATGGTCTCATTTTCATTTATGTAACATTATATATGGTCTAAGTAACAATACAGCTGAGATGTGTAATATCTGGATTCGTGAGGTCAGAGTTTTCAGTTTCAGTCACAACTGTGATAATGTTATGTTATTATGGGGACCATTAAAATATTAAGATTATGACTGTTTATAATTTCTGTCAAATTTCTGACAAAGTTTGAACAAGGGGAATTACAAGTATAGTATGATTTTGAAACTTTGTGTCTTATGTGTAATGAAAGACATGGTTGTTTATTTAGATTATTCCAGCAGCATTTAATACATTTTATAGTACTACATGTATATGGTGATTATGCCTATTTCATAGCAAATATATGGTATTACAGGAAATTGAAACATTTATGCAAATAAAAATCTCCATTTGTTTGTTTATTGTTTGTTTAGGATTATATTTATTTTGTTTCCTTTGAATGTTGTATCATTTTAATATGCTTTATGCATCTTTTATTAGTAACTTGAGCAATAAGAATGGTTTCTAATTTGTATAAGACCTCAGTTTCACAATCTTTCCTTAACTAAGATTTTTCTAACTTAAATTTAACTAATTTTGGTGATCTTTGTTTCAAATTACTAATAATTATTTTTCACAAAACTAACAAAAATGTTTTAAAGAGTACCTGTAACGATTTTTGATTTTTACATATGTTATTCTCCATACTGAAATATGACTTAATGCGAAAATATTATAAAAATCCATGCTGAAATAAGGGAGATATCAGCGAGTTTGTAATACACCTCCCGTTAATCCAAATCAAAAAGCTCGGTTTTGGGGACCCCGTGCAGTGACGTCATTTAAGTAAGCAGTCCCCACAGAATACTATTTATCTACATTACTTATATAATGAACCAGCTAAAAATTCTTTATATATTTCACGATAAATTCATTTGATGAAGTGGAATTTACATCCGACTGACACCTACCAATAATTAAGCAAATTATTATTAGCCCACCTTGATAAAAAGTTTGTTTATTAGACATTCCTTAGATTGAGACCCGTACCTTTAATCAACAGGATGTGTTCTTACAATTAAAAAATTGATTGACAGGTGTTCGGATAGAGAAATTTTATGACACCTGTAAATATACTATCTGAATCGTTTGATGCTATCTTGGATTTAGAATTTCACATAGGTAAACTGATTGTGAAAAGATAATTATGTATAAAAAAACTAGAATTACGGGAGTATGAATAGACTGATAACTGACAATATTATCTAATTTTGAAAAATAACATTTTAAATAAAATTTTACTACCGGTCATTTAATTTTTAATGTATGAATTTAATTACAGCATTTACTTTTATCAAGTTTCTAGTTTTCGTTTTCTTCATGATCGGGAAAATTTTGCCTTTGAAATACACTGTTTGGAAATCTGGAGTCTTTTTGGACTTAAAATTGTCAATATCACATTTATTTATTTATTTATTTATTTATTTATTAGCATTATATACTGAACTTTTGTCAATAAGTTAACTTAGTAAAAAATATTTAATTGCGTGAACAACTGCCTGTGTTGTATTTGACGCTGGTGCCACGTTTCACCGATGTTTGATTGAAAATTTTGCAGGGTGTGCTGTCTGTAGCAGGTTCTGCATGATTTAATATTAAAATTTAATCTATTTTAAAATTTTAACAAGTGACAATTAATTTTCGTAAATTGTCAACATCACTATTTATTTATTTATTTATTTATTTATTAACATTAGCTACTGAACATTTGTAAATAAGTTAACTTACTAAAAATCTTCAATGTTGTGAACAACTGCGAGGCCACGTTTCGATGTTGGGTTGAAAATTTTCAGGATGTCTGTAGCAGGTTCAATATAATTTAATATTAATTTTAATTTCAAAATTTTAACAAGTAATAACTATTTTTTATAAATTTGATAAATAATACTCGACGCATATATTTGGTTATGTCTAGGTTAACATTCAGAAATTCTGGGTCTCCACTCAGTAAAGTACATCGTATCATCGTCTGTTTCTGGATCGAATAAATACAACTAAACGCCAATTTCATTAATTTTAAGGTTGTCTATTTCTTCCCAAATTAATGAGGAATATATGGCATATACAGATGAATGTCAGAGTCGTTAATTTTTGTACAGCGTGAACAAAGTGAACGCGTACATTGGTATCGCTTTCTTCCAAGATATCGAGCTTCTTTGCTATGAAATTATAAGATATGAGTACACCTGGAAATAGTACGCCTGGTAAATGAGCGTGAAAGAAGTATATCTGTTTTATCGTGAGATATGTATTCTGAGACGGGTAATGCATTTGGTTACATATGCAGATTTGGAATAAATTTTCGGAATACATTTCGGAATCTAGTAAAATATTGCGACGGTATGCATCTAATAATTTCTGCAATTTGGCGAACTGATCTCATGTTTACAATAAAAAGTAGTTCGAGAAGTTTGCGTCCTACGATGTAAAATCATAACTTTTTATGAAATGAACAGCAACGGCAGGTTGTTTAATTAATTCTTCGTGAAATCTACGGAAATTTAAATTTATTTTGAAGGTTATGATAACGTATTTTGATGTTGAGGCAATTGTGTCATATTTTAAAATGTTTATCGATTAGATTTTACTTTCGTGAAAGGGAGATAATTCGTACAGCGTTGTGTGCAAATTTTAAATACAGTTCCGAACAGGGTTTCATATAAGCGCTGCTGCAGACGTCATCCACAAGCAGAGGAAATAAAATTCATGTGGTGTAATAATACAAATGTTTACTTATTCCAAAATATCGACACCTGTCCTCAAAAACACGTGGTAGTATGTTTTCTTGAAAAAAGCATTTCCGTGATCACGATTTGTTCACATCGTTAAACTAGGTCACCAACAATCTGTCGACCTGTCCTGCACATACATTTAGGAAGCGGTTGAAGTTTATATTATTTAAACAATTAATGCCCACACATTCAAGTAGAAGCAAATTTAGAAAGTTATTTTGCGATTCCTTTAATTGAACGGGATTGAAATTTTAGATTATTCGGTAGTAAAAATTCGGAACTGGTATCCTCGACCGTCCGTGATTCGAGACTCTAGTAGAAAACGAACTAAATTTGCTAACGCAACAAGAATTTGAGAGCTGAAAAATAGACAACTGATTTTCTGGATAGTTTCACAGTAACATACCTAAATTTGTCTTTAATGCATGAAATCGTCACTGCAGAGACGATACTCGCGTATAATAACTGAAAACAAAAATGGCCTCGAATCTTAGAACGCTCTCGATTTTAGGACGGTCGAATATAAAACAACTGTACTTCATCATTAACATGAAACGGGAATATTGTGAGTGATAATCAGCAGTTAATTAAAACCCAGATTAACAGCAATTGATCCAGTTCCATACAACCGCTAGAATGTACCCCCTCATAGCGACGGTAGGATCTGCAAAACTCTACTTCCTCTCTATCCGAAATGACAAAACGATCGGGTACAACAACCTTTTTAAATTTTTATTACCGATTGTCTTTTTCATATATTTATGAAATTATTATTTTCTACCATCTAATTCAGCAATACATGGTTTGGTACATTGTTTCTTCCCCCCCCCCCCCAAAAAAAAAACCATCCGTCGGACTATGCATAGATCGACCCCCCCCCCCGAATTTTCGGTTACATTCTGTCTTGCCACAACACAATTTTCCCAACTACGCTGTACAACAGCACGACAGTGCTATGTTTTGTACATTCATTATATAATACGTCGCTACATTAGCATTATTAGTGCTGTCTGCCATGTTAGTTACTACAACGGTTACTTAAATGACGTCACAAAGGGATCAGCCTCGATATGGGTCGTTTCACTTACAGGTACCCAGAGAGGGTCAAATTCAAGGCCTTCAAACCGCTATAACTTTCTTATTTGGTCATCAATTTTGATGCGGTTTTCGATATTGTGATATTTAAATGGTATTTAACAAATATATGAAATAAAAAATTTTCGTTACAGGTACTCTTTAAAATGCAATGAAATTGATTTATTTCTGACGCATTTAGTCAGAGGGATGTCAGACAAGACGAATAAAAAAATAAATAAATAAATAAACAAACATCTGATCCCCAAGTGATGACCCTATATCAAGTTTAGTCTACGGTCTAAGGGAGTCAATTCCATCTCGATTCTAGTCATTGTTCACTGCCCTTAGTTTTTGTTAGCGACTACAGATGGCTACTTTTTGTGTTCAAAACATAAGCACATGACTTGTAAAAACCTATTTTATGAACTCGTATGATCTGAACCATGACATCTGCATTTGCTTTATAACTGAAACTGCAGGTGCTGCACATGCATTATGGCAAGGATCTGGTAGTGGAACATTGGTAAGTAAATCAAATAAGTTCATGGTCTATCGAGCTGTCATGAAATCAAACTGACAGGTTTGCTAAGATCTATCAACTTAAATATAGAGAGAATTTGTATACTATTTGTTTAAACCTATGTCACGCAACGTTGATACCATTTTTTAAAACTTTTCAATTACTAAGTCAAGGCAAATTATAGGCCTAATAATGACAATAAAATTGAAATAAGAAATGCTTGATTATCATCATGCCCACAATTAAGCACCTGTTTTGGTGTTGAACTATAAATAATTTTAGGATCAGTATAATTTATTAAAACTATACTTTTCTGTCACACCTGTAGTAAAAAATAAATAAATAAACGGAGCAGCAAAATCAGGACTTCAACTTTGGTACTTTCCCATTCATGTTAAACTACACGTAATTCAGTACATGTGTGCCCTATTTGTATTTGTGATAAGTATAATTTTTGTACGGCGTTTCACATAGTGAACACGTACTTTGCTATCGCTGTCTTCCAAGATATCGGGCTTTGCTATGGAATTATAAGATATGAATACGCATGGAAATAGTGCGCCTGGTAAATGAGCGTAAAAGAAATATATCTGTTTTATTGTGAGATATGTATTCTGAGACGGGTAATGCATTTGGTTACATATGCACATTTGTAATAAATTTTCGGAATACATTTCGGGATTTAGTAAAATATTGCAACGGGATGCATCTAATAATTTCTGCAATTTGGCGAACTGATCTCGTGTTTACAATTACAAGAGGCCATGGGTCTGATACGCTCACTTGATAACTAATGGCTAGCTGATAGATTTCAACAAATCATAAATACTGAAACCCCAATGACTTTTTTCTTTACATCATAATGACCGTTGTATCAATACCTACACCATTCTAATAGTTTTCAAGATAATTAACCATTTCAGTATTGTTTCACATCTGTGACCTTGACCTTTGAACCCATGACATTTTTCTATACATCAAAATGATTGTGTATCAATACCTACAACATTCTAATATACATGCCTATACAAAAAGTTTATAGGTTTCAAGATAATAAACCATTTCGGTATTGTTTTGCATCTGTGACCTTGACCTTTGAACCCATGACCTTTTTCTATACATCAAAATGATCGGTGTATCAATACCTACAGCATTCTAATATACATGCCTATACAAAATGTTTATGGTTTTCCAAAAAAAATTATAATCAGAGGTAAAAAAAAATTAGGTCACGACCTTCACAATTGACCTTGACCTCATTTTGAAGATATTAACAAGAATATGTGAAAACTGAAAACCCCATGTCATTATCTGGTCAAAAAGTCAGGTTATAACAATTTGAAGCTATTTTACGATTTTTTTCAAAATTAAACGCAAAAACGCGTAACCCATTTTTAGTCCGAATTTCACAAAATGAACAAACTATAGGCTTTAGACCCTAGAGAAGCCAAATATCACATCAGATTTTTTCTCAAATCAGTACTTTCGGAGAAGAAGATTTTTGCACCCGTAGGTCACATTGACCTACTTATGGTAGCCATGGCAACGCCACGAACAAATCTGAATTGCACCGGCCCATATATACTTCTCACCAAGTTTCATTGAAATCTGTCTTTTAGTTTCAGAGGAGATGTCGAAAATAGGTGTTAACGACGCACGCACACACGCACACACATACACACGCTGCTCTATGCCATAAGCTCACATGACCTTTTGGTCAGGTGAGCTAAAAAGTAGTCCGAGAAGTTTGCATTCTACGATGTAAAATCATAACTTTTTATGAAATAAATGGCAATGGCTGGTTGATTTAATGAATTCTTCATGAAATCTACGGTAATTTAAATTTATTTTGAAGGGTATGATAATTGTGTCATATTTTAAAACTGTTTATCGATTAGATTTCACTTTCGTGAAAGGGAGATGATTTTTACAGTGTTGTGTGCAAATGACCACATGTGGATTTTAAATACTTCACCATTAACATGAAACGGGAATATTGTGAGTGATAATCAGCAGTTTATTAAAACTCAGATTTAACAGCAAATGATCCAGTTACATACAACCGCTAGAATATACCCCCTCATAGCGACGGTAGGGTCTGCAAAACTCTACTTTCTCTCTATCCGAAATGACAAAACGATCGGGTACGACTTTATTAAATTTTATTTACTGATTGTCTTTTTCATATATTTATGAAATTATTATTTTCTACCATTTATTTAGCAATACATGGTTTGGTATATTGTTTCTTTTTCCAAAAAACATCCGTCGGACTATGCATAAATCGACCCCCCCGGGGGAATTTTCGGTTATATCGGTTATATTCTGTCTTGCCACAACACCATTTTCACAACTACGCCATACAACAGCACGGCAGTGCTATGTTTAATAAAATGCTCAAAATCCATTCCCGGGCACCTGTGGTTCAGTATTGACATTTCTAAGTCCATTGGACTTTTGGTATTGGGCAACTTATTCTGTAGGTACAACACAGTTTGTGGAACATTTCATAGACATTTGTTACTGAAAAACTCTATGCTTTAATATATCAAGGCAGTATTCTAATAACATTTTTATGTCAGAAACAAGTTCATGTGGAGCATTTGCTCAGTGGTTATTGGAATGTGTTGATTCAGTCACTGGCTCATCCACCTTGGCTCAAAAATAGTGCATGGTTCTATTGTCAATTAAGCACTCAACTCTGGGAAAGTGTTTTTTTTTAATCAATTAATCATCAATAAAACTATTAATTAATTAACTAACAATTAATATATTTATTTATTATTATAAATATGATGAGGTTGGGTGAGAGAATTTTGGGCATGCACTTTTTAACCTGTGTGACCTGGAAATCATTTTTGAGGCTTGACCAACAAGAACAGCCAAAATAAACTGGTAAAAATTGATTTAAGTAACAATAAGGAAGTAAATACACACCTTGATATGTGGTAAATCACTCTGTAATATATACACGTATACGTGTACAAGGTTATTCCTTTGTGTTATCTGATAAACATGAGGAAACTTTTAAAAAAAGAGTTTAAAACACAATGAATATTTCATTGATCGTCAAAAAGGAAGCATTTTTAATTTTATTCAAATGCTAAACATTATTTATCCCTCCACCTTAATGGAACTGTATCACTCTGCATCTTATCTTAATTTCTTACCATAATTATTTCCTTGCGTAAACTTTAGGTTTGTATTAGAACTTCTTAATCTCCAGATTGTGGTTCTATTGTCAGTCAGATACTAGTACCACAAGGCTACCCTGACAAGCCCATGACGGGTGGTGAGTTGAGTAACATGGGCTGGTGAAAGCACTCTACCAACTGAGTTACAGCAGTAGTTGAGTGTTGGTGAGTAACGCATGGGTTAACCATTTGCTTTTTACCAGTTTAGGTGCTTTCTCGCTGACACAGCAGTTGCCCTGCAAAGTGCATTATACTTACACTGGCTCAGTCAGAAGTAGTGAGGAAGGAATTGCTTTAGGTAACAATAATGATATGTACTTGTTGTGATTTAATCTATCTATAGATTTGAAATCTGACCTGCTACCAACTGCTTTTTTATGTTAAAATTCTTTTCTTTTTTGCCAAAAAAATGCAAATATTTTGTTTAATTAAGGATATTGATTCACTATGTAAAAGTATGTTGCACTCCTTAAAGTGGGACCTCGGTGGAGTAGTGGCCTAAAGCACTGTTGCTTATCACAATGCCTGTCAATGCTTAAGGGTCAAATCCGGCTTGGGAAGACACTAGTGAAAAAAGGTTTTCAGGTTTGCTTGTTTTGATTAAGGTTGACGTTTTTTCCAGGTATTCTTCATTTCAAAACTGTCTATCTTGAATCTTGACTAGGATGAAAACACTATTACCTCACTCCACTTATTCTAAAAGTAACTGTAGAATTGTTTGGTTGAACTTGTCCACCCAAGGAAAGTTTGAAAAACGGCCTTTATAGATCGGTTGCCTTCACATACAAGTTCCGAAGGATAATCTCAATCTACACTGACACATTATATTAGTCTAGGTAAGTGGGAGGCTGTGAGTTCGAACCCTGATCGGGTCTGATCCAATACTATGTAGGTAGATTTAACTGTTCTTTCGCCAAGCTTGGGGCATTACAATATTAAAGTCACGTTTCTTTTGGATGGGAACTTAAAACAAATGAGGTCCCGTGTCACGGAAGTCATGGCACGATAAAGAACCCTGCTGTATAATTACTATAGTGTCATCAGCGCAACACACAGGCAAATTTCTGCACCTTTGCCTAGAGCTGGCGATGTCTCGATATATGCGAACTATTCTTGACTGGGGCATTAAACACCATTACTCTGCTCAACTCTTTGTCAATATAATGAAAGATGCTATATTGATACCCTACAATGATATTCTCTATATATGCCTTTTTACCCTGTTTTGTCTGGTTTGTCATTTTTATCAGTACTAAATGTTGATGGTGTAATTTATTTGCAGACATAAATCACACTGAGGACTGAACAAATTGCATAACATCATGGAGAGTGAAGAAGATAAAAAACCTTTACTGAGGAATCATATAGTTGGTGGAGAATCCAGACAAAACAGTATCACACCAAGGGAGATAACCTCAGAAAAATTTCCAAAATCAAGATGGATTCCACTAGAAATTGTCATTGCTGTATACTTTATGTCATTTATGTTAACTCATCCTGTTATGCAATTCTACATTTATGGAAAGATTGCTGAGTATTATGGAGTTAAGGATTTTCAAAAAGATGATGGTGGTGGGTGCTCAAAAACAAACCACACTGGCACTGACAATGGCAATGATACCACAAGTCTAATTCAGAAGGAGGCTGCAGACCAATTCATGTACCTGGCATTTGTAAGCAGTTTCCCTGCCATTATTCCAACATTATTTCTGGGTTCTATATCTGATAAATATGGCCGAAAAGTCTCCATGTTGATAACATTTTCTGGATTATTGATACGACAAATCATATATGTGGTTGTCATAGTAAGCAAGTTACCTTTTGAAATTTTCTATTTAGGTAATTTGATAGAGGGTTTAACTGGTTACTATGGTTCAGCATTAATGGCTGCTTTTGGAATGTTGGCAGATATAACAAAACCTGGAAAAGAGAGAGCTTTCAGAATTACAATAGTGGAAGGGGTTATAGCAATATTAGTTGGACTAGTATTGTTAGCGACGGGATATTGGATAAAATATGCAGGGTTTTTATCACCAATGATCACTGCCACAGCTTTAAGTTTTGTAAATATTCTCATAATTGTGTTTTTCATACCTGAAACAAACAAGACTAAGAATTATCAAGGATCAATTTGCAGTATTAAAAATATTACAAGATGTTTTGTATTTTATTACAAAGACACTGCAGACAAGCGTAGGAAAATTATGATAATGTGTTTTGCCATGATTGGTTTAACGGTTGCCACTGTACTTGGAAAAAGTAATATTATGACATTATTTTTGCTCAATAGACCACTTTGTTGGTCCGTCGTCCATACTCAGGTGTTATCTGCTGTGGGCGTGGCCGTTCACTGGGGAGCAGGTATGCTCATACTTGGATTGATCCAGAAATGTGTGAGAGATACTGGATTAATCACCATTGGTAACTTGTTTGCTACCGCATCATTTATAGTGTATGGATTTGCAGATCAAGATTGGTTGGTATATCTTGGTAAGTTTATTGTATAGTATAAAGTGTAGAAAGTAAATCATATTACAGTAGAACCTCAAGTCATCGCCACAGTTTGTTCTTTGAATTGTTGCATTATAAAAGGGTTTGGTGAAAAATCAAGGGAGGCTTATAAAGAAAAAACATAAAAGAAATGAATTTTGGGACTTCTTTTGACATTTTATTTTGACTTCATTGTATTTATCTCATAAGTCAGCTCTTGTTATATTTCGACCTTTTAATATTTTTGAAGGTATGGCAAGAATTTGCATTCGTACAAATTGTATACCGGTAATACATTTCAGAAAAATTTATTCTTGATCAAAATAGGTTCTCTGATTAAAAATTCACAAATTATTAAGATGTTTACTGTTGTTATAATTTGATTTTAGAAACTGTTTGACTATAACCTACTGGTATCATTGTTTGTATGTTTTTCAGGACTGGTAGTAGCTACTTTGTCTGTTGTTATTGTCCCACTAGTTAGATCAGTCATGTCTAGGTTGGTCTCACCAGATGAGCAAGGTAAGTTAGGGTCTTTTGGAAAACTTTTCACAAATTATGTATTAAGATGTTGAGGAGAGAAAAGTGATCATTAAAAAGAGTATGAAGAAAAATATCTAGTTCATATGCAATGGCAAAATCTTGTTTTAATCCCCACAAAAAATATTGATTTATCCTGCATAAAACATTATCTACAGATGGCAGTGGAATGGAGTACCATAATAATGTTTTATGTGCTACTCAAGATTCTTTGATTATGTGCTGGGATGGAAACCAGAGTGCCTAGAGAAAACCATTGACCTTTAGCAAGTGAAGTTACAAACTATATCACACTAAGATTGGACGGCTATTTAAGGTTGTTTTATAGTTGCATGTAATGCTGTACAAATTATGCAGTTTTTATGACAAAGAATTTATTTTATTTTTGTTGTAAATTTCAGGTGCTATGTTTGCCAGTATATCGTTTATAGAGTTGTTAGGTACTACTATAGCAGGTGTGTTATACAGTCGGGTTTATAAAGAGACAGAGAGTTACTTCCCTGGATTAATGTTTCTTGTTATGGCTGGTCTAATGTTAATTAGCTTTATCTTGTGCATGTAAGTATGAACACAGATTCTTTTATTTTTGTGTCACAGAAAAGAGTGACCAAGTGTTTAAAGTTTTAGTGGAGTCAAGAGTTGAGTAATGGTGTTTTACACCCCAGTCAAGATTCTTTCACTTACATGAATGTGGTTGATTCATGGATGGTAGAGGAAACTGGAGTGCTTGAAGTGAACCATCAACTATTTGCAAGCAAACTGACAAATTTCTCATACTAGGATCAGTGCAAGTGGTGTTCAAACTTAGGTAGTGAGAGGCACTGCAAGTGCACACTTTACAATTAAATCACTGAGGCCCTGCAAGTGCACACTCTAGACAACTAAATCACTGAGGCCCTGCAAGTGCACACTTTAGACAACTAAATCACTGAGGCCCTGCAAGTGCACACTTTAGACAACTAAATCACTGAGGCCCCAGTTAGGATTAGTGAGAGTTGTAATTTTTCAAACCAAAACATTGTTTTGTTACAAATGCATGCATAGACTTGCATACTACCTGCATTCTTGTTTAGGGTAATACTTCAGGTCTATGAAATTACCTTATGTCAGACAAAACTAAAAGCTATATGATATTAAAAGTACTGGTACTCTGATATATGTCGTAAAGTGTTAGCATAAAGACTTAAAGTGTGCATTCTAGAAGGAGTCATTTATCCCTTATTTTGACAAATGACCCCATTGTTAAGGCCCTAGTAGGCCATTATTGATGTTTTTGATGTTTTAAAAGAAAGTTTTGGAAATTACCCTTTCTGGAAAAACCTAGATTGAACATTGGAGTGTTCTTGGCTTTTTCAGCATGAAACACATCATTTGACGATAACATCTTTTTTAAAACTTTTATAGTGTTTATTTATCATGGTGAAGTTGAATGAATCTTATTTAATGAAAAGTCCCTATACATGGTTTAAATGTGTTTGTATTTCTATATCTATTTTCAGTCCACTTAGTCTTTGGACAAAAAAGAAAGGGGTTGATTTAGAAATAAAAGTCAGTGTGGATGAGGAGGAATAAATGTCTTGTTTTCCTGCCAACATCAACACACACAGGAAAAAAGTTTATTCACAAATAATATGCTTACATTATATATAGTCAGTTTATCCATATCACTTTTGTCCACTCTGTAACTCCTACATTCCTAGATGGATTTTAATGAAACATGGTACAAATGTAAACCAGCATGCAAGAATATGTCATAAACCATGTGTATTTATGTAGGTCAAAGGTCAATTGGTAAAATTATAATTGTAGTGTGATATGATATATGTTGTGATATAGATGCAGGGTGATGTGGAAGTGGTAGATATGTAAGCTTGTCCTCTTCTCCTCCTGTTAAGAATTGTGTTCGGAGAATGTTTGTTAAAATGTAATATGAGTGCCTTAAAATGTGTAACTTCAGATGATTTTATGATTTTCACATGTTAGATCTTGTTTTTATTTATTTATTTTTGAGAATGTTAGTGTTTTGTTAAGTATAAATATCAATGTACCTAGTCAAAGATCTTAAATATGTAACAGCTTCATACCCATTCTCACCATCTCATAATTTCACATCTCTACAGATTTTATAGCTCACCTGACTAAAGGCCATGCTATCTCATTATGACATAGTGCAGTGTGTATATATGCATGTCTGCATTGTTAATACATAAACTACTGGACAGATTTCAGTGACACTTGGTCAGAAGTATATATGGACTAGTGCCAAGATGTTGACCTTTTCTGGTATTGAAAACTGCTTTTTGGATATTATATATTACTGTTTTTCTCACTGATTAGATATTTTTAATGAAAATTATTTTGCTACACAATTTCATTATTTTATGAATTTGGTTTTATACAATCTACAAAATATAATAAAATGAACTTTATTTTGGAACTTAAGTGCTTCAACTTGCAATTATTTATCAGATGAGCAAATCAGGCCCATTGCTAATTTTTGTGAAGAAATAAGCATTGACTTATAATTACAGAAAAAGTACCGGTAATTAACAATGTATGGAAAAGATCTGTCGGGGATAAAAATGGTCAGAATATGTTGCAGGGGAGAATGGGTTTATAGTCATTTTTGTATTTTTTTACTTTGTGACATGATCTTTTTAACACCAGCAAGGTAGAATTACATAACTTAAATATCATTTTTTAAAATTAATAACAGCTGTTCTTTTACATGCTTTTTTATTTTATAATCCAATCTTAGGTCAATTTAATTAAGTATTAAGTTAATAAATTTTTAATATATTTGCTTAATAATTGCAATATTTTATTTAAATATGATTTTTAAGTTCTGTTTGAATTTTAATGCTTCAATTTTTGTACATTTGACAATTTCATGATTGATTTTTAGCTCAGTTGAGCTATTGCAATCTATCACCGTCCGTCGTGCGTCGTCCGTCGTGCGTCGTGTGTAAACTTTACATTTTAATCTTCTCCAAAACTACTGGGCCAAATTTGATGAAACTTGGGGATTATCATGTCTGGGTAACAGCCTTTTAAAATTGTGTTCGGGGTTTGGCCACGCCCAACAAGATGGCCACCGGTACTAAAAATAGCAAAAAGACAAAAAAATCTTCTTCTCTGAAACCAAAAGGTGCAGGCAAATTTTGATTGGATATTTAGATTCAGCATACCTGGGAACATTAAAATTTTGTTTTCCATGAAAATTGAACGAAAAATAGGTTACGCGTTTTTTGCGTAAAATTATGTTATTTTGAAAATGAGACATTTATTGTTATAACTCAATAACGGCTGAAGACAATTGTATGGAGTTTTCACTGTTGATCTTGTCTTGCTATTTTCTTCTAAAAGATGTCAAGGTCAAAGGTCAAGGTCCTGTCCCTGTTTGTGACCTTTGATATTTTTTGAACATTTGAGATGATAATGACATGGGATTTTCAGTTAATTGTAGGTATTGACATGACGATCATTTTGATATATAGATCAAGGTCATGAGTTCAAAGGTCAAGGTCAAGGATGCACAACTATTACCGTTATAGATGATTATCTGCAAAACTATTAACTTTTTGTATAGGCATACATATTAGAATATTGTATGTAAGCAAATGATAATTTTGATATATAGAAAAAGGTCATGGGTTCAAAGGTCAAGGTCACAGATGCGAAAGAATACCGAAATGGTTAATTATCTAGAAAACTATTAACTTTTTGTATAGACATGTATATTAGAATATTGTAGGAATTGATTTAACGATTACTTTGATTTATAGATTAATGCCATGGGTTCAAAGGTCAAGGTCACAGATGCGAAAGAATACCGAAATGGTTAATTATCTCGAAAACTATAAACTTTTTGTATAAACATGTATACTAGAATATTGTAGGTTTTGATTTCACAATCATTTTGATATATAGATTAATATCATGCGTTCAAAGGTCAGGTCACAGATGCGAAAGAATACTGAAATGTTAATTTCTCGAAAAACTATAAACTTTTTGTATAGACATGTATAATACAATATTGTAGGAATTGATTTAATGATCATTTTGATATATAGATTAAGGTCATGGATTCAAAGGTCAAGGTCACAGATGTGAAAGAATACCAAAATGGTTAATTATCTCAAAAACTATAAATGTTTTGTATAAACATGTATATTAGAATATTGTAAGAGTTGATTTAACAATCATTTTGATATATAGAAAGGTCATGGGTTTAAAGTCAAGGTTACAATGGGAAAGGATACTGAAATGGTTAATTATCTCGAAAACTATTAACTTTTTGTATAGGCATATATATTCGAATATTGTAGGTAATGGCCTAGATGAAGGTCAAGTTTTATACTTTTTTTACTTTTTTACTGTTATAAATAATGTATTGTAGCTAGACTATATATATATTATATGTAGCATTCTCAGGACAAGGTTGATTAATTTGCAAAAATCCTTGCATTTAATTCTGCCTTACTGCTGAAAATAAGAGTTCTCTTTAATAAATGTTATTGACCATTGAACCTCTGCATGAGATATGTACTTAGCCTCAGGTGAGCGTTAAGGCCCATGGGCCTCTTGTTTCATATGTTATAATGGGAACTGTTAAAATATTAAAATTATGACTGTTTATAATTTCCGTCAAATTTCTGACAAAGTTTGATCAAGGGGAATTACAAGTATAGTATGATTTTGAAACTTTGTGTCTTATGTGTAATGAAATACAGGGTTGTTTATTTAGATTATACCAGCGGCATTTAATATACTATTTATTTCTTATGCTGTGATTATACCATATTTTATGCAATTAAAAATCTCCATTTTGTTTATTTAATGTTATATTTATATTGTTTCCTTTAAAAGTTGTACCGTTATCATACTAGTAACATAGGTTTTATACATTTTTAATTTGTAACTTGAACATTAAGAATGGTTTCTAATTTGTATCACACCTCAGTTTTACAATAATTCCTTAACTAAGATTTTCCTTAACTTAAATTTAGCAAATTTTGGTGATCTTTGTTTCAAACTACTAATAAATATTTTCACAAAACTGAATCAAAATGTTTTAAGTTAGAAGTGATTTTTTCAAATTACACCTTAAATTATTGAATATCTTAAAAATTAACAAAATTATTAAGATTTGAAATTTTGTCAGATTAAGTTAAGGAATGATGTGAAACTGGAGCAGGAATTGTTCGGCATTAGTTTTTTTAAACAAAAATCAGATATAGATATTTTTAAATGGTATATAGTTGTTACCAAATTGTTATGTGTTATATCACTTTTTGTCAGTTACATCAGGCTAATTTCTTTAACATTCACATTTAGGGGCCACTGTCAAACAAAATGTAACTCCGAACATAAAAGTATTTTATGGAAACCCTCAGATATTATTTTGTCATATGTCATGCATTCATTAAAATTCAAGTTTCATAATCAGTTGTAACAACTTTATCTTGTGTCTTGTCATTATTTCATTTTTGTTGCCATGAAAATCCCTTGGTTGCTATGACTACTTTTAGTTAGGTGCTATTCAGATGATACATTCTATTTTATGGCGAACATACAAAAATAAAATAAAAATCTCAGAAGAAATGGATTTGAGTAATGGTGTTTTACATCCAGATTTGGATTATTTACCTTATATTTAGGCAGTCAGTTCTTGGATAGCAGAGGAAACATGAGTTCCCAGAGAAAACAGTGGCCTTCAGCAATTGAACTGACAAATTTTCACTCGGCCAGTCTAGGGTCTGTCCAATTTGGCAACCTAGGTAGTGAGAGACAATGTGGTGTGTAAGGTGGCCAGATGTGGGACACATGACATGTGTGAAAAAAATATGGTTAGATTTTTAAACTCCAGAATGTGCGTACAAATGATAGAATAGTTTGAAGTCAGTGAAATATTTTTCCCATTTTTATGACCATAACGCCAAATATGGATGTATTGCAAACAATACATTTCTTCAAATCTGGCTGTTCAAAATTGTGCTGTGATTCTTAATAAAAGTGTCTGAATCAACGAATGTCCATTCCTATTGTTTTTAATGTTAGTTTACTTTGTAATTGAAAAAAGACCATGTAATATTGAATGATAAAGTGTATATTTGTATAATTTATTGAAACAATGTAACAAATATGCAGCTTGCCTTACTACAATATATATGTGCACCTAGTATATGAATTTTTAAACGAATTATGCATAATTTTTTTATTCAAGATATATTTTTGTAAAACATTTAATAAAATCAAAAGGATATTGGAATCAATTTTGAAGTATTTCTTCTTTCATTTCTACTAACTAATGACCTTTGCCAATGTGTTTATACAGGTAGAAGTTAAAGTGAAATATAGAAAGTTGCGCAAGTGGTAATCAAGAACATATGGCTATTGAACTATTAAAACAGACTTTGCCATCAAGAACCTGCCACCATTTATTGTTTTTGGCCATCTACAACGTTGTCGCTGGAAAACATCTTGTCTATTTCCATTACAGTGACGGCTGATTCGTATTAATTCGTCTTTTTGCGTTGTGTGAATAAGTGCCACGTAAAAAGAAGTCAATTGAAAGGCGAAATAATAACTAGAGTGTCTTTATTTCGCCATACAATCTTGACTTTTTTGCTTGGAGTTATTCTGTTATTAAAAATACTAGTGATATCTTTTTGGTTACAACGGTAAACTCGCTACTCGAACGAAGTGGCACACGTCGGATACATTACACAATAACGAAATGAACATAAGAAACGCGTCACAATATGGAAGCATAAGATTTCTCTGCATCTGTTTAATTTAGGGGCTAGCTACATTATTGGATAATACTAACGGTAAAACTCGCGAATTAAAGAAATTGGTGCAATAGCAATGTTATTTAGTGCTGCGATTCAAGGTTACATATACCTCAGTGACCTTATAGAACAGTTCAATGATATTGTATTGCCGTGTATACAAAAAGAAACACAATTTCACTAACAAATTTGTTTATAAGCTTAATCAATTACACAACAGTTTCATCTAGTATGAACACTTGTGGGTGATAGTCTGAGAATGATGTTATAACACCTGCTAGATACCCGTTTAAAAACAATTGCATATCGAATGAATGCTTAATTTCCATGTGTCCGTAACCTGGTACATGCAATGTGCTCACTTAAAACAGACATTTTGCTTGTGGAGTTTGTCTTTCTTTTTCGCACTTTTGATAATAAACACTGCGATTAATTCTGATGGTTCCAAATTGACCGAAACTGTTTAATATCTTTTCGTATATAGCTAACCATTGCAAGACGCTATTTTCGCCGCTATGTCCGTTATATATGTCGAGTTATCTCTCTTTTGATATCTCCACAATGCCTCAGATGTATTTTAAATTGGTATTGTTACAATGCTTGTTTGCACACAAACGTTACCAAAATATTTTACACCATATTTCAAACTTCAAGCTGGTTGCTGTTAGAAATGGATATTTTTTAACATCATGATTTTTTTTTCACAATTTAGGTCCAAGCACTAGTGATGAGGAATTGTATTCAGAAAGAGCCGTCTAGTGTGTAAAATCGCAGCTAAATAAATTTAAAAGCCTCCAAAACAATTTGAATTTATTATAACATTACTTTAACACCGAGATATAACTCATCAAAATACGCCAATAATTTACCAAGGGTACTTGGAGGACGGGGTTTTATTATACGATTAGTGTCGACTTTTTCTAAATTTTTAAAACGTTTCGAACTCGTATAAAAGTGTTTTGCGATAATGTAACACTTCATAGGAAAATACCTAACAACAAAATAGATTATCTTGCCCAAAAATTAGTCAATATAGAGGTGTGTTCTGTTTCTTAGTACATGTACCCGCGTAATTTAACTTTACCCGAAGTTTAGTCTAAAATGACTTTGTAGTAAGAAATGCACATAAAACCTACAAATATTTTGAATATTTTTATTCAACTCAACTACTAAAACACTTTCGTTCTGATCAGAATAGCCTGTATTTGGAATAGTTTCAACATAGGAATGATATAGAGTTTAATAACATTTGATGTGAATGGTTGCAATTCAATAACCACGTAAGTTTTATAAATGTTATGAATAATCAAACTAAAAACATATCGGTCCATGCTCAAATCCCAACGACAAACTAAAAACTGAATACTGGCATGGGAATCTTGACTAGTCAAGTGACATGAAGCCGGGTGCTCTTAGAATCGAAGCTGTTGCACGTTTGTAGTTGGGGCTGAATGCTATCCAGACGAAAGCAATTGCTTCTACACGTAACAAATTGTCTTTACCAAGTTCTTTTATGCAGTTGGAGCATATTTAGATAAAATATTTGTAAAATTCTTTTAATGAAAAACTAAGCTTTATACCAGTTATCAAGTGGTTCTTTGGCGCCAAGTGCACGATACAGAACAAATATGGAAATGATTTTGTGGAAAAGAATTCCGAAACGGATTAATTTGAACAGAGTCAAAAAGGTTAACATTAGTTAACTTCTAAAGGTAAAATAAAGTGAAGAAAACGGTTAACGTCACACGTACCTGTGTCTAAATTTATCACGTAAACACTATCATAATTTAACAAAAATGACAGAAGCTATGAATAAGTTAAGATATCGGCGTGTATGTTTCATTACTGAATGTTATATCGTTATAAGGACCGATCTTAATTAAGCTGAACCAAACAAGTCTTTAATGAACCCACACGTTGGGTTTTCAAGTCCGTTGTTTGACCTGGAGCAGCAGGAGAAGCAGTATCATTACATGGAGCAGACGACACTCTTGTTTATCTTCCTGTCTGTTGTTAGACTCCATTTTGTTTATATTATACGCAATATCTAGAAAATTACTTAACCAAATTATCTTATTATTATAACTCCATTTGATGAAAAATTGCAAAATATTGTGATGCCAAATATTCATGTTTGTTCTACCGCCAAATATTTAGTTTTGTATGATTGGCGCCTTATACAAAAACAGTTCATTCTTTCATCTGAAGTTCTTCTTGTACTGACTATAGTTTCTAGTTGTCGAATGGATTGGTTAATGGACTGGACGGTAAGCCTGACAGGGTTCTACAACAATTGAACTTCTCTAGTGTAAAATATTTCTCCAGTGACCGTTCCAAGTCAGGAATTTGATTATTAATCTTTGTTATATTCGCGTACATGTAGTTTGCTTTCTCATTCGTGTGTTTTATTACTAAAATAGTATTTTAGTATTACAAAGACCCTGTTATTCAGCAACTCTTTCCCCTATATTCCATTTCGTACGCGTTCTTTTTTCGCGTCCTACCGTTACAAAAAGCGTTTCAAGCTTAAAGATTAATGCAAAATAAAGAAGCATATACTGGTATTTAGATAGAAAAAAATAAAATAAAATAGGAGCCTGGCTAATGTATACAGGACATTGGCCCTTTGGTTATAGTTACGTGATCGTCAATACCTCAGGAAGGTTAATTATGCTAAAAAACCCACATTCGAATCTATGTCCGAACCACAATCCAGAAGCAAAGTAAAAAAAACAAAGGCCAAACACGTGAATTGCAACCAGGGAAGTGAGACAGGATGCTCCTGAAGGGTAAGCACCTCCCGTATAGCTAGCTACACGCGCCACGCAACATATTTTGACAGCGTATATTTCTATGTATTGTTAGAGAGAGAGAGAGAGAGAGAGAGAGAGAGAGTATAAAAGTTAAAATTATAAGCTGAGTTAAAATATTCCAGGAGCAAGATTAATTGATTAAAAAGCATGTTTTACATTATTATGCAATAAAACATTAAGTAATTGAGACACATTCGCATTAAACCATAATAAATGAACCTCTTTGTGGCTAATCTCAGTATAATACACTTAAGTCTGTCTTTAATCCTTTAAGCACATGGTACTCAAGACATACTTGAAAATTCATCTTGTCTCCATCTGTCCAAACAAACAAATCTTTTATCTAATTTTTCAATTTTGTCTGTCAAACCCGTGCAATATTTCTATATTTTGGTATGTAATGTAGAGCACCTTTTTGTCAGGTAGATATTGATTACAATTGCAATTAAGTGCTTCAATCATCTTACCTGTTCAGGTAGAAAACGAACTGGTGTTGACAAGTGCTCTCATAACGCTTTTAGCTTCTTAAGTGTCTGGCAGACCATCAAAGACGATTACTTCAGATAGATATACCGTAATACAGTACCGTTACCGGAATGACAAAGTAACAGTAGAATTTGATGGGTCAAATGTCACATAAGGTAATTTGTCTTTAAACGTTTTCACCTGAGTTACGCCATCTTACGATTTTATTTAGGCATCACATTAAATTGTTTGGTATTGTTATCTGTAGAAAAATGCTACTACGTAAATACTACAAATAATTTAAAAGTGTACACTGTTCGAACACAACGATGCTGGTTTTGAATCGAGGTATGAAAATAAATTTTCAAAACTTACCACACCAAATTAAAAATTGAACAATATATTCATTTGCGATATACCTAAAATTGCAACAGTACAAAATATATTTGACATTATATGTAATGTTAATTTGGTTTTAAAATCCTTTCTCTAGCTTCCTTCCAAAATTTAGTTTTGTTCAAAAGACACTGGCATTCAGTTATTAATAATTGTATTTTATATAACATTTAAAAAAAACTAACGATGTTAAAAAAATACGGAATATGCACGCAATGAATAACAAACCGTCGTCACTCTTCTGCGTCAATCGAACATACCAGCATGGTTTATTTCCTTTTTATTTGGAATTTGGGTGAGTTATAGCTGCAAGTCGTGAATACCGCCTGAAATATTGCAAAATGATTAATTTACCCGAAGCACTATTGGTATGCTTTTTTATTACAGTAGCGCTTTCTTCCTACAAGCTTAAAAGCAAATGGCACGACTACCATATTACTATTACTATACTGTTAGAATCAGCGGCACCATTGTCTTCATACGATATATTAATGTCGTTCAGATTATAGTATTACAGAGACAGAAGTTTATGCTATTGGTTCCATATATAATTTTCCTTATTAACTTCTGAATGTCAGTGTCATAGAGACAGATACCATACCAATCGATAAATTTGCATGGTTATGTGTTGTAAAATGATCTGAAAACTGAAATAAGTTTTTCAAAAACTAAGAGGACATGTTGTAAAGAAGAATTTGTTTTAGAAACCAGGCCAACATAGCGGATAACATTGTGAAGAAAATATGTAATTAATCTGTATTTTAATTCATTTAGATTTAATTAATTAATAGCATTGAAATGGACGCATTGCAATAATTAAAGAATATTCTGTACAAAAGGTTACCTATATTATCAAAAACAAACATACTAATTCATTCTGAATCACAATCCAGAAGCAAAGTGAAAACTTTAGAACTGGCAAGCCTGGTGCTCCGGAAGGACGAGCACACCATGTTTAGCTAGCTACACTCGCCACGTGTGTAATCAAAATTGTGTATAAGGAACATGGAACATTGGGACGTCAAATATATCCAGGGTAATCCTGGACACAGAGACATCAAACTTATCAACAATACTGTGATGACGGCCATAAAACTTTTTGATGGCCTTGATAAGCCTAGGCTTGCAATATCCCTGAGTCAACAATTTATTTGCAAGCAGCCTGCTTCGTTTTTTGTATTCTATATAATATTTTCAAATATCTATCATTTCTCATATTTTGCGTTCTTTGTATTCCGTTTTCTTGAACCAGTGTTCACAGTCTATGTTTACAGTGAACTGAGAATCAATATAAAATATAACGCACTTCAAATTTATCAATAATATCTGAAGAACAAATTCGATTCACATATTTTACAGGAAAGCGTTGCTTCGATATTTAGATATTGTTCGTGAGGCAAGTGCCGGTAGCTGAACAAAGCACAGCATGTGGGCGAAAAGGTAAATAATTTATCAGCGGACGTTAAGAAATGCAAGTATGTCCAAATTATATGCCTGACAGAAAATAACAAAACAAACAAATGTGTTTTACTTAAAATATAATCTTAACTGTATTGATATGACCATAAATTGGTGAAAAGTGTAACTTGTAAGATGTAGTGCTAAAGACACTAATGCGGGATGGTTTGACCATACGAAAAGTACGTTATTGGGAATAACTGGATCCAGTTTCACCTTATTCTCCTTTACCTAAAACGAGCAAATTTGATGTTTAAATTTTGTTAATTTTTAAGATATTCAGGTATTTAAGGTGTCAATTGAAAATTTGTCAAATTTTACTTCAGTTATATTTTAATTTTATTCAAATATTTTATTTGTAATTTTGTCAAAATTAACCAGATTAAAGTAAAAGAATATCTTGGGTAAGATATGAAACTCGAACATGGTTGCAAAATAAGAGTAATGTTTAGTGCCATGAACAAGAACTTGAACCACCCTACTTGACATATAATATATCCAGTGTCCAAAGTTGTGAGGTTTTATAATCCCACTATATATTTAACATGTCTTTTTCATTATTCGCTTATTATGTCATGTTATTGGTTCCTTTAGTTGTGTGGAAGCAGATGTTATTCAGCTTTCAAATGTCTATATTCCTTTATTAAGAAAAATATTATACAATTATTGTCTTTTGATGAGGCGGATATGGGATTACATGTATAGGGACCTGACCAAAATAGTATTCACCCAGGCCGTCATTATTGTCTTTTGATAAGGTGGATATGGGATTATACGGACCTGATCAAAGTGAATATAATTTTGGTCAGATCCGTATAATCCCATATCCGCCTCATCAAAAGACAATAATTGTTTTATTATATGACACTTTAAATGACATTTAAAAATTCAGATTTTAGTGTATTTAGCAAAATTATCGGCATTACTGGAGACGTCCATCAAGTCGGTAAAGCCGTTTTTTAAAAGCTTTCTTGTTAGTTTAACACATTTGTGAATTTATTTGTGTTTATGACATCTTTTGATGCCAAAATCTTCTGAAGTTTCCACAGACGAAAACGTTTACGCTGCTCATCGTCCGACAGTTTATTTTTTGTGTATTGCCAAATCATGGCAAAGACGTCAGCGCGTGCTATCTGTTGACGTTTTTAATTGTGACGTCATGATTTACGGAAAGTCCCTTTTCTATTTTTGTTCGAAAAGTGGTCCGCCAACTTTTTGTTACTATTTATAGCGTAAAAGTGGTCCGCAAACTATTTATTGACTTTTTGAGGCATTTTTTTTATTGAATATCGCTATATGTTCCACTGAAATTGACCAATCTGAGAAAAGGAAAACGTTCAGTCATATAATAATCTTATTTACATGTTCGATACTCAGTTTATTCCGCACGAATGGGTACCATCTAGCATTACATAAGTCACCATCAACAAACAGCAGACAACCTGTAACATTTTTGGTTTGGGGAAAAATAGTTCCATTTAAACTGAAACTAGTCCAACAGAATTTAAATTTCATCTCCAATGATGGTAGTATCTTTGGTTTGTTTTATTAGCTATGGTCCTTTTCATCAAACAATTTTTCAGAACCATTTTCATCAATCTTTCATCTCAATTATTTTATGTAGTGTCGACCAGGTTAAACTGTTCCGTCGTACAATGTTTTCAGATGTTATTATTCAATTTTCTAAAATGTTATTGATAACCCAAAAATATTTTATTTTTTAATTAAAATATGAAGTTTACACCACTTCACACCCACCCGTATTAGCAAACTTCTTCTTGCGTTGGTTGGTCCTGCAAAGCCTCCAGTTGATTATGAAGGTGTGTTCAGCTTTAGTAAAGGTAAAAACTTTTATTTTCGGCAATTTATTGCATTACTTGCAATGCTAGTGAACTTGCGAGGATAGAGCTCTCTTGGTGATAGCTGTGGGATTCAGTTCTTAGAAGAATATTGAAGTTTTGATAGTTGCTCATCCTCATAACAGAATGTAATTCATAGTTTTTATAATTCTTAATCAAACACAAACATATCGGTTCATTTCCAAATGACAATTCTTAAAGCAAAGTAGAATCTTTAATAACTGTCAAATTAGGTGAAAATCAACTAGGGAATTGAGACAGGGTGCGATGCAAAAGTTAAATATTTCCTGTCTAGCAAGCTACATCCACCGAGTGTGAAATTAAAATTGAGAATGAAAAGAGCATGGAAGTATGGAACGTCAAAAATTTCCAGATTAAGTTTCGATACAGAGACATTATATCAACAATATTGCTGTGAGCACCATTAAACGTTTTAGGACCTTGATAAGCTTAGTTTGCAATATCTCTGAATCAACGTATTTCAGTTTTGTCATGACCAGAACGCAATACAGAAATCAAATATATTACGATTTGTAAAACAGCAAAAATGAATGAAACAAAATACCGTTGAACTATCTTGCTCGAAGTATGCCAAGATGCACCGATACAGTTATTTGCGGCGCCAAAAGCGGGTAACAAAATATGAAATATAAGGTACTTTTCGGGTTTCTGTGTTGAATAAGAATTATCTCAACTTTGATTGCACATGTAGCTAAACAATAGGTGCTTACCCTTCCAGAGAACCCGGCCTCACTTCCATGATAAAAATTTACATGTTAAACTTAATTTCCCAGTTTAAAAAAAAAATCACTTTCTGATTTAGACATGGATTGGTATGTTTGTTTTTGTCTGCGCTTTTCAGCGGTGATGTAAATTTTACTGTGATCTATACGTTCTAATGTAAAACAACTTATTTTTAAATCTAAGTCATATGGCGATACGGCAATTATCTTGGGTATATTGATGTTTATATTACAGTATTTGTTAATGTTTATTTACCCTTTCCTTACTTCCATGGTGAAACTTCACCAATTTAGCCTAATGTGTAAGTTTCAAAATTTTTGCTTTGCTTTTAAATTGTGATTTGGACAAGGATTATTAGTATGTGTGTGTTTGATTTGAAGGAATGCAGTAAAATAGAATAAAAAACGCAAGATTTGTACATTCTGTTTATCAGGCTCTAGTATACTTGCATAAAACAATTTTGAAGAAATTAAGGATTACAGAAGCGTATTTTAAAGGAAGGGTTAAGAGAGAACTGACTTTCAATTTTCAAATATTCTGTTTTTTATATTTATATTGAATATGAACACCAAATGAAAGCTAAATGTACAGATAAAGCTTAAAGAAAAATCAATGCACTTGCAAAAAGACCCAACAACGAAGTTGAAATAAACACCAACGTACAATTTGTAAATCAAACATGGGAAACCAAAGCAAGGTATGTGAGAAAAGTCATAGTCCCAGTTACCATTTTAAAGAGATAGTGACAAAGTTAAAAGTTATTTGCATTACCTCAATAGCAACTCGATAAATTATGTTTAATTTTGATATTGTTTTTATTTGTTTCTAGTTTATTTTGCGTCTATAATTGTTGATCTCGATAAAACATATTAAGGCTCTTTGAATATTTCATAGTGACCGACCAGATGAAACCAGTTAGTAGTTTTATTATGGTAAATGATCACCTTTTGCAAACATCATTATTATTTTTTCTGTGATCTTTTTTAAATTTTCGTCATTGAGTAGCATCTATAACGTAGTAGGATTTAATTTTAAATTTTATTGCAGTTAAGTTATTTTTTACTTTATATATGTATTGATTGTATATCAATCATACTTTAAAGTTGGTGTGACAAAGATCACTTATACTTTGATCTTCAACTTCTCTTTTACCGCATAGATTTTCTAGTTATATTTTTCAGATTTAAGAAATGTTAATGTAGTAAGATTGGTCATTTAAGCACTCTTTTCTTTGGCGCAAACCCACGTGTTTAACTTCTTTTGTCGATTTTCTGGGTCTTTTTTTGCTTCGCTTTTTAGATTGTGATTTGAATCATTTTGAGATAAAGCGACTTAGAAATGGCACTGAATGCAATGTTTAATTTGTGATGGATTTCCGTAAGACTCGAACAATCCTGATTATTACTGTATAGTGTCCCCTAAAATGAGAATTTTGCAAATGGTTATATTCCTTATATTTTAGACCACGTGAAACAATTTTCTGCTAAGTCATTAGGATGGGCAATAATACTTTTGATAGAGATAGTTAATTAACCACCAACATACCGGTCGATATTCATACCGCAATCCCATTAACAATAATGACGCACATGAAAGGCTAAAGGACAAACGTGATGAATTCAATTTTTCTATTGTCAACTTTCCTGTCCTTTGCAGCAATATACCTATTTCTCCTGCTTATGGTGTATTTGTTTCTTAATTATTACGCTATGATAGAGCTTATTCCCACTACGGGGACTTTGTATAACAAAGCAGGTTGTTTGCAAATAAATTGTTGACCCAGGGATATTGCAAGCCTAAGCTTATCATGGCCTTAAATTTTTTTTATCACAGTATTGTTGATAAGTTTAATGTCGCTGTGACCATGATTGCACTGAATATATATATGACGTCCCATAGATCCATGTTCTTTTCACACAATTTTGATTACACACGTGGTGGATTTAGCTAGTTGGTGCTTTCCCTTCCGGAGCATCCAGCCTCACTCCCCTGGTGGATGTTCACGTGTCTAGCCTAACTGGGTCAGTTAGTTACAAAGTTTTTACTTTGCTTCTGAATAGTGATTCGGACATGGATTAGTAATGTAATCTTTTCTTTTCTAGGCAACAATTAATCCTGCTTCTCCTGCTTATGGTGCATTTGTTCCGCAATTCATAACCTATGGTAGAACTTGTTCTCACTACAGGAGATTTATACAACCAAGCAAATAAATTGTTGACCCAGGGGTATTGCAAGCCTAGGCTTATCATGGCTCTCAAAGAGTTTTATAGCGGGCATCACCTTATTGTTGATAAGCATGATGTCTGGGATTTCCCTGGATATATTTGACGTTCCATAGTTCATTGTTCCTTTAACTCCCAATTTTGATTGCGCACGTCGCGGGTGTATCTAGCTAAACAGGAGGAGCTTTCTTTTCCGGAGCACCCGGCCTCACTTCCCTGGCGGAAGTTCATTTGTTTAATATGTTAGTTTCAAAGTTTTTGCTTTTTTTTTTAAATTGTGATTGGTATGTTCGTTTTATCATTATTGGTAGCACTAAGTATTGGAATAGTACATATCGCCTAATAGAAAACCATATCATTTATTTTTTGCATGTTTCGCCTGTTTGAAATATTTTTTTATATCAAAACGAAAATTTTGCAAAGATGTTTACATGTTATGATAAAATAAAGTTATTTGTAATTACTAATGAAGCGAGAAAATAAGACAATATACCATATATAACGGCCACTGTATATTAAAATCCGAGCTGTGGTGGATACTTTATTTAATGGGAAAATGACATCTGGTGGTGTGGTTGAAGTATTTATGGTGGATCCAAACCATCTCACTTATCCATCAACTCGTTACCTTAAAAAATGCATTTTAAAACATAAAAAGTTGTTGTATTATGTTTATTGTAATTTATTCAAATATGATATTTAAATTCCTAAAAAACTAAGGTATACTCCTTCATGCAAAGTATTTCCTTAGCTAAATTTGGCAAAATATATTTTGGTCCTTTGGGCATCTTTCCAACATCTTGATAACACTTTTGGTTTCATATTTTGGTCCAAGCATTACTGATGGTATTTGTATTCCGAAACGGCCTTCTAGTGCTGTAAAATTAAAACTGGTATAATATGTAATTGCTAGTAAATGATTTATAAATGCACATGATTCTTCAATTCCAACATACCAATCAAAAACAAACATACCAATCTATATCCGAATCACAATCCAGAAGCAAAGTAAAAACTTTGGAACTGACAAGTTAGGTTAGACACGTGAACTTCCACCAGGAAAGTGAGACCGGGTGCTCCGGAAGGGTAAGCACATCCTCATATATATACAGGTCCCGTCCAAAGTTAATATATGTTCTAAAATGGATACTTGTTTTGTAAAAATATCAAAATAATTACATTTTCAATAATGATTTAAGTATTTACTTTTATGTAACAAACAGTAGGGCATTAAAGCAAAATTAACGGAGGAAAAATAAATATTTAAATGTAGTTATGCAACAGAATTTTTGTTGTCATATCTAATTCTTTATGTAGTTTCATTCATTGTATTTATCGCATGAAATTGTTTATTTTAAAAATGCCCGTTTGAGAATAATATATTATTTTATAAAATAAAATGTATAATATCATGAAATAATCACATATTATACCAGTTTTAATTATCGGAATACAATTCCTCATCAGTAGTGTATGGACCAAAATTATGAAACCAAAATTATTTTGAAGATGTTGAAAAGCTACCCAAAGGACCAAAACATATTTTACCAAATTAAGCTAAGGAAATACTTTGCGTGAGGGAGTATACCTTAGTTTTTGAGAAATTTCAAATTTCAACTTGCAGGAAATTTAGACAATTATAATATATTTCTGACAATAGTACGAAATTACTGCCTACTGAGTTTGTGATAACCTCGGGGCACCAGCGACCAGCAGAAATATCGGCTCAGGGGATTTAATTACATATTATACCAGTTTTAATTTTACAGCACTAGACGGCCGTTTCGGAATACAATTCCTCATCAGTAGTGCTTGGACCAAAATTATGAAACCAAAATTATTTTGAAGATGTTGAAAAGCTACCCAACTTTTAACTGACATATTAAAAAGAATATCACAAAACTGATATGTGGAAACATATCTAGAAAGAGTTGTCTTATAGTAGCATTTCATATATAAGAATTTATATTTGTAAGCATTTTTTAAGATAAATATGTTTCCAGTATAAAAAAAAATGTTACACGAGGACATCTCTTTTTTGCGCTTGAAATACTTAAAGGGAAATAGTTGCGTATTTAGCAATTGTTGAGGGCTATAAATGTGTATGCTAGTCTATTTGTTTGTAACTTGCGAGTTGATTTAAAAAAACATTATTTACAAAACAAGTCATTTTATATCTGAGAATCTGATCTTCAATTGTAAGCTATATTGAAGGGACCAACAAATTTTGGGATGAACCTGAATGTTTTCTCCGTTTGTGATGAGCTTCAATTACTCATTAAACTGTTCACTGGTCAGAAGTTGTTTACCTTTCCGGAGCGCCTGCCCTCAATTCCCTTGTCGAGGACCTTGTGTTTTACTTCATTTGTCAGTTTTCAAAGTTACTACTTTGCTTTTTGGAAATGTGATTTTAATATGGATCGGTATGTTAGTGATTGGTTTATTATTACAGATGACAATATGTGTAAATTTTAATTTTGACAATATGTGTAAATTTTGATTTTGACAATATGTGTAAATTTTGATTTTGTTTGCATTGGCAAGTTATATTGTTCATTATTTGTGGTATGTTATCACTTCCAATTACATGTACACGTTTAATGTATTGTATTGCATAAATTTTAAATATTGATCATTAAAAGATAATATACATGTATGTACATTAAACATTTCGCATTATGATCATATATTTCACGTATACGCATTATGTTTTTAGAATGTAAATGCTTAAGCTTTATTTATAACGTTGTAATGATACTTGAAATAATTTATGTCTAAATCACAATTCCAAAGCAAAGTAAAAACTTTGAAACTAACAATGAAGTAAAACACGCGAATTTCCACCAAAGAGGTGAGGTCGGGTGCCCTGGAAGGATACGAAAATCTTGTTAAGCTAGATATTCAGGATAAAAACGCATTTAAATATATATTATGTGTCCTTTTAACGATAATATTTCTGTAAATGATGAAATATTTATTCACATTAAGAAGTATGTTTATTTTATTATAGTAGCTTTATGATACAGCTGTACAGCCTTTTATTTTCACAATATTTGTGGTTTTTTTTAAACTGCATCTTATCCACAATAATAACGATTGTAAAGTTTTAAATATGTATTTTTAAAAATAGGTCCAGAAAATTTCTCACTTAATAATAATAATTATTGATGTGTATGTATTTTATATGTTACGTTAGGGAATTGTCTATGAAGGATAATTTGTGTAATTGTTATAAATTATAAATAGTTTTTTTTTATGAAAATCGAGATAATATTTTTGGTTTTTTTTTAATGCAATAACTAAATTTATTCGTGTTTTTGCTTACAAATTCTAAGAAAATAACAAATATTGTATACGAACATGATTATTTGAATTCTTTGAAAATCGATTGATACCACACCTTTGTTCATTATAAATTCATATTAACTTGGAACAATACGTAATATTTTCATATTTTAATAATATCTTTCTAATGTTATGGCTTGCTATATATAATTAGAAGAGATTCCTATATAATGAATATATGGGCATTGAAGATTTTATAGTGATGAACTAGATTGATATCAGAAATCAAAATAAGTGGGGTAAATAATTTTAGTTAGTGTTCTTGTTTTAACTTTATTTTAATAATGATAATGATATCAATATTGATATTGATATGATGATGTATCATTGTCAATAGAATTAAATATTTTTAAATATGTAGAAGTTGTAGAAGTTATTTTTTATGTTTAGTTTAGATGACATATACCAGTTTTAATTTTACAGCACTAGACGGTCGTTTCGGAATACAATTTCTCATCAGTAGTGCTTGGACCATCATTATGAAACTAAAATTGTTTTCAGTATGTTCAAAAGATACCTACGGAACAAACTAAATTGTATTAAATTAAGCTTAGGAAATACTTTGTATGAGGTAGTATACCTTAGTTTTGAGGAATTTCAAATTTTAACCATTGACATTTGCCGAAGAAACAATAACTTAAAACTACAATTTGGTAAGTTGGTGTTTTAAAACTGAGAAGCACACAATCATATCTTAAAGTCTGGAAAATCTGAAAAAAAACTTTATATGAAAATAGATGTAATCTAATTGGCATTTATTCATTTTTGAAAATTTCTGGAAAATGAAATTATGACATGAAAAACTAATAAATATGAAGGTTTTTTTTCAAATTTTATCCTATTTTCATTTTAATTTAAATCTTCGGCAATTTTTCAATCATTGGGTGTTTTCAATTTCATGTTTTACGTTTGAAAAAAATCAGAAATTTGTGATAAAAATTGTCAATCAAAAACAAACATACTAATCCATGTCCAAATCAAAATCCAGTAGCAAATCAAAAACTGTGAAACTGACAAATTAGGTTAATCACGTGAACTTCCACCAGGGAAGTGTGTCTGGGTGCTCCGGAAGGGTAAGCACCTTCTGTTTTGCCAGCTACACCCTACATTTGTGTATTAAAAATAAGATAGTTTAAATCTTGAAAATTTTACCAACGCATTATATAATCAGTTATTGAGAAAGATATACAATATATAAATATACTTTCTACGACTTTCGTTTATTGTTGGATAAGCAACCAAATTTTTGGTTGGCAAAATGAAAAAAAAGATGAAAAGGTGTTGCTAAAAATTAAATACCAAAGTTTAATATTTCAGTTACAAATAGTTTCAAATGCTTGCTTTGTTAACACATGTATGTCCATTAAATTTAAACTTTACTTTTAAGCTTAGTTTTTTTCATTATTGATGACAATTTTAAATAAAAAAGACAAAACTTTTATTGGTTTTTAAAATTATCATTTTGGTAAGTGTCAAAACTTTTTGTTAATCATTGTATATTTTAAGAATTTTAAAAATAAAAAGTAATAGATATGGATTTGTAACTTGTTGTGTATATAAGCAAAATGTTAATATTAATGAAAGTATTTTTAATAATCAAAAGATTGATCAAAAATTATGTTTGAAGAACTGTTTTATTTAATTACAGTTACTGTAATGCATATGCAATTATTCAATGTTTCATTGAGAGAAAACATATTTTCCCAGGATGTGTGCATTATAGAATTATTTATGATCCTCTTGAAATTGGTTAGACAATCTTTGTTATATTTTGAAATTGATAAGATTCCAATAACTATATCTGCATAGAATGAATTAGTTATCAAACTTCAGAAGAGTCTTGGGTAGACTATGACGACTATATAATTTACAACAAAAATTGTAAGCAATTTTATAATCTTGTGAAACATCTTAAGAAATAAAAATTACACAAAAGACTTTGAAGACAAAATTAGAACAAACTGCAGGAAAACAAATTTGTATTTTTTTCAAAAGAATAATCTACAAAAATATATGCCTGCCGTAAATGTCGTTAATTTTTTGGGTTCCCACAATCTTCGAAGATCATTCGACGTCTCTGGGGTTCAAAGGAAACACAAGATCACCATCTTGAAAAATAGAAAAGTTTAGTGGAGGTGCACTGGTATGAACTGTAAACGATCCAGCAATTTCGCTGCATGTAAATGAAATAATGGATAAACCATATGTATTGAATAGCGTTTTGTACCCCCGTCCGTCTTTTTCTCGCTAATATAATACCGCTCTCTTCAGATATTGTAAGAAGTTTGAACGATTTTACTAGGTTTTTCTTATACTTTATCTCAAATGGTTTTGGAAATTTAGTAAAGGAAAGTGATGAAAGAAACTTCTGTTTATTCCGAGTAAGATTGGCATTTGGTGGAAAATAGTTAATCTTAAAACACAAATGTTCTATACTTTTTTGACTGCCAATTAAATTTTTGCTTTTGGTTTAATTACAGTATTACTTTGGATAATGATTACTTTTTCATATTTCGGTTTGGCAACTCTTTTAAGTCTTATTTTTGACTTAATCTTCAAAAATACTCTTGAAACATGTTTTCACGATGTGGTTAAAATGTAATGGTTTAATTAATTTTATCAATTTTGTGTATCTAAGTTTTCTTAGAACCTGTTTATTTTAAAATCTCAAATAAATTTTTAGAATTTTTTTATCAATTTTATTTAGCTTTGTAATTTTCTTTTTAATTGATAATTAGTAAAATAATTGTAAATATTCTTGATTGTTGATTTATATAACTTTCCTTGAAATTAATTATTTATTAAAATTATATTTATTAGTACATTTTATATTCATTTTTATTGAGACAAAATTAGCAAAGCTAAAAGAGACAATAAAGAATAAGATCTTGAAGAATGAGTTTATTTAAAACATGTAACTATGAAATTAAAGTAAAATTGTTTTAGCATTATATCAACGAAGAATTTTCCAAAATTAAAGTATGTTTTAAATGTCAAGCCAGTAGTTCGATGATTAAATTTATTTATTTGCTTTTAAAAAGGAATTTTATAAAAATAAGTATATCCACAGATAATTATAAATGATTAATAATTTCATGGTATATTGTGTTCGAATTTATATTTCTTTAAATATTTGAATTAAGAATTATACAAACTTATTCCAAAAAGGTTATTTCTTAAAAATTAGAGAAATGACAGATAAATTTTGTGAGTAAGACATTTCATAAAGGTTATTAATGTAATAAACTTTCGTTATTATAACTTAACATATTTTAAATACTTGATACTATAAAAAGTGTGGAGTCAAGTGTGATTTTTTAAATGAAAAAAAAATTTGTATAATTTGTTATACAGTGTTACTTTATTTTATTATCATCTTAAATGATCTGAATTACATATTATAAAAGTATTAATTTTACAGCACTTGGCGGTCGTTTCTGAATACAATTCTGCATCAGTAGTGCTTTGACCCAAATTGTGAAACCATTTTTTTTCAAGGGGGTTGAACAATTTATAATTACAATGGACTAAAATAAATTTTACAAAATTTAGGAAATATTTTGCATGAGGGAGTTTGCTTTCAATTTTTAGGATATATCATATATTGATTTTGTCTTTAAGTTAATACCAAAACACCATTATTGAAAGCAGCTCGATATCAACATCAGTATAGGTGACATTTGGACTTTAAGTCTTATGTCTGAATTTTAAAAACAATGTAGAATAAATGGGATCATTGATGCTAAAGCACACTGGATTCCTCAGGCTTTTTGACAAATTTGTTTCAATCTTACAAGATAGTGGTAGATTGAATTATTTTTAATCTGAAACATGATATCGTATGACCTGAAACTATGCTTGCATAATTACAAATTAAATTTTTTTTCTTCCAAATTTTGAATTATTAAAATGAAAATGTTTCGAAAACAATTGCTATTTATGTCAAATAATATTTTTGTAGTCTTTTAAAATGTCAATGTTTTATTTATCTTATATTATAACATGAGTAACATACAAGCATATTCATGCATACACACATTCTCACGATAAATTTTATTATCGAAATAACTTATATGTAACTATGCACCAACTCAAAGAAAACTTTATCTTTAGTTTTTAACTAGAAACAAGTCTTTGCATATTGTATCTATTGATTTCTATAGTAATTAATTTTATCACGACATTAAAATGAGGTTAAAGGGTCAATTATATTTACATTGATAACAAAGATTTATGTTTTATTCAGAAAATGAGGTACCAATTCATAGATTAAACTAGGATTAATTGTATCTGTAATGTATATTGAAATTACTCTTTACATCATCTAAAATCTTAATTTAAATATGAAATACGGTAGTAGCTGTTTCTCCTGATTTTAAAACGATTGACAAATAAGGACTTATAATTATTGGTTGTCTTTTCTTGTCTATCATTACTTTCGTTGCTCTTTCTTCTGTACATAACTAATGTGTAATATATAGCTATATGCATGGATTTAATTATCCATAATATATATTATTGTTGCAAAGACTATTACTGACGTAGCATTGTAATGTGCATTTAATTAATATATAATTTTAAAAAACTTTTGTTTTTAATCGATGCCATAGTTATGCATTAAGTTTTCAATCTAAAAATTAAAATAAAATTCTGGTTGACTTATAAAATAAATGGAAATCGTTTATTAATAATACAAAATCCGATATATTTTTTCTCTTCTTATTGTTGTTTTATAATTGTTATATCATTTCTTTTAATATTTTAATCACTCGCTATTATTTCAATGTAATATTGATAAATGCCTTGGAAATTTAATTTTGATAAATATTTTGTTTGAATTTGTCGCGCGAATAATTTTGGACCATTGGTTACAATTTATAACATATTGCGGAAATTTTCAATGTAGCGATTTTTAACTATTTTGGAAATTTTGCAGAATATGGTTTTGTAATCTCCAGTCTAAAATGCGAATGTTTTCTTAAGAAAAGTGACATTATTGCTGTCAGGACTATTGGTAAGCGAGAAGTTCGAAGGAGTCTTGAGTCTACTAAGCAGTGGCTCATTTAGCTGAAAGAAGTTTAAATACTGAAATGCGATATATAACATAACACTTTGAGTATGTGTTTAATCGAGTTTTCTGGATTTTGTTTTTTGTTTAATTTCACGGTTCATTTTACTTTTTTTTGCAAAAAACTTAAATTATATCGATAATCAATATTTTTGTGTATTCAATTGTTTTAGATAAGCTTCTTAGAAAACATATTACTCCAAGGCATTAAAACGCGTATTGTACAAAGCGCTACTCTAACTTTTATCAAATAAACAAAGAAGTTTCATATAAAGAGCTACTGAAACATGCTATTCGTTTAAGTTATGAATTTTAAGTTTCTGGGAAAGCAATATCTTGCCAAAATGGTTTGTTGGTAGATAGTGTTTGTTAACCAGGTTTCAAAATTAAACTACTTTGAATGTATTTGTACCAGTTAATGATTTGAGTTCGGACAAGATTTGCCAAATCCAAGGGTTTGCATTTAAATACAAAGATAAAACGTTATTACGGCTTCATTTTTAAGATATATTAAGTGTCAAATTTTGTTGCTCAGTCGAATTTGAAAGCAATTTAGGAATTGCGAGCAAGCGTGTTTTTTTCCAAAAGAAAAACTAAAATCCTGAAAATTCATGGCACTGTTTAAAACAACAATTAGAATTCTTGTGAAATTACACGTAAAAGAGCATGTTATCATGCTTTATAATAAAACTAATTTACTAGAAATAGTTATTCTGTATTATACTCAAAACTAGTTTTCTCACAGACCTAAATGGAAATTGAGTTTGAAGTTTTGTTGATTTTAAAACAAATATTAGTTTAAAATTTCAAATTAACCGACGGAAGCAACTATTTCCTTCAATAAGTCATATGAAGATTGTATCTCATTATTTTTGGAATGCAAACTTAAGCTTACTGTGCTATTTCAGAAATATTTTAAACTTTTTTTAGTCATTTTAACTGAAACCAAAACAAAAAATAAACAGAAAAACTAACAATTTCAAAAGCAATAACTACAAAAAAGTAGCATCATTAAAACGGAAATATTTAAAGCTTTCCTTTCCCAGTTTATGGATGTGTCAGCTTTATGTGAAATATGGGTTTCTTTGACGTTCAAGGCGAAAATTGTATACTGTATACACACTAATATTTTGCTATAAATTACCAAAAACATCAGCGCCTCATTACTTCAAGCATTTTTATGTTTTCCGAGTGTGAACTTGTTTTATTAAACAAAAGACAGAAAAATCGAAAAACAACTGTACATTTATTAAAAAAAACTTACCGTTAAAATTTTCAATATACTAAGATTAAGTAAAGTTTATCTGACGCAATCATTACAGTCAGTTAAGCTGGTTGTTTTTCATGTTAGTTTGACCTTACGTTCGGATCAAGATCTGGCAGAATTCCACCAAGCCCAATTTCTCGAATTTCCCGCCACCATCCAGATGTATACAAGACAATATAAATTATAGTTTCTTCATAAAAATGTAACAATCCTTTTGAATGTTTTAACTAAAACTTTTTATTCCAATATTTTCTATGTCACAGAATACGAGTAACAATATAAAAGCTAAATTGTTTTGGTTAGCTTTGGAAGCGTTTCTATGATAAATGCACGTCTTGTGTAATAGACGTTTCTGAAAATAATAAAAAGCAAAAGAAATTAAGCATTTTATAAAATACCGAGGAAGTGAATGGCTTTCTCATTGTCGTCACAGTTGTTCACGCTCCCATGAAAGTCCCAGGCAGCATTTGGTTTCCATGATTCCATTGAACGCAATTTTTAAATTACATGAATCGAGGTGTGTTCGGGCATGTCGTACTTGTGTAAATTACTGGAATAAACAAATATGACGTAGAATAATTTATATTGGAACACTTGCATGCTGAATTTTGCATTATATGTTGTTATATCCTGTGAGGAATATTAAAATGGATGAACTATCATATATAAATGTTCTAAGAGTCATCTTCAAAGGCGATTTTGGCGGTGTCATGTGTTATTTTCTGAAATTAAGTAAATAAGCATTCACGCGGCCGATTTGTAAAAAGATCTGTGTGTTTAAGAAGCTTTTGTGATGGTTTTTAAAAGCCAAATACTCAATTTGAAATGAACCAAAAACGAGAAAATACGAGGTATCTCTTTTGAAATACGAGACACCTTTGTTTTAAATTTAAAGATAACATGTCTTAGTTTTTATTTGTTAAATTCTTATTGTAACCACAACCAACCTTGGATTATGAATGCTGCAGTGCATTTTTTATAAAATATATTTTAATAAGAATTTTTGATATCAAACATTCGGTAACTCAGAATAAACGATATCAAACAGTCAGTAATTGAAATATTTTAATGGTAAGCTTTAGATTGGTAATAATCTCGATATGTAAATTAGTTGATAGTTTGGACTAGTGCATTTTCATTAGCTCGGAACCACTCTCAATGATCCGTAGGAGGTTCTTGGAGCTTTGATGATTGACATATTACAACGATCCAGCCAATCACAGTGTAGGTTTCATAGTTGCATTCGTGGAGGGTTTTCTTTGACGGCCCATTACCGAATGCCACTAGACCTAAAAGTCACACCAACACAATATTGACACACATTTTGCAAGGCATTATGAGAGACCAAAAGTATGAAATGTCAAGTAGACAAGTTATTTAGATTTACCTTGTCGCATTACCTCTTCAAATTTTGTTTAAACTGGGACATAAAAACGCTTTTAAATAAGCAGAGAAAGCGGATTTAACATCATTGTAGAATTTGTAAATTCATATCTATGGGTAAGTAAAATATTCATTGTTTACAAATAAACATTCTGTATTTTATATTTTCAAATTTCTAAAGATATAACTTGTTGCATACTTAAATGGGATACAATAAATAGAACGTTTCCGATATTCATAAAAAATCATACATATTGGGACCATATGCTTCTTTACGGTATCTTTCTCTCTAAAGTCAACAAACACTACACATTGACCCCAAGTATAACATAAATTTGTCCAAATTATTTCCCGATTTTTGACATTTGAATGTATATACTAATACAAATAAGTAAATACATCTAAATTATGATATCAAATTTAGAAAAAAGACCGTGAAACATTGGCTTTAATATCGCATGTGATATACACTAGATTCTCATTTTTTAAAACTTGTTTTTAAATTTAGATAAGCCACTATTCACTTATCGTAATTTTTATTTATTTATTTATTTATTTATTTATTTATTTATTTTTTATTTATTTATTTATTTATTTATTCATTCATTTATTCATACGGAATTAATATACTTGTTACATAAAATAAGCGATAAAAACATAAACGTTGTATAAAATATTATTGTGTGTTTATTTATTATTTATTCATTAAAATAATTTTAAAAATTCTTTTCAAAAAGAAAAAAGAAATTAATCAAAGTGTTTAAATGACGCAGCGTCATAAACTGTCTGATGACAAGACTTTCCGCTTCAGAAAAACGTGTAAATTTAGCGTGATAGTCAAAATACCCTGGTGTAAAATTAACAGTTTGTTATTGACGGCAACAAGTGAATCTTGTCCAGTAATCAAAAGCACCAATTAAATGACCAAAGGAGTGTATAAACTTATGGGAACTGACCATTGACTCCCTTAGGAATGACATTTTTAAAGATATACCACATCGTTAATTGAACTTGAAGTAAATTAATATGTACTCACGTACAAGTATGTAAAGGGTTATATCAATTTCTGGTGTTCTCTAGCAGTATCAAACATATTATATATCACTTGACAAACTGAACAATTATAAACTGGATTCAGAGTTGAGATAATTGTAATATATTAGATAAATATAAACAGCTTACAAGGCTTCAGACCCTAATACCAGCCTTGTTATCAGTTAGTCCAAACCCGTGTAGAATTATTGTCAATTAAAAGTCAACTTAGTGGTGTAAACTTTCCTGTGGCAAAATGTGTCTTTCAAGATGTTCCAGCAATTTTTGTCCACCTGGCGATGATAATTTTTATTCAGATGTTTTGGCGAGTTTTAATTGATACAATCTGTCGTTACCACTTGGATTTTAAATGGCTTGAATAAAAACAGCGCAAAAAGTGTGTGTAAGAAAAATGGACATTTCAAATTATGTATCGAAATAGATATTTTTATCCAAAATCGTAAAATCTGTTTTTCGTCTTTTGTGTCTATTTTTTTTAATAATGACCAAACACCTTACCGCTAACTCCCAGTAGTTTTGTCATGTTATAACATTTTAGTTTTCTGAATGAAATGTTTTTAAAAAAAATTATAATAACATGACCGTTTTCTGAAACCCCATCCTAAAAACAGTTTGTGAGTTTTCACAACTTATTTGAAATTTACAAATTATCTATAGTATAACATATAAAATGTATTTATTCAGTACCATAGGTGTTTTACGTGTATTTAAAATTTTTATCCAGTCTTGAGGGAAACGGAGTTCGTAGTATTTAAGTCAAGTTATCATTCAATACTTTACGGTATGCCCGATTCCGAATTTAACAAAATGCATTAAATTTAATTCGAAATTTCACCTAAGTAATCATTTGTCCAAATATTTTATTAGATAAAATCTTTCCAAAATAAAATCTGCAACAATGGATTGTTTAGATAGTAAAACATTTTAATAGATAATATAAAGCAAAAAACTACTAAATTACCGTGAAATTAAAACACTATAATAAAATGAAACAAAACCACTAAAAACAAATATTTAAATTCTCTTTTTTTCTACGTAAGAATAAAGAATTCAATCATTGCAGCATATAAATAAATATCCATAATGAAACGGATCAACTCAGGAATTATTATTTATGACGCAATATTGTAGATTAATGTTATTTTAAAATTCAAATTTACTACAAAAAAGAGAAATATAAAATTTAAATGTTATAAACCAAAAGTATTAAAACTGCATACTAATCGGCATTTACATAATCCAATAAACTGGATTTCGGAATTAATTTGCATGTAATTAACAGTAGGAGAAAAAACTGAATTTTATAGCTAAAATAAAGTTTCAAATTTTAAACACCCTTTGTTGTTTTCATTTATTTTTTAATGAAATCGTGAAAAAAATTAAAATTTGTTTTGACGGTAATCGCAAGTTATGTTCTGAAATAAGAACATTTTATAATCGAATTTAAATAACAATGTCTTAATTTTATACACCAAATTAATTTGAAACGACAGAAATCGACATGTGACAACATATTTTAAGTTTATAGTTTTAACAATCAAACATAGTTGGCTCGAGATGTTAATTTTAATTTTCCAACTTAAAGATTTGAACATCAAAAAATGATAAAAACTACTACTTTTTGTGTTTTGACTAACTGTCATTTTTTCCTCGGTCAGGTTAGACCACAATGCATTTAAAGTAGCTCATGGTAACTTTTGAATGTATTATTCTATAAAAATTTAAAAGTAGCACATTACAAAATATAATGACAAAAAGTTACAAAATACAATATTATTTATTTAAATTTTTTAATGCCATATAGGTTTATTACTTTTTTTTTTCTCCTGACAAAAGTACCTGGCGTATTCACCAAATGCTGCATAATAAACACAAAACACGAAAATATAGCAGTATCTTAATAAGAATTCATATCAAGTTCATGATTATGATTGTCGGAGTTTCCTCTCAGTCAATGTACAGACCGTACCAAGTTAATGAAGTAATCATATTAGTAGTAGGTTAATATTGTCAGTATTTAAATGTTAAACTTTATTTCAGAACTGTTATAAGCTACTTTTGAATTTAAACGAAACCTAATGCATTCAAAAGTAAAACATGGTAATTAAATAGGCCATTCAAAAGTAGCACATGACAATTCATTGAGCCATTCAAAATAAGCACAAGACGATTCAATAAGCTATTCAAAATTAGCACATAAAACGTCCTTACATGGCAGGTCATATAAAAATATTTTATATCGAGTCAAGAAAATCTTACGTGCATATTTTTGACTGTGAAAGTGCTTCCAAAATATAAATAAATAAATAAATAAATAAATAATAGATAAATAAATAAATAAATAAATAAATAAATAAATAAATAAATAAATAAATAAATACATAAATAAAATTTCAAAATAAGCCTCAAGTCCTGAGAAATTTTTATTTTTATTTATAAAAAGTACAAGACAATACTGATGAACAAACAAAGCATCAGAACAAGCAATGATGAATTTATAGAAATGTAACAAAATACCTGAAAAATGATTGTAATGAATGGTTAAAATAAAAGAATAGTAACAATACGTATAAGATGTTTTCCTATTTATGTTTTGTTTTTGTATGTTCTCAATTTTTTTACCTACCAGTAAAATAAGAAAGAAAAATAGAAAAACTAAATATTGAAACCGAAATAAAACCAAGACTAACATGGCCATTCAATATTAATATAATGATATCACAATCATGAACAGGCCAGGAAAATTTTAAATGGAAATACTAACACGTAAATATCATCAAGACTAAATTGACAATTTACTTAAAATTTTATTATTACATGTATATCATTGAACCCAGCTAAGGAATGGTATCACAATATATCCAAGGACGAAAAGCAGAGTAGTATTACCGCCATGATGTTTTTTCGGTGACCACAGCATGTTCAAGAAACACTTACTGATCTCACCTGCCACCAGTTTCACAATTATTCTTTCACTAAGATTTTCCTTAACTTAAACCTATTTAATTTTGGCAACATTTTTGAACAAAGATTTTTCACAAAATTAAATGCAAATATTGTAAGCTTAAAATGACACCTTAAAATCCTGAATATCTTAAAAGTTAAAAAAAATCATAACAGTACCAAAGCCAGATTTAAGTTAAGGAACATCTTAGTTAAGAAATGGTTGTGAGAGACTAAGGGCCTGAACTAAAACAGGCTGTTCGATATGATCGCCGATCCAAGAGTACTGTTAAATTAAAAAAAACCAACAAACATTACAATCCAAAGCAAAGTAAAAACTTTGAAAACTGACAAAGCATTTAGTGATTACGTTATTACTTAATATTTTAATTTTTCATTCCAGAACAATCGACGTTCGGTGAAGTTAACCAGCTTGGTGGTGTGTTCGTGAATGGAAGACCGTTACCAAACGCAATCAGATTAAGGATTGTTGAACTTGCCCAGTTAGGGGTTCGACCTTGTGATATTAGTAGACAATTAAGAGTGTCACATGGATGTGTAAGTAAGATACTAGCGAGATACAATGAGACAGGTTCTATACTTCCAGGAGCCATCGGTGGCAGCAAACCAAGGGTCACCACACCAAATGTGGTCAAACATATCAAAATGTACAAAGAACGAGATCCGGGGATATTTGCGTGGGAAATCAGGGACAAGTTATTAGCAGACGGAGTGTGTGATAAATATAACGTTCCGTCTGTGAGTTCTATAAGTCGGATTTTACGTAATAAAATTGGAAATGGAGGAAATGGACAAGTGCCACCACAGCCGTACGAAAACAAGAACCAGCTAATGCCACAAACGGCCGCACCAGCACCAATATACAACCAGTTCTATCCATATTCTTGTCCTGCTCCATCCATGCCACCAGTGCCATCACCGCAGATGCATCCACAGGCTCATTTACCACAGTTTAACCCAAGTAAACCGCCACCTGTGAGTAGTTGTGTGACGCCCTGTATGATGCGGGCCTGGGCAGCATCTTCACATTCCGTCAATGACATACTTGGATTTAGATCTCCTGTGCCACAGTCAATGGGTCAACCAGCACCAATGCAACATGAAAATATGTCATCCATAGGACAGAATTATAACATGAACTATTATCATAGTATGAAGCCGCCTATGTCACCAATGTATTTACAAAGCTGAGATTATCCAATCAAATAATTCGTTACACCAGTTATGTTGATCTCATGTTATAATTGCCCGGATGATAAAATGATTTAACCTTATATGTGCTCGAATCTGATATACCTGTTTAGTTGACTTCAAAAAGATTTTGTGCCAAAAAGACAGAATTTACTAACGTATGAGGTATCAATATTAACTGTATTTAAATATTTAAACACATAGGCCAAAAAGAGACTTTTTGTTCATTGATCTTCACTCTAACCTTGGATGTGTTTTGTCTGGTCTCTGTAGTAAGTTACTGTTTACGCTCATGTATTAGCCGATCGACCTACATATACTGACTTTACACAAAACACTATTGACTTATTTAACTGATTTGTAATTACATATAACTGTTTTCCTCAGTTCATTCTGTAGCGGAGGGTATTTTACCAATAATTTAAGTCATTTCAATTACTTTAATTCTTTTAAGCACAACCGATTTATACTTATAACTATGTCTCTCTGTTCGGATTATACAGATTCTGTAGCCATATTACCAGAAACTCTAATTTGAATACCTTTAACTTTTTATTGTTTTAAGCACAGCCAGTTTATAACTATGTTTCTTTGTTTGGATCATACAGATTCTGAAGCCAAGGTAGCTAAGACCATTTAACAGAAACTCTAGTCTTTTGAATATCTTTAACTCTAAATCCTAGTTTTTAAGCACAAGCTATTAATAATTATAAATATGTATCTCTGTTCGGATCATACAGATTCTGTAGCTGAGGCCATTTGTTTCCAGAAAACTCCAGTATTTTGAATCACTTTGATCTGTGTTAGAAATACTGAAGCCAATGTATTCGAAGCTGACACTATTTTACCGGAAAACTCGTCTTTTGAAATACTTTATCTGTTTAGTTTTTAAGCACATTAATTTGACAAACATGTTTTAATTTCATGCTAGGCCAGTAATGATGTATAATGTACTCCAATGTTCAAAAGATTCATTTGAAAACTTATGAGTGTAAGGCGTATAATACGAGTTTGAATATTAATATGTACAATATGATATAATAAGTGCTAAATTGAAAGTTTGTATAAGTTGTTTTAAATATGTTTTATGTGTAAATGCATAATACTTGTGTATCATTATAAAATAATTGTTGATTTTACAAATGTTCATCGAATAAATTTATATTGCACAATTTTTTTGTTTGGTAAATTGTATGTACAGCTCAGACCTGTCGAAAATTTAACACAGAGTTATCGAATAAGTGCTGTATCGGCAGCTAATTTTGGTATCTCGTTAGCTATAAGTTATCTTTAGGCATCATTTCATCCACTAGCTAACCATATCTCGGCCATGACTATGCAGCCGAGCCTTGCCTTCTTTTTCGCTAGCTCACTGTTAAACTTTCGACAGGCCTGTACTGTATTTCATCTTTTAGAAATGATGATGATGATGATGATGATGATGATGATGATGATGCTCGAGTCATCAAACATAAAATTCTTCAACTGAAATTAATTAACCCTGTAAATTATTACTAATCCAAAAAAATTTCCTGAGCACAATGAGAGATACCTTTTTGAAATGAATGCCAATGTCCTATGTTCATGTATATAACCTTTACTAACTAAGTTTTAACATTTTTCTTCGATTTAAAACGTGTTTCATATATTTTAAATAGTTGATTAAAACAAAGATATTATTTAAAACATCCTTGGTTATGTCACATATATTTTTTTTTGAAAAATATAATTTAATACATAAAAAAATGGTAAATTGTTCATATTCCATTAATGAGAAAATTTGCATATGACAGTTCTATAAAGCATTGATTTTCCATTGATTTTAGGGGAAAAATCCAGCAAAAACAACTTTTTTGTCTTAAACGTAAGGATGTAACATTATTCAAAAATCTGAAACCGAAATGAAGTTAAAATGTTTGTTAAATTTGAACAATAAACTCTTTATAATACTCGTGGAATAGTAATTAAAATATCATTGGTTGGTTTCCACACATATGCATATTGTATGGTTTGTTCGCGAAATATTAAACTGGAATGCTTTATATCTGGGAAATTTAAATACTTAGTCTCCTTTTACACCATTGAAACATCTTGTAATTAAGTGTGTTTTGGCAGCTAGAGAACAGTGCATTCATAAATCAACTCACAGACAATGATTTTATTAAAACATTATAACACGGTGTGGTGTGTATAAGCGGGTTTCCAAACTGTCAATTTCAAATTGATAACTTCCGTGAATGGACTCCAGTCTCTCCTAATTCTGCAAAAGGGCTTATTAATACTTCCGGTTATAAACTTGGAAACCGGAAACCAGTTGTAATACACATTTCAACCTATGGTGTAGAAACTTAATTTGGCTTTCTTTTTAATACTTCCTAGAATCTGTTTTTTGATAACAACATTTTTCATAAAAACCTATTGATTCCGAAATATGACTGCCATGTGCCACTCATGAATTTTCAGTTATGAAAATTAACACATCACATAGCAGTCTATACTATGCTTCAAATGTGTTTATTCTGTCTTGTTTTCTTGATCTTTTGTTTGTTTCGTTGTGGTCTTGGTTGCTTTGCCAATCATAAATACAAACTTTTAGCTACAATCTTTATAATTAAACTAATACCATTTTAAAATTACGTAACTGTCAATGATATAATATCACGACATGTTGTAACTTCATCTCTTACCATTGTGCATACATTAAACTATTCTACGTATAGTGTATAGTTTATCAGGGATTTCCCCACCTTTAAACCCTACACGTACACAAATGCACAGTCATGTGATAAATTCTGCAAGTAGTGATTAACTTACAGCTTTTCTCACATTTTCTGATAAAATCGAACAATTCTGAAACGGACAATACCGCCACTACGGAGCTTTTAATAATAATCTTTAGGTTTTTAGAATAAAATGAAAAAACTTTTTTTTCAAATCCACCAGCGTAATTATATTTAATAAAACAAACTATGATTTTTTAAAACAGGTTCTCATCACAATCTAATTTAAAAATAAGTATACTAATTTTACTTTAATGTCTAAAGTCATAAAGAAGAGTAAAATATAATTTGTTTTAGTTTCTACAGTAAATGTTTACTGAAACAAACTTTAAGTTTCTGTATGAATTTTGATCGGCGTTGTAAATTGTTTAACTTGATCGTCATCAAGATTAATTAATTAGCATGCAAAAAATTGACCGATCGATTCGATTCAGATATAAAGCCACAGGTTTATTACACTTAAAGATTATAAATCTATATACCGATAGTTTCCTTCATTCTGAATATATATTTATTCTTTCGAAAAAAAAGCAGACCAATTAGTCAATTTTATAACGAGGAGCTGATTATAAAAATACCCGTTTAAATGCCTTTTTAATTTGATTAGTCTATCTAATATGCTAATATGCGCAATGTTAGGACAATTTTTCACAGGATTTTAAAATAAGTTTAAAAATATCCCATTCTATATATATTTCAGAAATGGATATTGCATAATTCTCTTTTTTCAATTTCCGAAATTTAATAAATAATTATGGAATAGGTAAAGGATTATAGGTTGTTTATTTGAATCATTCTATAGAATTATTTTAGATTCAGTTTTAGAAAATAACACCAAGAACAAAAGTCATATTTAACAGCTTTTTATGAAACCAAAATAAATAACTTGAAGTCTCGGTATATCAGTCGGTATTGTTCATTTGAATCATACATCTGGTGCTATTGTTTCATTTTTGAAATTGCAATGAATTTTTCGCATTTCTGTAAAATTAAAACATGTATTTTGTGTTTTTTGTTAAACATTCCATTACTGATATGGTTCATCAACAGATGGGTCTATCTTATCAATACCAGAGATACATATATACCGTAACACTGAACATGATATCTGTTATATAAAGGTGGTGGAGGAGAAAACCGTTCCGTCATCATACAGAATCACTAATTACGATTGTTTAATTCAATTCTAAATGCCATTATTACATATTATACTAGTTTTAATTTAAAGCACTAGACGGCCGTTTCGGAATACCATTCCTCATCAGTAGTGCTTGAATCAACATTATGAAACCAAATTTTCCCCAAGATGTAGAAAGATACTCAAAGGACTAAATATATTATCTAATTACTTTGCATAAAAACTACAGATATTTCAGTTGATAAGATATTTCGGAGGAATTTTTATTTTGTATACATATATTCAGGTATGAAATGCTTTGTAATTTAAAAATAACGTTTAAACAAGACAATATTTCATCTGTGCTGTATATAGTCCAAAATAATTCTAAAAAATCCTATTTTTATGGATAACATGTGTGCACTGGTCATTGTTTGATAAATTCGTGAGAGAAACCGTTGTTGTTAAAGAAGTGAGATGCTTGGGCGCATAAAACAAACAACAACAATGGGCATCGTTTTTTGTGGTCCAAAGTTAGGGAGCGGGATTTCTAAAATCCTATGTTGTCACGGTTGCTTTTGGATACTTTTTACTAAGTAATGTTTTTAATAAAATATCTACAGTGTAATCCATTCCAAGTCTGGAATAAATTAGTACATTTCCTCACACAAAATTTTATAATGAATAATAATAATAATAATAATAATAATAATAATAATAATAATAATAATACATGTAATGATAATAATAATAATAATAATGGCACTAATACTGTTGTTGGTTTTATTTTAAGGAAACTAAACAACAACATTGTTGTTATCATTAACTTAATTGAAACAATTAATTGTATTATCTTATTTGCTAAAACATATAAGACTGCCATAGATATTGTATCATACAAGTCTACTTACTTGATTTATGGGAGTCAAAGCTCGCATAAATAATTTATCTCACCTAAACACTCAATTGACAAAGTTCCAGTTCTCGACTGTAAGGTATGGCACTGTTCTGGAGCACTTGTTTTGATCTTATATTATACGTTATATAGTGATTATGTAGATACATGTGTCATACAAGGAAAATTGCCAATACTTGTTAAGTATACAATACTGTTAGCTTTACTTTTGTAAGTTCAGTGTTTGGTCAAACACGGTCAGCACATTGGACGACAGGCAACCTTTTGATGCCAATTTCCGACAAACACTGTTTGGTAAAAAAAAGTTTTGTTTTGTAAAAACTTTAACTATATTAAGTAAACTGAATAAAAAACTATAAAAAAGAAGAGATCACATTTATATGTCCCCTTTAATTTTTATTATTACATATACATGTACCCACAAGGGTTGTCTGGAGGAAAAAATATTTGGCAATTTTGAAACTTTATAAAGGTGGCACCAACTATAAATAAAACTGTTCTAATATTTTGTTAGTTTTGTAAATTTTCTTCAAAAAACATAAATTGCCCGAGAGCTCTCACGAGAAATAATGCCCTTAATATCTTGAAACAAATAAATTTAAACATTGCAAAGAAACAAGTAAAAAATTAAATGTATGACCATGGTAAAGACTGAAGCTGTGGTGTTTGATTTAGTGCCTGCAACTATTTCACGGTAGTAAACCATATAAAAAGTCTCCAGAATGTCATGGTAACCTTTTTATCTTTCAGTAGTAAAACATCCACCCACGGATAATACAACAGGTGTTTGACACAACAGCAAAAAAGTATTTTATTTTTTTTATTACCGGTATTCAAAAGATCTTATTTTCAAATATGGGTCGTATTTCGTTGTCCACTAACATCTGTATTACCACAAAACACGATCCCCACTCCTAAATCCTGCTATATATATCAAATCTTATCCCTTTCCCCCATCTAGTATATTTCTGTTTAATAAATACACCATGAATAAATCTCCGTCAGGTGTCATAGTGTAATTATCTTAATTAACCATGTAGTCAAAGCCGGAGATGCTAATGGAAAGTTTACTTATGTGAAAATGTAAAACACAAGACTTCCATTTTTTTAAAATTGTCTTTCTGTCCGAAAACCAAGATGGACTTACTATAAAAAGAAAAAGTCATGTAGCTGTTATTTAACCATTTATGGACCGATTTAGTTCAAATTTTGGTTTGGAATTATTGCTATTTGATATATTTAATATGGAAGTAATAGAGGTATAGCCATTCAATATATCTAATGGTTTTTAATGTAGATTCGAAATTGTTTCTGGCAATGACAGTTCAAAATTTAAATCCAAGATAGTATCCATCACTATAAAAAAGAGAAATATGGCATATACATGTATATATTTTCCAAAGAATTCAAAATATTATCTTTTAGAACAACTGGGCCAAAATGTGCGGATGTTTGGTGAAAGACCCTTTTTAATTGTACCCGACAATGCTGTCTGACATTCAAACAATTACACAATTGTCATATATCGTTTTTTGAATGTATTTTATGATTAAATTAAAGAAAATGGTATATGACACAATTACAATTACACAACTACACAGGTCATATATCAATATCATGGATTCCCCTTTTTAATGAAAACTATCCTATCTTAAAACTACAAACTTTTTTTTAAATTTTCATCAGTTTTCCAAAGTTATTTTACCTCTAGTTCATACATCTATATTACTTATATTTTGATATTTACGGAGGTTTCAACTGCTTGTTATTGTACACCTATTACTTATCATCAGGTGAAAATATTTTCTGTCTACTTTAAAATTAAACAAATATATTACATGTTTTAAAAAATAGGACCTGTAATAATTCAATTTACATACATTTGGCAAGCACAGATATACATCTGATACGGAGATACTGAGATTGTAAACTTGTGTGGCCCGAACTTACACTGGCGTGTTATAATTTATGGCCCTGGGAAACATATTAGGAATGCGCGTACTGTTCTTATTTAATTTAAAGACTATGTATGAGAAAGAAAAGTTATGAAAAATGACTTGAGCACAGCAAAACAAAGCTTTATCATCTCCGGTTCGATTAGAAATGTTTATCTAATAAGTCATGACGAAGTCTTCAATAGAACTTTTACCCCTAGCACTGCATTTAAAGCGGTATTATCAAACCAACTCAGAGAAGATGTTCGTTGAGCTTTCCAGTTTTAAGAAATCGAGAGATATTTTTATTTAAATAGACACTCCTCAAAATAATATAAACTGTAATACTAATATAAGTAAGACCCATTCTAAATTCTTTTGAATTTAAAATGAGCATTGCACATTGTTAATGGCCATTTGTTCTGAAATGAGGATAGGTAGGGTGAAAGAAAACCACTACTATATAACAGCGTATCATTATCTTTGATGCCTGTCCAAATCTTAAGTGTAATACACATTGGTTTTATTTTCCTTCATCTCGTGTTTTGTGTTTTATCATACGTTCATTTGTTGTGGCGGACGATCCATGTTTTTTTTTGGCTATTGCGATAGTGAAATGATAAAAGATAAAAAACATACAAATTAACTTCAGCAACCATTAACACCACATATCAAAAAAGCATCTACTCATTTGCTTCACTCAATTTTTAAAAAATGGAGTGGTAAAGTGTATCTCGATCACAATTTGAGACAAGCAATATTTTAAGCACCTGGTCCATAATTTACTTTATGCCATTAACAGAAGTTTTGTATCAGAGGGGGAAGATGATACAGCAACATTGAACAGATGGCCCTAATTTTATGTCCGGAAGCCGCTAGAACTCATTGAGAAGGTGTAATACTCCTCGATAACAAACTGAAGAATGAATGAAGTATACGTTGTAATGTCACACAGGATCTGTGTATATGCTTCACCTCGTATTTATCAATATTGACACGATGATGAAGAGCTAATTAATGATCATTAATTTAACCAACTAGATGACGTACATAGGACGTGTACCCCGATTCCGATTTGTTCCTATTTTGAAACTGGAAAGTTTTGTTCTTACAATATTTTTAGTCTTTAGCAATATAATTTCATGGCCGTGGTAACTGAATTCTACTTCAGACAACTAATACAAAATTGAACGATTTCAGTCAAACAAAAATCCGAAACCAGCATGTCCAAATCACAATTCCCAATGAAAGCAAAACCTTTGAAGCTGACAAATTAGGTTAAACGCGTGAAGTTCCACCAGGGAAGTGAGGTCGGGTGATCTGGGAGAATAAACTCATCGTTTGCATAGCTACAGCTGCCATGTGCGTTATCAAAATTGAGAGTGAAAGAATAGGAGACCACGCGATTCTAACAAAAAACTAGACAGGAGATGCTTACTCTTTTGGAGAATGGGGTCCCATTTCCTTGATGGAAGTAAACGTGTTCTGACTTAATTTGCCCACAAAACATTTATTAAATGTTTTTTAATGTGGAATATACATTTAACGCAAGTTTACCATTTCCAGGAAATCACCCAAATGCAGACATACAAAGCTACATAAACCGCCCCTGGAAAAAAGTTAATAACGTTTAAAGACCCAGTAAAGATTCTTATTTTTGTATAGGGATGGCAAGTTCGGGGATAATAACAACCAATTTTCGACAGGCGAACCGACAATAACAATGGGGTTATAGAGACATATACATGTTTAAAACCACAGGACTTGGCAATTACTGTGGCAACCAAAACACCACAGCAAAACCGAAACGATGCAAATTAAGAACATTGATTCTATAAACCCTAAATTTTGGACGGACCAGATAATATACAATGTTGTGGTTCAAATACTTTTGAAATACTTTTGTAGTGCCCTAGCACTTGTTTTTCTTATAAAAAAAAACCCGAGCATTTTTAAATTTCGAGGTAAGTTTTATATTAAAACGTTGAACCACTGAACCGTTTTGTACCCGTTTTTGATTGAAAGTGAAAGATAAAACATCGAGTAGTCTAAGGTATGCTTAGTTGCGTTGGAAAAGTAAAGTTGCCTTTTGAAATAAGTGAATAAAATTGTTGTACTTTGATGTTTGAATATTTGACATATAAGTCTAAATATTTCAATAAGCATTCAATAATAACATATGACATAAAATCACTTAAGTCTGTTCATACATGGGGTATATTTTGTTTGTTCTTCAGGAACAGGTTTGAACATGCATACACCGTACAGTGTATTGGACCCTAGTAGTTATGACATAGAATTGATCAGACACAATGTAGCTTCAGTATAATCAGCAAGTACAACAGAGAAGAATCTGAACTTTGAAATTATTAAAAAATGTTTTATTTAAATAAATAGTATATAAACATATCTTGATTCATGTGTTCAGATTGTTCGGTTTTGGAATGGATTAAATTAATAGCGTTTTACTGCCCCCGTTAATATTTTTTTTACTTATATCGAGCCGACGAATAATAGAGTGATGAAGGAAATCGGAGTGCCAGGAGAACATCCACGAACCTTTGGCAAGCAAACTGACAAACTGGGTCTTAAAACACCATTAACTCTCGCACCAGGATCTATCCAGAGTGGCACTCGAACCTAGATAGGTTGGTTGAATGTTGCTTAACGTCACATCAGCAATTTTTCAGCTATTCGCGAGGAGAACTATTTTATTAATCTATATGGATTAATTTATGAACAATTTTGTGTATGCATGTGAAGTGCGAGTGTGTTGTATGGTCTCCCTTGTACTAGCGCGCACTCAGGGCGACTTTAACGTGCTAGCTCACAGAGTCAGTACGCCGCAGTCAAGCGTACCACTCCCCCTGTCCATTATACTGATACGAGGTGAATCAGTAAAAGCCAACAGCAAGGAAAATTCACCTTCCCAAATGTGGTACGAGCGGGACTCGAGCTCACAGCTGTGAGAGACCCTGGATTTGAAGACTAACGTCTTATTCATTGGGCCACAGCGGTCTCGAACCTACATAGGCATTTTGATCTGTAAGCACGCGCTTTAGACCACTTGGCCACCGAGGATCCATTTTGTTATTATTTGGTCGCTATTAATAAAGTGCATTTTATTCACTCACGGCATTTTGTACTTTGTTAGTGGACAATAAACGAAAAACTATATGAAAATCATCCATTATAGTTAGGATGAGACCCTAATACCCATTGCCAAATTATAGATACATACATCATTGTCAGCATACGCTGGCAAAATGTTTTTATAATTGGTTCTTATATTGGTTTCGGTAAAAAATTACACGGGGGTCAGCTTTAGACTCTAAACAGTAGGAGATTAATGTCGAACTTAAATAGCAATTTTCTTAATTTGTTTAAATCTTAATACTTTATATCGCACCTGAAAGCATTTCAAAATCTTGATTCTGTAAACAGTCCGTAAACATGTAAACATTGTGGAAGCTATTTCGTCTATGTCGCGGTCGTTAATATACATTCAACAAAAGCCGTATAAACCTGCAATAATGATGACATATGGTATCACTATTTCTATCTACAAACACAACTCTGATCAACATCAAAGAAATGTTTCTCTGAAATAGAGTCATTTAGAGCTACAAAATTCTCTATCATGAATTTCTACTTAGAGATTCTTCTGTTAGACGACTTGTTTATTTACTTTCTGGAATGCCTAATTATGAACATATTTAAGTAATGTATTTATTGTACTAATATCAGTAGAAATATATGTGTGTAGATTTACTTTGATTTCATTTCAGATCCAACTGGCCATACACAATTGGTTTTACGAGTACTTCTGTTGTCTTAATTGATATTATCTTTGAACTTAATTACAAGGAATGTGGTCAAAACTACTAATTGCGGACTTTTAAGAAAAAAGGGTAAATTATTAACTCCGTTGTAAGTCAGTTTATTTCATTTACCATTATGCAATCGGCTGAATCGAAGCGTATGGCGTTACAATACTCGCCTATTTGTGCTTAAAAGATCTTCAATGGACATAGATTTTTTGCCGCATTAGTAACTACTTATTTGAGGTGTTAGCTTTATGCCTTATTGCAACAAATTTTCAGTTTGTGATGTTTTTGTTTGGTTTATCTAGGTAAGTTACAACTGAAGGTAAATATTTTCTTTCCAATGCGGAGGAAATATTGATTTTAACCTTTTGTTTCGAATACCGGGTATTTTGTATGTAAGTAATAAGTCTTATTTTAATTAAAATGATTTAAAATTGTTTCCATGATAAATATAAACTGCGCTTTAAAGTGCCTTTGAATGCACAATTATCCTAGATCTATTTTTCGTCCCATAGTTCCACGCTCCTTTCATACTCAATTTTGGTTTCGCGCGCAGCAGGTGAAGCTAGCTAGACAGAGGGTGCTTACTCTCGCAAAGCACGCTGTCTCACTTTCCCGGTAGAATTTAAAATGTTTAACTTAATATGCCAGTTTTCAAAGTTTTTAATTTCTTAGGATTATGATTTAACTATGGAGCGGTTTGGTTATGCTTATTAATTAAACCATCGCATTGGACACCATTTTGTTGTTACGTATTTAACTTTGACTAAGGTCGCGGCTTCTCACAATAGACGATCCTTTGTTTGTAGAGTCACATTTTGTTTTGTTTTTTAAAATGCATTTTATTTTTATTAAATATTATGTACATGTCATTCAGCAACAATTTTTGTCTGACTGCAAATTTTAAAATCTAAATTTAGTGTATATATAATTGTGATATGCTGAATTTGAATGTCTCGTTTTGTATAGATGACATATGCCCTTTTCTTAACTTATCTTTCAATAATTCAAAAATAATATGTCATTTTTCTTTATGTATTGAATAACCGTTTCAAAAATGTATATGACATAGACATTAAAAATTAGCATAGACAGTTCCAGGGGTCATTCGAATGTTTTGGAATGAGTAGGTTAACAAAGCGCCTGCTTTGGAAATCTGCGTTGCTATATTCGTTTTTACAACTTCTAGTCGGATAAATTGAAAATTTAAGTTAATAATTCATTTTGAATGAATTTCCATATAAAATTATACATTTAAAACTAATGCTAAGTGGTAATTTTCGAATACGGTTTTTAGTTATAAAAATTGCAACAAAATTATAAGTTCCGATGCCGGGAATCGAACCCGGGCCGCCTGGGTGAAAACCAGGAATCCTAACCACTAGACCACATCGGATCATATACGTGTATAAAGTAGTTAAAAAGGAGAATTAGTAGATTATCCATCCAGACGTTAATCTACTATAACGATATATAAATAGCCTAATGACATGTGATATTATTACTATTGATCTTACGAACGATCTTTTATATGCTTGCTTGGTAGCTAGACAGGAGGCGCATAACATTACGGAGCAACCTGATCTCATTTCCCTTGTGAAAGTTTTTTTCAACTTAATATGCCAGTTTTCAAAGTTTTGACTTTTTTAGGACTGTGGTTCGACTGAGTCGGTATGTTTGTTATTAAACTTTAACCTTTCCATTGGGCACCATTTTTGTTACACGCCTAACATAGGACTGATGCCGTGGCTATAATATGTTGCTTTTAGAATTGTATTTTGTTCTGAAAAAATACATTTTTGTTTTCATCTGACTGGAAATCTAACTTCATGCATATATAATTGTCATTCACGTGTCTAGCCTGACTTGTCATTTCCAAAGGTTTTACTTTGCATCTGGATTGTGATTCGGACATGGATTAGTATGTTTGTTTTTTATTTATATACTAGTTAGTACATGTCATTTTTTAACAAACAAAAAAACCATTCTCTTTAAATACATTCAAAAATTATATGCCATTTTTGTGAAAATGTATTGAATTATAAAATTACAAATAAGTAAATGGCAAATAATTTAACATTAGCAACGGTACAATGACATGTATTCATGGGTCAGTCATTCAAACGTTTTGAAATAAAGGCGCTAACGTAGAAAGAACACCGACAAGTAGTTCACAGCGCTCGCTCCAAAGGAAAATTTGCGGGCTTTGTTATATTCATTTATACAGATCATAGTCGTATAAATAAACATTAAACATGCATATTGAAAATTCTCGACTTCTTAATTCATTCAAATTAATATTCAAATCATCGCTATGTGATAATTTTCGAATACTATTTCATTTAAACAATAATAAACAACAAAACAAAAATTAAAGTTCCGATGCCGGGAATCGAACCCGGGCCGCCTGGGTGAAAACCAGGAATCCTAACCACTAGACCACATCGGATCTAGCATAGACTTAATAGATTATCCCTAAAATCTGTTAATCTGTTATCACGGTATATAAATAGCATTATGACATGTGATATCAGTACTATCTTATGAACGATCTTGAATATGTGGTGTAGCTATATAGACAAGACGTGCTTAACCTTACATAGCACTCGGTCTCACATTCCAGGTGGAAGTTTGGCAGTTTTCAAAGTTTCCTACTTTGTTATTAGATTTAGATTTCAACATAGACGAGTGTATTTGTTTTTATAACAATTCTGTGTTGTTGTACAAATCATTATTGCAAATAAACATACAAGTACTATGCAATTAGGAAATAGTTTGAATTTGTACTTACCGGTACCTTTGTTGGATTTTTCAAATGTTTTAGAAAAGTGTCTTCAGAATCTTTGCAGTTTTTCATTTAAGCCAAATTTTTTCTTAAATATTTGCCAGATTATCTTGTATTGGCCCAGCTTTTGTGAATTTATTTGTGAGGCAGATTTTTACGTATTGTAGAATTATACTCCCTCATGCAAAGTATTTCCTAAGCTTAATTTGGTAAAATATATTTTGGTCAGTTAAAATCTGAAAATCCTCTAAAACGACCTTTGGTTACCTTTTCAACAATTTGAAAACAATTTTGTTTCACTATTTTGGTCCAAGCACTACTGATGAAGAACTGTATCCGCAACGGTCGTCTAGTGCTGTGAAATTAAAACTGGTATAACACTGAATTAATAACACCTTTTAATATAATCAACACCTACCCACGATATAATACAATAATACACGGACCAGAGTTCATATGCAGGAGAGTTGGCAAAACGACCAAGTGATTTATTCGCCGCATTTGAACGACGATACTGTTCATTCTGTGAGAGAAAGAATTAACAGAGTCGCGTTAGCGCCGATATTAATTCTTTCTTTCACAGAATGAATTGTTTGAGGCTTCTCTCTAACTTAAAACATTGCACTTTTTTGTGTAATAAAATACAGCTTTAAATGCCAATTAAAGAAAGGACAGTTGTAGGTGAAAATGATTTTGTCAACAGGTCAATGGGTATCACAATTCACAATTCAAGGAATGGTAGGTAACTTCACACTGTTTAGTGAAGAGAATTCGTCATACAGAGTAAGGTAAAATCATGATTTTTGTGAGTTGTACTTACAAGATGACTAAATATTCCATCTGCTCAGAACATATTTAAAATGACATCAAATAGTAAATGTACATTTTACTCGATCTAAGCTGCATGCCTATACAAATAATAATCATTCAGAAAAATGTACTGTTTCTTATTTTTGTTGGATTCAAGGATTTTATACTAATTACTGTGTAAAACAGCTTTAACTAGATTTTTAAATTCATGATTTTAAAAATAAACAGTGAAAAAAAAACATGACGTCATAGCAATGTTTTAATTTAACACACGACACTAGCTCCGTTTCATGAATTAAAATGAAAAGTGTAATATTGTAAACAAGGAAAAGGGGAAAATCTGCATAGAAATTTACTAATACAGTATAAAAATACAGGTTCCGATGCCGGGAATCGAACCCGGGCCGCCTGGGTGAAAACCAGGAATCCTAACCACTAGACCACATCGGATCAGACACTCAGCAGTTAACTAGTGCAGACGTAGAAGATTAGCCCGAAATCCGTTAATCTATCATCAAGATATGTAAATAACCCAGTAATGGCATATGATATCATTACTATTGACCAAATGAATTATGTTATATAATTGTATACACCTACATGCAAAATTAACATGCTTTATAATTGCCTGTGTTAACCTTGTATTAGAGTTGATAATAAGCGTTATTTTTTTTTTAAATAAATGATATAAAATGAACTTTAAAAAATATTGGTTGAGCCTAGGTGTACCAATAAAATCCCATGTTCACCCGCAATTAGCTTAGTACAGTGTAAAATAAAGCAGCTATGAGAATATAACATTGAAAAACAGGCAAATGGCGAATCCTTTTGCGCATATGAAGTAAAACGTCACAGAGCACATCACTTCCGGTGTAAACATCGCCATTTTCGAAAGATAAAATGCCCATAGCGCCATTAGCCATTATTTTACTTTCTTAAGAAATACTTGATGACAATCGAGGATGGGATACAGATTTTCAGTCACGACTAGGCTCAAGTAAGTGAAAACTATCAAAGTTCATTTGGTTTCCAATGTAAATAAAAAATAACTCGCTGTCACAGGGATAGTGATTTAGTTAAATGTTGAAACAAAATGTTTTGTCATATTCGCTGAATTGTTCCTGATGGGGAGATGTTGACGTAGCTGCATGTTACCTTGATTAACATCAACAGAACGGTTACAATTGGGTGCGAAGAACGAGTTAAAATGTGTATGTTAAAGCATTCTGTGGGCTATTTAATTATCATTTGTGTTTTTGATACAAAAACATCTTTTCCATATCAAATAAATTCAAATATACAGGGAATAGTTTTAATTTACTCACTCGAGCTCCTATTGGATTCAAATCCCTTAATGAAATATCTTCAAGGTCTTTGCATGCGCTCAGTTTTACACAATGGCCCAGTGTTTCATAATGGTTAATTTTATCTCATATTGGCTCAGCCAGTTTTGTAAAATTATTGGTAAAGCAGATTTTTTACTTTTTGTATCAATAACACATGTTAATAACATATTTTATAATTTTGTCACGTGCTTATTTTAAATTTCCTTGTAGGATAAGACATTAAAAGTCAGTGTTAATGGGCTTATTTTCGAATACTTTATTTCACGATAAATTAAAATTTAAGCTAGTGCTAATTTTGAATGCATTATTTTAATAAAATTCAAAATACATGACACTAGTTGCATTGTATGAATTAAAATGAAATACAAAAATATTAGTTCCGATGCCGGGAATCGAACCCGGGCCGCCTGGGTGAAAACCAGGAATCCTAACCACTAGACCACATCGGATCACATACTAAACAATTAACTAGTACAGACTCAGTAGATTATCAACCTAAAATCCGTTAATCTATTATCACAATATATAAATAGCCTAATGACATGTGATATCATTATTACTGATCTAACGAATTATCTGATAATACTTACAAGTATTATGCAAAATAAACGTGCCTTATAATCGTCTGTGACACATAGCATTGGAGTTGATGTTAAAGAATTGTTATATATATATATTTTTTACTGAAATGATACAAAAAGTACTGTCCGAATTACTTTTCTATGACAGTGAATTATGCTTTTTTTATAGAAAATCCAATGAACTTGAATAAATATGAGTTATTTTCACTTACTATCAGGGAATTGCCATGCACATCCGCAATTAACACAGAATATTTTTGCACAGAGTAATACGTTGCCACATTGAGAATTTAACATGTTAAAAACCTGGCAAATTGTGGATGCTTTTGCGTATATGGCGTATAAACCGCGACGTTACTAAAGGACATCACTTCCGACGCAACTATCGACATTTTCGACATGTTAAATGCCCAGCGCGCCAATAATTTCCTTTCTAGAGAATTACTTCACGTCAATCAGGAATCCGCATATAGATTTTCAGTTACGTCGTTGCACAAGTAAGTGAACAATATTAAACGCTATTCAAGTTTGTTGGATTTTCAATGGAAAAAACATAATTCACTGTCACAGAAATGGTGATTCGGAAAGTAGTTGAATATTGAAAGAAAACGTTTTTATCAAATTGGTCCGAAGTTGTCGAAAGCTAAGATGCAGGTTGACGTGAGTGACGTTACAAGTTACAAGTTACAAGTCAGTGCGGCAAGCGAGTTGAAACATGTAGATTAAAGCATATTGTGGGCTATTTTATTATCATTTTGTTTTTTATACGAAAGCATAATTAACTCAAATAAATACACTTTAAACAGGAAATAGTTTTAATTTACTCACCCGAACTTATATTGGATTTTCAAAGCTTTAAATGAAATGTCTTCAAGGGCTTTACACGCGCTCAGTTTTTTCACAATGTCCCAGTTTTTTTCATAATGACAAAGGTAATCTTATATTGGCTCAATTTTGTTGATTTATTGGTAAAGCAAATCTTTATTTTTTGTTTCAATAACATAGGCCGTTAATTGATAATATCCAAAACAAACATACAAATCCATGTTTAAACCATAATCCAAAAGCAAGGTAAAATCTTTAAAGCTAACGCAACAAAAAAGGTAAAACACATGAACTTCCACAAGGGAAGTGATCAGGCCGAATGCTCCGGAAGGGTAAGCTCCTCCTGTTTAGCTAGCTACACCCGTCACGTGTGTAATAAAAATTGGGAATGAAAGGAATATTGAATTATAGGACGTTAAAAAATATCCAGGGTATTTTTGGATACAGCGACATCATACTGTGATGACAGCCGTAAAACTTTTTGACGGCCTTGATAAGCATAGGCTTACAATATTTTTGCACTACCAATTTATTTGCAAGTAGCTTGCATCGTTTTATAAAGTTCCTTTAGTGGGAACATGTCCTATCATAGCGTATTGATTGTGAAATAAGCACACAATGAGCAGGAGATGCAGGTGTATTGCTGCATAGAAAAGGAAAGTTTACAATAGAAAAATTGAAGTCATCATGTTTGTCATACAGCTTTAAATGTAGCCTTTCGTTCGCATCATAATATTGAAGCTTAACCTGAAGAATCAGTCGTTTATTTTATTTCAAACTCACTGGGAGAGATGTCATCCACATAATCTCTAAATTAAGGATTATTGACTATGTGGAATAATTTGGCGACAGTCTTCTCTCTAGATTTAACGAGGTTCTGCTTCATACAAATCAAGAAACAAATTGGCTTGCAATAGTGCACAGTTTGTGCCCATTGGTGTACCGATTGTTTGTTTGAACATTATATTACTAAACACGACTTATATGTTTTCTTAAAAACTCTTAACATAATGTTGATGTTATCTTCAATATATTTTAGTTTAGAGTCAGTATGATTGTGCTTGAGAGTAACTAGTATCCCTTTTCAGCACTATATATTTTTATCTTGGCTTACAGATTTTTTGTAGAAGAATGACAAGTAAATAATTTGTTTTAGACGTTCTGAGTTTTAAGTATATTATATTGTCACGTGCTAATTTTCGAATACTTAATTTCATAAGAAATTAAAATTTCAGCACTGTCACGTGCTGATTTTGAATGCATTATTTTAATAAAAATTCAATATCGTCACATTCCAGCACATCTACGACGCATGCTACTTTTTGCATTCATACTTGTATGAATTGGAATTAAAAGTGCAATATCACTCATTGTAAAAGAATCCTACAAAAGAAATTAGTTCCGATGCCGGGAATCGAACCCGGGCCGCCTGGGTGAAAACCAGGAATCCTAACCACTAGACCACATCGGATCACATATGAAGCAGATAACTGGTACAGACTTAGTAGATTAGCCCCATAATCCGTCTATTATCACGATCCAGAAATCGCTTAATGACATGTGATATTATTACTATTGATCTAATGAATTATTACATATTATACCAGTTTTAGTATTACAACATTAAAAGGCCGTTTTGGAATACAATTCCTCATCAGTAGTGCTTGGACCAAAATTATGAAACCAAAACTTTTTCAAGATGTTGAAAAGAAACCCGAAGGTGTCAAATTTAGCTAAGGAAATACTTGGCATTATAATATCTAATTTGCAAAATAAACGTGTTTTATTATTGTCTGTGGTACATAGTAATGATTCGATGTTAAAGAAAGATTTTTTTTATTTTTTCCACGTAAGCTTAGAATATTTCTGCAAAGAGTAAAACGTTGCTACTATGAGAATTTAACATATTAAAAACAGAAATAACGAATCCTATATTGAGCATATGACATGAAAACGTTACTAGAGTAATTTAATTTTTTGATTATTTCAATAAAAAATTCAAGACTTTATAAGATGACAATACTTTGTAATCAGGAAAAAGTTTTAATTTGTTCTTACCAGTATAATAATACAGTCGGTATACCAATAGGTACAACTGTGCGACATTGCTTGTTGATTTGTGTCTTTATTCTAATGGAGTAGAATTAATGCAAAACCTTTTTTTTAATCTGAAGAGGAGACCGTCATCCAAATCATTGACCAAAAAAATTGTAAGTCCAAAATTGGCTGAACTAATCGCTCCCGACTTTTGTAAAAAAAAATTGACTAATCCGTGTTCCTTAATTTCTTTCTAGATGCCGGTATTTAAATGAATTTCGACATTTGACATCACACAGAAAAAAGGTCCATGTATTTGTAAACCTATTGGCCATGTTCCACGATCTTATATTTTCCCCTTTTAAATTGTACAGCAAGTTGAAAATTGTAATAATAATAATAATAATACTGGTAATAATACTAATAATAAAATAAAAAAACAAACATACTAATCCATGTCCGAATCACAATCCAGAAGCAAAGTAAAACTTTGGAACTGTCAAGTTAGGTTAGACACGTGAACTTCCACCAGGGAAGTGAGGCCGGGTGCTCCGGAAGGGTAAGCACCTCCTGTTTAGCTAGCTACACCCGCCACGTGTGTAATCAAAATTGTGTGAAAGGAACATGAAACTATGATTGTAACTATACCAGTGAAAAGTTTCTATATAAAATGATTTAGAAATGGATATAATGTAGCAACAGTTTTCTTTCAGAAATTTCAATATGGCTTTATCTTGTGACTTTTTTTCTTATTTCTCTCGTGTTGTGGTAGAAGTTTTATTATTTTATTACTTTTGCAATGTACACGTCATAGGTACAACTTTCTGATTTTGGTTGTAGCAGCTGTTCATTACAGCCATCACTGGTATTTGATATAAGTATTTTGTCATTCACGCTGTTCTTCATTTCTGAGATCAACACATGCACCAAGAAGCCTGGTGTGCTTGATGACAGAACTCAGGTAAATTTAATTAAAGGTGTTAATTTTAACGGGAATACAAGGTACGTATAATGATAAAATACTGAATAAATCTTTCAAAATCAAAATTGTACGTGAAGATCAAAAGTATTGTTTTGTCATACAAGTATGCGAGTTCTCGGCCTTAGATAGCCTTTCTGCTCTCTTATCTGATGTATCCAATATCAGAAACATCACTCAGGTAAAAGAGGGGTAATCTAAATCTCGTTCAGAATTGATATATTGTGAAATAATTTACTTTGAAAGTTAAAACGAAAATAATCAATATAAATTCTGATGTAGGGACGAGGTCGTGAGAATACTAAGTGCGAGGGTTAAAGTGTGTTTTGAATTAAAGGATCGCACTAAGTAATAAGGTTGAACTTAATATAAACAGTATCCAATTTATTAAAGATGGATGGTATAATCCTTGTTGAAAAAACTTTGAAAAAAACAAATAACGGATTTCCTCAGACAATTCAAAGTTTTTACAGTGAATAATGTAAATAAAGTCTTCGAAGTATTATTTTTTAGTTGTCTTGTTTCTTATTTAGTTCACTTTACTGTTACTTGTTGCTCTGATTATTGCTAAGTGTTATAACAATTAGCTGTAACTTTCTGTATTTTATTGCATTTCACTCTCTTTTCGTTTTGTCGGGCCTGAAAGCTTAAAAAAATAAATATAAAACATAAAAAGTAAAAATAAATGGCCAAACGATCGCAAAATTCAATCCAAGTTTTCCTGTAAACGATTTCATCCGTTTTAAGCACTACACTGTTGATATATGGTAATTATGGGCATATAACTACTTTTCTGGACACACGGAATGCTCCATGTTTCTTCATTTTTGTGATTAGGTCTTATTACAGAAGTAACGAAAACTCGTAGTATATGTATATCGATCTGCAAACAAGTTACTACTGTATTTCCACAAAAGTGCACATGGAAAATGCAAGAATTAAGTAGTTTTTTCAAACAAATTGACAAAGAAAATGGTCAAAACTTAATATTAAATATACTGACCTAATAGGAAAATTATTTTTCATTTATGAAAAAGTGAACTTAATTCTGTACATAGAGCCATTTTTTTAACTTTTTAACATAACAGCAAATATGACTATGTAAAAATGATCTCTTCTGTATCTTCTTACTTGGAACAACTATAAACGTTATGTCATAATTTGAATATTCATGATTGTCACACCTGAAAAAAACCTGAACAACAAGGACCCACTTGACCCTAAATGTCCTGATGTAACTTTGAAAGAGGCCCAATTGGTGTATAAACTTGATCACATTCCCAAAATTTTTGCAAAATTTCTCTATGTACAGGAGAACTGAACAATAATGTTTTAAATTAAAAATATAATTTGGTTAGGTCAGTGCATTTTAAATGCATTTTATTGATAGTTTAATGGAAAGATTTTCAATTGAAAGATATAAATAATAAAAACCATGTGCACTTAATTTATGGAAATACAGTAGTGATATAAAAAATAGATACATGTACCATGTAAACTAGTTTTTCGTCCCCTGTTCATTGTTTGCGCCACATTAAATGTAACCACTGCCTTCCATCATACCGAAAACAACAGTCAATGGTATATAAGCGTTGTCTTGCTCGGCTCTATAAAATACTGATCGTTTACCCAACAGTGTCGTCAGTGGAGCAGCCAGACTCATACTCAAGTCAGATGGTCACATTCATCCATAGCCCATGTGAAGACACAAATGTACAAATAAAGTAAATATTTTTAATTGATGGGCATTTTTGCAGCAATATAACACACTTTGTATTCAAATGTGTACAATATCTTTGTATTTAGTGTACTTTACTGTAATATAATATTATCAGATAAGATTTATTATTAGATTTTTGTTTGTTTCAAAAACAAACATACTAATCCATGTCATGTTTGACTTCACTTCAAAATACTGATCAATGACTGGCAATTTCACAAAGACAAAATGGTTTGATGAAGTGTTTTTTTTTTTTTTTTTTTTTTTTTTTTTTAAATTGATAAATGGATGCCAAATTGTCCCTCTGATTTTTATTAAAAAAACAACGGAAGTAGTTTTCAAAATTCTAATTTACACATTTCCTGTAGTGTTATAAAAACATTGAAAATGGATACACAATCATTTTTCTGAGTTTTTTGTACCTTCTGAAAGAAAATATATGTGGAATGTTACAAATCTCTACGGTACCGAAGATATTAGTAAAGGGTTTATAATTCTTAAACACCCGCAACGTTAAGACTTGCCGCTGTATCACTCCGCAGTGATTTACGAGTCGCTGCAGTTGTTATTTGCAATTACAAGCACGTGCAAAAGCGCGGACTTTATTTGTATGAGATATCCTTATTTCATTGTGTAGCACATTAAACAAATACTACTTCACCCATGTGTTTTATTCATTTCCACAATAAAGGGATGTTACAGCGATAATATATGACCATCCATCTTTCCTGCCTTACTGACTGAAGATTACTACAGAAAAGTAATCACTGTTCCACTTGCTGGCATTTTAATGGAAAATATTTCCGTGACAAATTTGAGAGTTTTACTTTACAGCTAGAGTAATTGATATTATGAATGTGACAAGCCATAACCCATAAGTACACAGGTGCTTTGAATATTTACGATCTGTAGACTACATTATTTTAACAGAAGAAAGTAACTACAAGTGAAAGTATCGGCCCACTGTTACTACAGCGACGATTTTTCAACAATAAAATTTATTGCCAATGATGACTGATTTTTGAAATGTGACGCGCGCTTGTTTTTATAATTCATATTTTAGCATTCGTCCTTTAACAGTTTAAATGTCCAGTTCATGATCTTTATACCATGTGTGTCTTCATATTTTGACATTTTACCATCCCCCTTGTGTAAGCTTCAGCATCTTATATCTTGGATTTCACTTTACTGTTGACCTTGGATTTTTAATGATAGATATTGTCAGATATTGTATATGCACGAGGAGATAACGGTCATCGGGTTGTTAGTTTCAGTGGGCGTTAGCGATATCTGAAGCAACCAATCAGAAAGCAGTGTTTAGTTTCTCTTGTTGATTATTTGTTGTGTTACATAACATCACTGTCTCATTCTAAGCCATGCCCAATGCAATCAAGATACAATGGTAAAGAAATAATCAATGACAACAATAATATATTTATTATGATGAAAATTATACCATTAATGCCAGAAAACAAATTAAAATATAATGCTAACGACATCACTTTTATATATCAAACTTTTACATACATTACTAACGCTACTGTCATACATTTATTTATTTATTTATTTATTTATTTATTTATTTATTTATTTATTTATTTCTTGCAATTAATGACAATTTTTAAAAGGTATATGACACTGTCATAAAATAACTAACTATATACTCGATTTTTGTTGTAAAACTTTTATATGGAGTTAAATAGTAATTTTATTATGGATTTTTTTTTTTGACAAATTGTTTGACTGAATACATTAATAATAAGTTGTACTAATTCATTTATTGACCATGCTTTTATTAAGTAAAATACATTCAACAGTGACAGTCTGTAGATATTTTTGGATGGCATTGTATTTTGCGACCAAAATAAGCACTTAGACTATCTTTCAGAAACAATTGTTTCATTGATAAATTGATGTGATTCTTTATATCAGCATGAAATATTTAAAAACTAACCAATCTGTCATGTTTGTTTTTCCTATATTTTGCAACATTTCTCCATATTTTGGTAATGGTTTATGGTCTTTCTAAGCTATCTTTAACTTGTTGTTTGACACGTTCTATACAGCAGACACTTATAAATAGGATATTTGACAGTTACATTCCGTAAATTAACGCCTATGTTCACAATTTGTCTTTCAAATGACAATAAATGTTTTAACCAATGTGTGTAACTCTACAACTAGACTGTGTGCATTATAATTGTTATTTGTTTAAAAAATAAATTTCTCCAATATATGTCTTTGATTTTTTACACATATATCTTCTCTCTCGCAGAAAAATCATTATTTATACAAGGCAGTAGGTGATGAATGCTTTTTTCTTTGTTCGTTATGAATCATGGTTTCCATATGTAAAACAGTAAAACGCCAGAAGTTCTTTTTATTTCAAAATTCATCTTTTTCAGCTCCCAATACCACAACTCAATATTGTAACGCGATCCCCAAACCATTGATAACTTTAACATTAGAAATTTTCGCGTGAATTAAATTCTGCGATGGTATGACAACCATTGCAAATGCTTTTTATTTACAATGCAATTAAATATTCGCTGCTGAAGATTTCTTTTTGCGTCGTGTTACCCTTGCAAATTTATGCAAAAATAAAACGAAAGTTTAACATTAAGCTAGCTCATTAGTGCGGTTTACCTCGGTGCCTCGTTAGCTACATTTCCACAGCTTTTTGGCAGCTGTTTTCTATATCTCGACAGTATTCTGATCACTAGCTATCCATACCTCGCCCACTCGGTAGCCGAGCTAAGACAACTTTTTGTTAGCTCAGTGTTAAACTTTTGACAGGTCTGTACTGAATTTAGAGATTCACATTATTTATCAAAGCCAAATATGCGATTTAATCTTTAACTTGCACATTAAAACTTCGGCAACTCGAAAAGCATTCTCTAGAAAAACAAGTAACGTCCGAATTTATTTTTTGTCCCACATAGTATATTTTAGCAAATCTTCGAATTAGACAACTCACAATCGAAAGTAATGTGCGTTTAGAGACCACATCAGTAGCTGTTTAATAGTAGGATGGTTATGGTCTCTAAAAACTAAAATTACTACATTTTTGTTATTTATCCAGTGTCTGTCCAAAGTGGGAGATTTTATATTAAGTAATAACAATTTGTTCATTTGTCTTGGGTTTTTATTATAATTTTCATACTATTAGTTGCATTCAACTTTGCAAGCTATACTTTTTCCTGTTCCAAATCAGACCGAATGCTGGTACTAGTTTTTATTTGTAAGTAATTATTACTCTTTTGTATCCATTTCAACAGAGAGTTCCAAGTTACCTGCATCAAACTAAAAAATAAAAATTATGTAGATCAAGTGTGTGTTATTGACGGTAGTCAAAAAAAGCAAGATCACTACAATGACTATAGTAATCACGGATGAATTAATATATACGGTTGATGTCTTATTCCAGAACCTAATAGCATTCTTTGAATTAATACCATATTTATATTATATTCAGTGTCCGTCCAAAGTCGATACGCTCTTGTCATTTGCATTCTTCTTTTGTTATTTCAGGTCAAGAGCTGTAAATATCCTCATATGACCAACTTGAATTTTCGATTCCCGGGATACAATAGTAATCGATGTGATTACGCCACGTAACAATCTGTCTTACGTTTTCTGACATGAAATACCTGCATGTGAGGATGTTTTTTAGTTTCAAATTACGCTATTGTAGACGGAAACTTAAATTATTATGAAAATAAGCGAAAACGATATTATATTGGTAAGCATTTAACCATTTATTCCATTCATATATATAGATCATTTAATAATTGTTTTATTGTTTTGCCTTTGTATAAAATTCAGTTTTATAGCCGCTTCTATTCCCATTTCATTATAACCGTTTCCTTCTGAAAATCATTCTTTGCCAATTTTATGATAATTTCGTTAATATATATTAAATTCTTTAAAAATTTGTACAGTAAACTATTTATGTTACATTTGATTCCACATCATAATGTTAAGACATCAAAGAAAACCTTTACGGCACCGTGCCAGTATGATATAACGGTAGATATGAGGTTAATATCAAGTGGGGGAGTTTTTATTATGTAATAGGTAGAGGAGCAAGGCCTCACTTCTGGCAGTGTTTCCGCTTCCGTGTAGAAGATAATAAATATAAAAATAACTTCCTCGCGACAATGAACTGTTATGTAAGAAAAAAGTTAGATATTAAAAAATCTACCCATCAGTGAGCCAACTTCAGTTGTTGCCAGATAGATGTAGTTGAATAAGAAGTACACCAAGTTATAACTGAAATGAATGACATCTCTAAAATGTTCTGCAAAAAGCCCCAAATCTTTTAAGCCCCAAATTATGAGCAAGAGATCAAAATATGAATACTGAATTTCACATCTACATCTACTCCACCCAAAAACGTGTTCCTGTGATGTTTCATAAGGAGCTTTTAAATAATTTTAAGAAAAGTGGCGGAACAGTCACTATAATACAAACCCCGCTTCGTTTTGGGTACACAATTATGTTCATAAAGCAGAACAACCAAGAACCAACCGCAACAAAAACAAAATAAAATATGAATTCAGAAACAATACAAAGAGAAGGCATTGAAATAAAATGGGAGTAAAGACAAAATGATGTAAATATTGTCACTATAAATATTCTTTCAGTTTTTATACCCCCGCAAACTAGTTTGATGAGGGTATAGAGGAATCACCATGTCTGTCTGTCTGTCGGTGTAAAATCGTGTCCGGGCCATACCTCATAGCTGCTCAGGAGAACTGTCATAAAACTTTACATGAATAATCTTCATAATCCAAAGGTGTGTTATGACCTTGAACCAAGGTCGCGGAAAAATGTTAGGGGCGGGGGATATTGGGGTCTCAGAGACGGTTCTAGTTTTATATTTTTTGGCAATTGTTGTTATTTGTTAGTGTAATTGTTTTATCAGTCAGTCTATGTTATTGGTGAACAATAAAGCCATTAATTGTTAAAAATTAAATTTAAAAAATTGCACTCGTGTTTGCGCAATATTCAGGACATCCGGTCAAATATGAAATACAAAAATACACACTGATACATGTATAATGATAATATCTGTATACTTTGGGTTCGTTCCTTCCTTTGTAAGACCTTAATGATTTTTTATTCAGAAAATACTCTATTTTAATATGCAATGGTTTTGTTCTGTTATTCCATTTTAGCAACTCGAACGGCATCGTTGACTAGCATGTTATTACGCTTTACTTTCGGATGTTCTGATGACATTTAATTAATGTGTATCTGTTTTCAGAAAACTATGATATTCTATGTTATTTCGTGTTCTGTCCATCAAAACTCCTTTTTTTCTTCGTATTTTTGTGATATGTTTACATGTACATTCAGGCTGAAAAAATCCAGTACATTTGTACACCCGGTTCTTTTGACCCCTACAATTTAACATATGCACTCAGTTTATCGTTTATTAAATAAAATGCTACTAAAGAGTTTGATTGACCAAATCCATATCAAAAAGCTTAGATGTTCGGTTTAATTGGACATATTCATTTAACAGGTTATTTTGAAACGAAGAAAAATGCAAGAGGCGGCAAAAATTAAGATAATTCAAATGTTAATTAAATAATGATCAACTTTAGCAATATGGTATCCCATAAACAATATATCTAGCACAACATACTTATAACAGTCAAATCAAAATGTATAGAAAACCCAAATCCGTTAATATTAAAATGAATACTGATGCTACTAGTATTTTATGTAACAGTCGATTAATTTTTAATTAAAAATACTCCTGAATAGATAAAAACTAATTAATGTTAAAAACAGTTGGAAATTAAAAACTATAATTACTTGTAATAAAAGTACATTTTATCCCCATGTACATCACTGGCAACTCTGACGTCCTATCGGGCTATCAGTAATTATCAGCAGCAATGATATATACTAGATCTTATCGTGACAAGCTTTGTCAAATATTTTCTTTAACCAGACATGAACACGAGATATTTCATATTTATTGGTTATTCTCTTTCACATCAAAGGGATTAATCAGAATATTTAGATTGTTGGTTCATGGTGCAGTCAATCGAGAAAACCATTTCAAAATATCACTGTGTCAGGTTCAGCATTGTAATACCAGTTCCTCTTCCAAAGTTCGTTATAAATTGCTTTTAATGTGTTTGCTGGTCTTATCTGCTAAACGCTATAATACCATGTGTCGTGAGTTGTTTTAGATTTCTTATTTTAAAATAATAATGTATTCAATAACAGCTCAATCAAAAACAAACATACCGGTCCATGTTAAATTGTGATAAAAAGCAGTTAAAACTGACAAATAAGTTATTCATATGAACTTCAACCAGGAAAGTGAGGCCAGGTGCTTCGGACGGTTAAACAGCTCCTGTTAAGATAGGCTACACCAACCACATTACATGCAAAATCTGATAAAGGAACATGCATCTTTTTGGAGGCATTGAAAGAAGCCTAGGCTTGCAATAACATACAGGATCATGTTTAAACCAGAATCCAAGATTGAAAACTAACAAATTAAGTCAAACACGTAATCATTCGTCACAGAAGTGAGACTGGGTGCTCCGGAAGGGATAAGGGACTCCTGTTTAGCTAGCTTCTCTCGCCACATAATTCAAACTCTGAGAATGAAAGGAACATGACACTATGGGACATATCTTTTGAGGTCCTGGATAAGCACAATGTTGCAATATTCAAGAATTTATATGTATAAGGGTTGTTTCGTTGTTCATAGAGAATATTCAGATAAAACATGTACTTGACAAAGTTAATGGAAAACAACATCATAAAACAAAAAAATAATCATAAACATAATTGAGACTTAAGAAATAATCAACTTCTACCCGTGGTATATCGCCGAATAATACACGGACCGGAGTTTACATGCGGAAGAATATATCACGAGGTGGCAAAGCCACCTCGTGATATATTCGCCGCATGTTAACGACGGCCCGTGTATTATTCGACGATATACCACGGGCAAATGTTGATCATTTCAATTCTAACATGACTTAGATAAAAGGATTGAAATAAACATTGCGAACCCTTTCTTCGGAAGTGCATTTTACTATCTATTTGCAAAAAGGTCCATTCAAACAATTCAGCTGTTGAGATTACCTCCAAATAAATGATTTTATGAATGAAAATTACGTCAAAACTATTGTTCGCTACAAATAGCATGACGTCATAAGATAAGCAAGGGAGTACGTCCTTAAAAAGGAATATCGATGGGTATATCGTTTGTTATACCACGGCTGGCTCTCTTCATGTTTCATATGAAGGAAAATGCAGAACATGTTAGAATACTGATTATAAAACTTCCAAACACTGACCAAGCACCTGAAATAGCGATATTTTTTGGTATCACACTCGCATAGCAAATACATGTCTTGGCAAAGGTCAGGCATGACAAACAGCGACATAACGAAACAAACAGGGGAACAAACAATAGCCATTACACGACAAAATACAATCACAAAATTCAGACTAATGATTTAAATACCCGAACATCGGCCGAGGACATGGAACAACAATATTCCGTTATGCCACGCCAACATAACATGTACTTTGAAAAGCTCATGCAAGACAAATAACATAACAAAACACAGAAAAGCTCTAAACAATACAATGCAGGATAAAATATAATCACATAATGATTATAAAATTTCCTACGATGGCCAGGCACCAGATAAATAGCGATATTTTGTGACGTGGTTTAAACACAACTGCAAACCCCTTATACAATACGCTGTGCGACCTGTTAAATGCTTGCCGTTCTAATTCTGATAATGTCTGAAAGAAAAAAATACATGGTTATAAGATTATGAATTTGAAATCAAAAGTAAATGCAATTGCCTAATTAATCTTGGTTTAGATTTAAGAAACGGGCATTGATATTGAATACATAATATTAGTCTTATAGAATTAGTAGACCAATAACCAGTCCGAATATTTGATATCATGATTTAGTATCGATGGGTACGAGTCCATAAAACTCAAGAATACCGTTATACTTAAACTATAATCAAAGAAGTAAGTGGACATACGATACTAAGACACATTGGCTCAATCCGACACATCTATCATCACTTAACTATTTCTCATATAATCAAACGGTCATTACTGCCACATTCGGACATATGTTGATGAATTCTCGTGTCCATAAACAATCTCGACACAGGAGATAATTGTTTCCTCATATCAGTCAATATCTCTTTACATATCAGTCAATATCGGTGTATATTGACCGAATGTGATGACAACCTCGTTCCCAAAACCTCAAAAGTGATATGCAATTGGATGGATTTTGGGTCTGTTATAATATGCATTTTATTGCAAACAGCTAATTATTATTATTATTATTTGCTTATTGTTCATTTATTTATTAATTTGAATAAGTATTTTTTATAACAATGGGAAATAATATGACAATGTTAGTGAAAAAGGCTGATTAATAACAAATTTCCCGCGGAACATGCACACGCATGTTCGTATTTGCTATGTTTTTTATAAACTCTGCATACATTGTTCTACGGTTGCCAGCACAGAACCAACAAAAGTACCGTCGCAGCCATTTCAAAACAGGTTTTGCAATCTCGGATAAATTTAAAATCAGACTTTAAATCTTGCGTATTACATGTTTTGACAAAACAAACATGCTTGCAAACAAATGTAATATGATTGAGTGAGAAGTAGAGATCTGGTTGTTTACTACTCAGTGTAGATGTTTATGAGATTTGACATTGACAAATGTATACAAGTCTACGATTGTCAAAAATCAGACATTTGTATGGTGTAATATTCCGTTTTGTGAAATTGAAGAGGTCTTGTTTCAACAGCTGGATAAAGGTTTGCATAGCTCTTTACTTATCTTTCCCTTAAATTTGCAGAGAATGTATACAGAAACTAAAACAACAGAAGCATTTTTGTTTGTTTTAATGATGCATCGAAGCTTGTAATGTTAATCTATACTGATAGGAATGTGCACTTATGTCATGGTTCAATGGCTTCCAAATATAATCAGTGTCGGTGTGTTGAAAATATGACAAACGAGATTTCTAGTATGGAGATTGAATGGTGTTTTCCGATATTATAGATTTTAGTTAGCTCTATTCCACTTGAAAGATTGCAAAACTAAACACAAACATTGCCTCCGTGATAATTATTAATAAACTTATACAATTCATCAGTAGTGTGTTGTGGTAGTATGTTGACATGGCAACAGCGTGTTGTTAGGGTGTTTAAATATCAATACGTATATCCGAATGTTTTTGCAGTAATAATCATATTAGAATTCGAGGTTTTGGGTTTGGAATACGCATTAGTGTTACATAAACAATGCCACCTCGGATAGTTTGATCTATCTCACACTCGCTTAACAATCGTTATTCTAAGCTGACACACAAAATCAAAAACAAACATACCAATCAATGTCAAAATCACAATTTAAAAGAAAGGTATAGAAAAATATAGAAAAATTGACGTGATCACGTTTGTCATACAGATTCAAATGTAGCCTTTCATTGTTGTCTTTAGTGACGTATAAAGCTAAATATGGACCAGAACTTAAAGAATCAGTCGTACATTTTATTTGAAACTCACTTGGTTCTACCTCCAAATTTAGGATTATCAAAAAATAGAATGTCATCTATATATTGAATGATTTTGGCGACAGCCTTCTCTCCAGATTCTAGAAGGTTCTGCAAAGGTATTGCTTCATGCGAATAAAGAAGCATATCAGCACCCAGAGGTACACAGTTTGTGCCAATTGGTATGCCGATTGTTTGTTGGAAAATTATTTTACCAAACATAACCAAAATATGTTGTCCATCAAAAAGTCTAAACATTTTGTTGCTCTTCAGTATATTTTTGTTTCAAGTGCGTATGGTAATTGCCAAAATAACTAGAATCCATCCCTGTTCAGCACTATATATTTGTATCTTGGCTGACCATTTAAGCTAAAGAAAGCAAATTGGATAATTTTTTTAGACGTTCTTTTAATTTTGAATGAGTAATAGTGCTGTAAATTATAGAAAAATCAAAATATATATTATACAACATATATATATTCGTTGTCCTTCGAAAAGTATGTACACCACACCATACCTCTAGAATCTATTGTCATTTGACACAGTACCCACCCAAAGTAGGAAGTATTATAACATGTGGCTTAGTATGCGTTATCTTTTCTTATATTCTACTGTAGGAACCACTCTGTTTGTGACAGTGGAATACTCTTCATATCCATAGAAAATCAAATAAATTTGAATAAAGATTGTTATTTTTCACTTACTTGTACCTAGTCGTTACAGGAAATGTGTATGCGCATTCGCGATTAGCCCAGAATATATCGACACAGGTTAAAACGTTGACGCTATGGGGATTTCACATGTCGAAAAACTAGGCAAATGGCGGACTTTGTTGCGCATATGACGTAAAACGTCACCAAGGACATCACTTCCGATGTAAACTTCACTATTTTTGCCATGTAAAATCCCCATAACGTCAACATTTTCCTTTCTACAGACATGCTTTATGACAACCGCGGATGCGCATACAGATTTCTTGTTACGACTAGGTACAAGTAAGTGAAAAATATCAATCTTTATTCAACTTTATTTGATTTTCTGTGGATATAAAGAGTATTTCACTGTCACAAACAGAGTGGTTCCTACAGTAATTTCATTTGTTTGTTGTTCTCTTTACATATTTTCAGCCTTAACCTTTATTCCATTTAAAATCAAAATTTGGAATTAGCTTTTTCTATTTGTTGTTACACATGTTTCATTGTAGCATGTAACATGTTTTTGGAGACTAAAGTATAACTTATTGAAACGTATTCTTTATCGTACATTACCAAATTGTCATATTCAGAAATATGAAACATGTATACCGTCCCTTCAGGACATTTTTCTGAATTTCGCTTTTTGTCACATTATCCTTATGTGCCAGTATTTGCGTTTTACTTACAGATCAATTTTATCTGTTGTTTATTAAATAAGCGTCAAGAAACTTAAATTTATCTATTCTCTCGGACGCTACGGTTGTCTAGTTGACATTTACAGAAATTACATTTTGCTGCAACGACTAGATGAAGGACCTTAAAAACAATTTAGAATTTTATAATTTTGTCCACACCATTTAATCGTTATTTGATTTTTAATGTATTTGTTTACAATTTACAGATATGTTGCATCATCATTTCCGTGATCTTGTTGTTAGTTTAGAAGAACGTGTCCATTAACAAACTCACTTCACATGTGAAAAACATAATTGTGGTTCTAATTGACGCAGCTGGGAAATGAACCGACTAACCCTTTACCTCATTCTGTGATGTAAACAAAATACATAAACGTAACCGGGATCATTCACCAACGTTTATTGAACCAGAATACCCTTCACATGGTCTTTTGACTTCAGGATTGCACGTTACAAAATAAGTGGTCAAAAGAATACCTAATGGTGCCATCATGACGAAACGTCAATCCTTAAGGCTGCCATTGTTAAAAATAAATATCGAATAATTATTTCAGGAAGGAAAATGGCCCTGTATTTTATGAAAAACTTTAATTCAATGTTTCATAAAATCTTTCCGCCATATAACAGATTTTTCAAGATGCAAGACTATTGAGAGTGTATTTGCTTGAGAGTATTTGCTTGTGCTAAATGGTGGAATTAAAACACATAACTTATTTAAAAACAACATAGTTTTTTATCTCTAGTTTTCATAACGGAAACTAAATGTAGAATGGAATTATATCAGAAAAATCACCAATATTATTGTACTTCTGTCATCATAAGTATGGATATTCTGATATTCCAGTCTAATTGAAATCTTGCTTGAACATAATTTCCAAAATATGAAACACTGGTTGAAATTGTCAATGAATTTAACAATTATAATGATCCCATTAAACTGAGTGAAACAATTATGTATGTGTATTTTTGACAATTAGTTTTAAATACTGTAATTTATAAGTAACGTTACTAAAAAAGCCAACGACACCAGCAAGTATGGAGAAAACGGGGTAGGTCTACAAAAATTTACCTTACAAAATTACTTCACATCCAATATCTACTTAAGCTTTTCAATATGCAAGTAAACAATCATTAGTCTTACAAAAACTCAAATTTGTTATAATCTTGTTATGAAAATATCAAAAAGCACAAATTTTAACTTCATCATTGATTTGTTCAACAAAAACAACATAAATTGTTAAAACTTTATCATATTAAGACAAACATACAGTTATTTTGTTCCATATTAATGCAGACATGTGAGAACTATCTCGGTAAAAAGATGAAAGAAAAGTTTAGTTGTGGAACTGTGAATTGTTTTAAGAAAAAGGCCCCCAAAAATGGGTAAAAAGGACCAAAACGCGAAAATGGATTAAATAGGGATATATGCATGACCAAAGCGAAAGAGTAATCCACTACCATATAAGTTTTCTTCATAAAACATTACTTTATAGTCATATCCTTTCAAAACTTGGTTAACTAAGGTATATTGGCTCATGCAAAGTATTTTCTTAGCTAAATTTGGTCCTTGGAGATTTTTTTCGACCCCTTAAAAAGTTGATTTCACAATTTTAGTCAAAGAATTACTGACGAGGAATTGTATACCGCAAAGGTCGTCTAGTGCTGTAAAATCACCGCAGGTACAATTCAAACCACTGAGTCGGGATAAGTTCCCAAGGAGGATATCATAAACCCAGTACGTATTACTTTTGTGTGTCAGAAATATATTATATACTATTGTCTGTATTTGCTACTAGTTAAACTTTGAAAATCCTCTAAAACTATGGTATACACCCTTATACGAAATATTTCCTGAGCAAATTTGGTTAAATATAATTTGGTCATTTGGATATTTCTTCAATACCTTGATAAAAATCTGGTTTCACAATTTTGGTCCAGGCACTACTGATGAGGAATAGTATTCCGAAACGGCCGTCTAGTGGTGTAAAATTAACACAGGTATAGTATGTAATTCAAATCACTCAGTCGGTATCTCTGCTGGTGGATATTTTCCCGAGGATATCATATACTTAGTACGCATTACTTTTTTATTCTCATAAATATACTATTGTCTAAATTTGCTGCTAGTTAAAATCTGAAAATCCTCTAAAACGTACTTTGGGTATTTTTTCAATCCATTGAAACAAGTTTGGTATCACAATTTTGGTCTAAGCACTACTGATGTAGAATTGTATTCCGAAAAGGCTTTTTTGTGCTGTAAAATTAACACAATTATAATATGTAATTTAAATGTTTAATGCAGAAAATTTTAGGTCCCTCAGCAGTATACTTATATGTTAATATAGAGATTTGTAAAATCGGTGGCCTTTAGTGAAAAGGAGTTTGACCAAACAAAAAATAATGCTTTTATGAAATCATAAAAATGTCAAAACTGACTGTTGGATTTTCTAAAAAAGAAAACTGTCGAAAAAACTTCTTCGATACCAATATAGAACGCAAATATGAACGAATTTATATGCAAGATACAAGACGAACAACATAAAAATAAAACATGTGTTTAATCAAACCCAATGCAACCTAAAGCACTTAACAACAAACGGTGTACTTGTACATAGCCAGAGTAATACAGAAAACAAAGCAACAAAAACTACATGCAAACATGCTAGCAAAAGACTAAAATAAACATGTTTAAAGCTCAATCCCGAAACAAAGTAAAAATATTGATCATCCTTCGATATTTGATTAATCAAAAACAAACATACCAATCAATGTCCTAACCACAATCCCAAAGCAAAGTAATAAATTTTAAAATAGCAAATCATGTTTAACACGTTAACTTCCACCAGGAAAGTGAGGCTATGTACTCCGGAAGGGTAAACACCTCATGTTTCGTTATCTACACCCGCCATGTGTAAAATCGAAATTAACAATGAAAGGAACATAGAACTATGGAACGTTAAATGTATCCAGGGTAATTTTGGATAAGAAGACGTCATAAGCATTGCCAATATTGTGATGGCGGTCATAAAATATTTTGAGGGCTTTGATAGGCCTGGACTTGCAATATCCGTGTGTAAAAAATATTTGTAAGTCGTTGTTTAATGATCCTGTAGTGGAAACATGCTGTAACATAGCGTATTATTTGTGAAACAAATATATCATACACAGGAGGATCAGGTATATTGCTGCATAGAAAAGAAAAGTTGACAATAGAAAAAATGAAGCCATTGCTTTAAATGAAGCCCTCCGTCGGCGTCATAATTAAAAATTAACACACCAATCCAAACCAAAATTACAATGCACATTTAAAAATTTTGCCAATTTGAAATAAGGTAACGTGAACTTACACCAGAGAAGTGAGGCTTGGTGCTCCGGAAGGGTAAGAACCGCCTGTTTAGCTAGCTACATTCGTATTGTTTGGAGTCAAAATTGGAAATGAAATGAACATGGAACTTTGGAACGTCAATTATATCCAGGGTAAGTTTGTATACAGAACCATCATACCCTTCCACAATATTGTAATGACGACCATAAAACTTTTTGAGGGTTTTGGTAAACATAAGCCTGCAATGTTTTTGCGTCAACAATTTATTTGTTAGCAGCTTGCTTCGTTGTATAAAGCTCCGGAAACAAGCTCTACCATGGTGTATTAGTTCTGAAACAAACGTACTATAAGCAAGGGAACCAGGTATATTGTCGCAAAAAGGGAAGTTGACAATAGAAAAATTGAAGTCATCATGTTCACTAAAGTAAAAGTTTAAATATCATGCAAAACTTGAAGAATCGATCTATCTTTTATTTCAAGCTTTGTGACAAACAAGTGTTACTTTTCCAGCATGCATTAAAAAAACAATACATCACATAAACACATGAAATTTTTACCAGGTATACGAGTGCGAGGCCAGGTGCTGTGGAAGGGTAAGTACCTCCTCTACAGCTAGTTACCCGCCTTGAGTTAAATTACAATTGCAAATAAAAGGAATACAGACGCGAACCAACCGGTTTTTACAGCTAAAGTAAAATACTGATTCTATTGTTAGATGTAAGACTAATAAGACTAAAAACGTTACTTGTGTCTGAAAAATGTTACTTGCCAATACAAACAAAACAAAAAGTAACGAGTGATAAGACATTTTTTTGCAATTGTGTTTCTAATGTTTACGGATAGGTGAAAAAATTAATAATATATCTAAAAACTTTTGGCACACAGGAAAATGTTCAAAACATTTATACACAGAGAATTGCAAAAAGGACTGTCAATGAGGACAAAGTGCATACTTTAAAATAATGCCTATAATAATTTTATATATTTTATATAATTTTACTATTAGTTTGGAAATAGGATTCGGATATCATATCTTTTTTTTTTCTTACCAAAAGTTTTTTGCCCTATTTGTTATCATTTTGAATATTTCATTCAAGAATTAAAATAATTTTGATAAAACCGGATATTATTTTTTGAGAATGCTTGCCGGAAAAATATAACATTCCATATATAAATCCAAAACAAACATAGCATATCCAAATCACAATCAAAAAACAAAATAAAAATATTAAAAAAACTGAAAAGTTGCAAATTACGTTTAAGACGTAAATTTTCACCAGGGTAGTTAGACCGGATACCCATAAAGTAATTACTTAAATAATTAGAAATGACACAAAAACTTAATTTTGTAAGCATATTTATAGATCTACATCTTCGGTAACGCTCGTTTTCCAAAAAGATTGCCCAAAAGAAGCATTAGACATGATGGAAAAATGATAATTTATTCTTAGCATTTAATTTGTTGACAGTCTCTGAAGCTTTGCTTGACAACGTTTTTGCTTTAATGTGTTTAGGAAACGTATTTAGCAATTGGATTGTCATCAAAATTTGCATCTGCTTGAACCTTAGATTTGTCATCTTCCTTTAAACATTAAGCCGTCATTTGCAAAACTTGTTTAAATATCAAGTATTTTAGTATTAATTTTTAAGCATTTACGTTGTCCTTAGTCTTTGCAAAAATATTGCATGAGAACATAACTTTTGCTTTTAAAGTGTATAAAGGGGAATAATTATGTGTGGTTTTAACAATTGGGGTACATCAAAATCTGTTTGTGTCGGACCTATTGTTTGTCACCCATAAATTATATTGAAAACATATCTAGCAAAACATATTTGTTTTTTTTTAATTTAAAAAAAACTCGTGCCCCAGTTATGGACTATATTTAAAGATACCTATTGTGTTAGACCTGTTAAAATTAAAAACTTTTGAATATTAAACTCAATATTGTGTACGGACACTGTAAAATGGTGTGCAGTGGTGTGGTTAAAAAGGTGTACAAAAACACACTCACAATTTTAAACCTGTTTTGAGTATGGAATGTCATTTTTTAAATTTGTATTTATTTCTTTATTTTATTAAACAATTCGAGCCAATTAACTGAAGATACAGATAAGCAGTAAAGAGACATCAACGTCTTCAAAGAACCATTGACTAACATATACGAAACATTTAATAATAATTGAATATTATGTATATTACAGGTAATGATTGACTTTAGGTAAATATATTTAATATTTAAAACAAACAATTATCAATTAAAAAATACGTATTCAATAAACAATAAAACCCAACTTTGTTAGTTTTTTGTTTCGTGTCCTTGTATTTTGCATTATTTCAGCAACAAATTCCATTTCAGTTTAAACATGAAAGGAAGAGGAAAGATTCCAAGAATCTCTAAATTAACATTTGTAAATATACACATATTTCAAAGTAGAAATGAACAGTGTAAAAATCTGTATTAATGAATAATGACTTACTGTATCTATGACTTTCCCAGAGTTATTTTTTCTTAGTTTCATAGGATATACCCGAAATATCATCTCTGCATTTTATTCGTTTTTTTGTGTAATAGGGAGTTATATTTTCTATTATGTATTTTCAATAATAGAAATAATACAAAAATAAAATTGTAATTCTTACTTATATCTCAGATTGTTTTTAGTTTTTTTTTTATAAAATAAGGTTTTGTTGGAAAGGGGACGTAGTAGTAATAAAGTTGTGATTGTATTTTTCAGCTTTAAAATGGGTTTGGTTTTTTTCAGGAGCGAATATTAATGTGTTTATTGTAATAAAAACATTCTTATAACCAAAATGAATAATAATACGGAAATTGTTTTATTATGTTAAATATAAATGATATAAATAATATGAATTTGAGACATACTGAACTCATTGTACTTTGAGCAAAATAAGTAGCATTATATTCTAATGTAACTGTAGGTTCTTATTTTCACTTTTTAAACTTTAATTGTTACATTTATTATTTTCTGAATCAACAATATGAAATACAGCTATTTGTGAACTTTTTTATATTTGGTACATAAAAAAGAAAAACGAAAATATTTAACTCATATGCCGACCACATGTTTTTAAACAGGACTGCTTACGTCGATGATTCAGAGATGTGAGAAAATATCAAATAAAAGAAGTATTGAATAAGCGACAGTGTAATTTTGATAATAGGAAAAATTACATTTTGAATAAAACAGTAAAATGAATAAAACTAAAAATACAAACATTTAATGGCGAAGCAATTGAATCACAATATACAAAGTATATGGTCAATAATTATAAAAAAAACCATGATAACCCTTTATAAAAATAGTAATTAATAGACAGTAAATAATTAAAAAAAATATTTTGCAAACAATGATTTTTTTTTAAAAAGGAGAAAAACACTAATGGTAAGTCTAAAGTCCACAAAACAGTCTTTTTATATATATTAATTTACCTGATAATACGATTATATAAAATTTGGACCAAAAACTGCCAAATAAAAAGCACATTCACCACATTGAGAAATAAAGCAGGTTTTTCTAACATTTCTATTTTCATTTAGTTGAAAAATATCAAATTAGAAAGAAGCTTCATATATGAACTAAGCTATAATTGATTTTATATATTAAAAAAAAGTTTAGAAACAAAAATTTTAATCAAATCGAAATAATATATATTTTATTGTAAAAAGACAAATAGAAATACTATATGAACATCTGCATGACTTAACGTCGTGTTAAAATCTGAAAAAAAATTTCACGTTTTAATATTATTTAGCGTTGAGAAAATATGGAAACGTGGAAATAAAATGATAATAAATAACATGAAAATTAATAAAATAGTATGTTAAATAAACACTTCTGGTCGTCACAAAATAATATGTAAATAAAAATAATTAAATAATTTAAATAAATTAAGTGTTACCATGAATTCAACAGAACTGAAAAAATGTCTGATTAGAATTTTCGAAAACTGTTGTTAAGTCAACAGAATTTATGATTTTTAATTCAATAAAAAAAGAAATATATTATAGAAAAAAGTAAGTAGGTAATTAAAAATATTTCCTATTGCCACTTTAAACTTCTTAGAATAAAAAATATATGATCACCTTGAATGATAATATGAAACTTATACAATTAAAAATATAAATAATAAAACATAATAAATAAATGCGCCTATATACATCTATATATTGAGCTAATTAATTTGATGCATGAAAAAAGGAAATAGTATATGACAAACATAATTTAAATTATAATATTGACATGTGGTTAGTTTTCTATAATAATTTATTTGTTGCAAGATTTTTTAAAGAAAATGACAGTTACTTAAAATAAAGCGGTTCATCTGAATAATTTGACATTACAAAAATATTATCCATATGATACAAATATAATGAAATCTCTTGTTATCTTGATGATTATGTAACATAAATGCAAATGATAAATTTATATAAATTTAAATAAGAAAAAGTTCGTGTATTCTAAAAATCAAATAAAAAGAGATATTTATAAATCATAGACAATAATTATTAACAACGTACCAGCTAGCTGAAACAGAATATGTAAAATTTTGGAAAATGAATTAGAAATAATCAACGCGAGGGGAAATGTCTTATAATTGGCGTGGAAAATACGCACCATTTGGTTTTTATATCAACAGAACCTTAGTTATAACTAAAAGAAATAGAATCTTGTTTTTTGTACGGTTATATATACATTTAACTCTGTTCTCTTACCGAGCAAAAATATGTAAAATCGTTCAGCGCCATTCCAAACCTCCACCTGGGGCGGCCCAAATAGACATATAGTCCTTCTTATGCTGAAAGAAAAAGATACTGTTAAGAAAAATAGGCAATTTACTCTTTGAAAATTGCCAAAACGTGAAGATGTTTGCTCACGTTTTTTATGCTGCTGGAATATTTTACATAACTAAAATTATACGTCCTTTCATTGTTGACAGATCTTTTTCAACCGCACAGACTGCTTTGGGAACCATGTGCTCCTTACGTCGAAAACCAGATAAAATTTCTATTTTCGTTTTTATTGCCTTCAGGTTGTTATAGATTGTTACGAAACTTTGCCCTGTTAATGGAAATTATCTAATCCAAGTTCGTTGACTTCCGAACTTGTAAATACAAAAGTCAGAATGATGGAAACTAATACAATGTTATCTAATTTGCTTTTTATGAGATATTTACTTTTCTGTAGAATCCATTTTTTTCAAAAAACAGTTATCGATATTTTTGGGATGTTAGTGAATTTTATCAAGATAATGTTAATCTTAAACCAGATCTTACCTAATAATTTACCTGTGTGATCCTTGATTGGAAAAAGAACCAGGTGCAATTACACTAAACAGTTAAAGCCAACATGGAGGTATTACATAATCCAGAATTAAAGATACCCATTCTAGAAATATGCTTCTTTTCATGTAATAAATATATTATAAATACATATACCTCCTAAAGCGAAATAAGTGTTGTTAAAACAGTGAACCTATTACGTAGTATAGCTTGCACGTGTTTAATATGAAATGATACGTAGCATACACTCCTGATGAATCGAGAGAAATGTTGTTGCCCAAACTTCCAGAAATACACGATTTTATTGCTTTTTTTATGAATACGAATATTGTAAATAGCTCTGTATTACCTCCACGATATCATATTCTAAGGCTGTGAGAAAGTTTGCATTTTTTCTTACAGAAGCTTTGTTGCATTGGTAATAACTTAACCATTCACATGGTTCTGCAGAGAAAATACGCTCTGATGTCATGTTTATTTTTGCATACCACATTCAAACGTTTGACTGACTTATTAGCACTTTGCTAGAATAAATATTTTATTTTTGCCTACATAATAAGCTTCTATTTTGCCAGAAACTAACTTATTCAACGTCAACAATCACATTTTCAATTTAATATTCTTTAAGACTGCTCAATAAAATTCGCTTAAAAAACTAACTGACCTACACTACATATGGGACCAAAGTTCAAATAAGCCAACATTAGTTAAAATTCAGCAAACTTGGAACTCACGATCTCGCTATATCTTGCTAATTAGGTAAGTCGTCAAATATATACAAATACCAAATTATAATAAAGTATGCATATATAAAATGTTTTTGTTAATATCTAGAACCAATTATAAGCTCATACATGCATACACATTATAACAACTCCAACTTTCGATGAACGATTTGATCTTTGACTTTTTGATAGACAAGAAATTAAGTAAAATAAAAATAACAAGCTTTGATTTCTAAATGCGGTTCTAATTTTGTCACTACAGTGATTGCATTTATTAAAGAAGAAATAACAAGCACACCAATCCAAGTTCAAATCACTTTCCCAAAGAAAAGTAAAAACTTTAAACAGGCATATTAAGAGTAACACGTGAACTTCCACAATGAATTTAGGCCGGGTGCTCCAGAAGGTTAAACATCTCCTGTTTAGCTAGCCTTATCCACTACGTGTGGAATAGAAATTCAAAATAAAAGGAACATGGGGCTATGGGTCATCAAATATATTCAGGGTAATATTGGACATATTGGACATAATACTTAACATATGAAAGAAAAGTTAAAAGATACTTTTACGCATGATAATTACTTGAATAAGATCATTGTACCTTCTGATACTGATCGTAAACATATTAGTATCGGGAAAACATCTATTTCAGATTTACACATTTAAAAACTAAGTAAATATTGACTTAAAACCGGATGTACACCATTAAACTACCCAAAATATTACAATAAATAAAGTAGTAAACTAAGCATAGAGTGAAGGCATGTTATGATAAAGAAACTGTTGTTGGAAGTATTGGGGAAAATATGCATTTAGTGATAGGTACCCTATCAAAGTAAACGAAGTAACCAAGATCAAATTAAACAAATCTTTAATATCAAAGTTATGAAAACATTACAACTAATTCATATGAACCAACGTATTTTCTGATTTCCTGGATACATTTGACATCCCATACTTCCATGTTCAATTCATTCTCAATTCTGATTACATACATGTAGCTAGATAAACAGGAGATGCTCATCTTTCCGTTGCATCCAGTCTCATTTCCCTGGTGAAAGTTCACGTGTTTAACTTAATCTACCAAGTTCAAAGTTTTTATTACTTTGCATTAAGATAGTGATATGGACTTTTTGTTTTTGACTAATTATGTGAACCAAAATATTTTCTAATTTCAATATTATAATCTATATTTTAGGTTAATAATTCAAATATACATGTATACTAATCGTGTGATTTTGGTTTGGTGCAGCAGCGTCAGGGAAAACATTTAGTAATCAGTAGTTTTTATTTAGAAATTTCTCTTGAAATAACATTAGCTCGTATCCTTCAATCAAACATCAGATGATTTTTCACACTACTGTCAGAATGTATAATGTTTTTGTTTTGTTTACAAACTTCAATTAAGATGTTTATCGAACAATAAACCTTATCATTCCACGAGAATTTTTGTGATTTGTTTTAATTTATCTAAAACAGACGTGAAATTGATTACTGTCGTTTCCACGCTGACTGAACCGTGGTAATTTGTGTTACGGAATTCAAACAAAATTATTGATAGGGATCTAACGGTAAAAGACGAACCTCTCTTAACTCGTCACTTTAAAGGAGAGATGAAAGAGATATATAAGAAGTAATTTGTATCCCAAAAAGATGACGGATTAAGTCAGCTGTTGGTTCCGTTTTTTAGAATCGCCACTTGTCAGTTATTTCTTTCATGATGGACAGGTTCGAAATGATATGTTTTCCAGAAGCAATATAATACCAAAATTTAACGAGGTTAAAGAAATACGGGCTTCAAGCTTGATAGTGAAATATATAAATATTGTATTTTATTAGTAAATGTTTTGTCATTCAACAACTTAAATGAGAAAAAACTTTCTACAGGAAACCGTAAAGCAGATGTATATCTTTCTTAAAAGCACGAACTGAGACTCTAAATTCTTATACGAAATCGTAATAAATTAATGATTTATATCATTTATTACATATTACATATATTCTTTTATTTTTGTGTCAAATCATTACTATGAGAAAAACATTTGTAGCTTTTTTCTCAACATTCCATCCTCTTTGTGTCTAAAATATAAAAAAACACTGCTCATAAAAATATCTGCTTATTTGCTATCTTGTCAAATTTTTAAATTTATCAAAAAAAATTAGTTATGCTTTATAGCCTAGGTTGATTTGATAAAATACCACACTTTCCACAATTTAGTTCCGAGCACCACTGATGAGGAATTTTATTCCGAAATGGCCATCTAGTGCTGTAAAATTAAGCGATGCTTAGTAATAATAACAATACAGTTATTGCATTTTTCTGGTCAATAATTTGATTTTTTTTTTTTTTTTTTGACAATTGAATGCTGTTCTCTCGTCATTCTTTTTGAAGAACTAATAGGTGGCTTTAAAGATTAATAGTTCGGGGACTTTCAATATAGAATATCATAAAATTTTACGAAGTAAAGGAAAAAAAAATTAATTAGGCATGTATTATACAGGTTGAAAGAGTAGCTAGCTAAACAGGAGATGCTTTACTTTCCGAAGCAATCGGTCTCATTTCCCTTGTGGAAGCGCACATGTGTCTATCTGAATTTGCCAATTTTTAAAGTTTTTACTTTGCTTTTTGGTTGTGATTTGAATAAGGACTAGCATATTGTTTTTACATGATTATAGCTACTTTATTTTAATTTATTTAGTGTCTGCAAAGTATTTTTTTCTACGAGCAATCCACAATTTCTATTCACTTCCGAAAGGCGTTCTCAGTTTTCTATAGGTATATATCCGAGACACTCAAACACAGCTCAAACCAGTGCTTACCGAAATGTGTAATGTGCTTCCTCAATCTCTAGGACAAAAAGAAGTCACACGGAAGATTGGTGAGTAAGGTGGATGTGATTTGCTTTTTGGATTTTATTTGCTTGATCAACATGGGTAATTTGTGTGCTAGCACACTGTCATGAAAAACCAGTGCCTGATCGACGTTTCTATTCACCTTTGCAAGGACAAAGACAGAATGTCTACTAGAAACATCGAACTAAAAAACTGGACCATGGTTAGTAAAGACAGATAACATACATGGCCATTCTTGGTACTTTTTGTTCTTTTATCGACGATTAAAAGATGGATATGGCTCCATACTCTCTTTCCAACCGGCTTTATCTTTGCTGCTGTCGGTTCATGTTTTAGCAAAAGTGATATATTCGAAAATTGATATACTACTGTCAGAGCCGGTCTATTTGTGACAGTGAATTACGCTTTCTCTCCATAGAAAATCAAATAAATCTGAATAAAAATGATATTATTCATTTACTTATACCTAGTCGTAACTGAACATCTTTGCGCATCCGTAATTGTCAAAGAATTTCTGTAGAAAGGAAAATCTCGGTGCTATGGGGATTTTACATGGCAAAAATGACGATGTTTACACCGGAACTGATGTCTTTGGTGATGTTTTACGTCTAAAACGCAAACGTGTCCTCAATTTGCATGGTTTTTCAACATGTTTAATCTACATAGCGCTAACGTTTTGCTCTGTGCAGAAATATTTTACGCTATTTTTTAAAAAATTTTCTAATTTTCTATTCAGATTCATTTGGCTTTCTATAGAATTAAAGCGTTATTCACTGTCACAAACAGACCGGCTCTGACAGTAATAATTAAACAATCAATGTTTAGTTATTCGTATGATTTAATATAACAAGTGGAATAGTCAGAGACCTAAAAAAAGTACAAGAAACAAGAACACCATTGTAAAATAGCTGTCCTCTGTAGTGTTTAGTCGAGAATTTTTATTGTTAACCTTTACGTTGTCTTGTTACTTATTTTGATTGTTTTATTTTTTGTGTTCTTTTTCTTTGTTGCTTTAGCTGTAGTGAAATAGATTTTACTCGGCTAAAACTTTCCATATATTGCAAATGGTGGTTATATTAAGAAAAAAGTCTGTTAAAATATTTTACCCTTCCGGAGCACCCGGTCTCACTTAACTGTCGGCAGTTTGTGTGTTTAACTTTTATGTGCCAGTTTCTGAAGTGTTTACTTTGCTTTTGGATCTCTGATTTGAACATGAGCTGGTATGTTTGTTTTTGATTAGTTGCCAGCGTTACTTCCTTGTGTGTAAAAGGATTCTTTATGTTTGTTTTGTTTGATAATGTCCTTTTTAAAACAGCTCTTCATGCAATTTTTCGTTGCATTCTTTTGCATCTAAACGATACATCCGTATTTCGTTTTTGCTTCCCCTTATGACCTAGTCTAACATTCCATACAAAGAAAACAAAAACATACCACACAGTTTAATATTGTTTATAATTTGCAATATTCAATCGGAAAATAAATACAAAATTCCATGAAAATAAGACGGGGGAATCTTAAATGATTTGCAATGATGCAAAATATACCAAGTGATAAATAAATTTTTTATAAGAAGCTACTACTTGAGAATGATTAAGTTCGTTTCAAAAGAATTCTTTTTGCTTTGGAAGAATTCAAAAACGCATCATGGATGTTTAGTATTTTTATAAATGAATGGTTTCCATTGACGTCTGAAGTTGTCAAAAACATTGTGAAATAATGATAGATTGATTATCTTTTATATATAACATCTGAGGAAAGGAACTGGTGGTACAATCATTATAGACTCATCATTGTCAATGTTAGACTTGTGATATATGGATAAAAAATACAAACCAGAGTTAATTAACTTTTACCCATATGTATTTATATCAGAAACCGTTGTAACGGAAAATCATTATGCATAAAAAGATTAATTGAATTGTCATTTCAAAGAAGTCCGACAGAAAAGAGGAAAGTTTTTGTAAAAATGACCTACTTTATTAATATTGGTTCACGGTTCTGCAAAATAAGGATTTGTTTTTTATTTTTTGGGAACGTTTGGTTATAAATGTGAATTTTAAGATTTGATCAAACTATTTCTTTTACCTAATACAGCGATCGTCTGAAGTCGGTTTTTTCATAACTAGCAGTCGAAATGTATGTTTGTAATGTGTTTTATTTCTTATTTTGTTCTTTGTGGTCAGTGGTAAAGCGTTCGCCTCGAGAGCGGAATGTTGTAGGTTCGAACCTCGACCGGGTCACACATAAGACTTCAAAAATTTAATATGCTGCTTCCTCCGGGCACATAGTAAAGACTGGTACATCCGGCGTTAGTATAATGTGACTGAAGGAGTGGTATGCGTGTGTGTAACGTACTAAGCAAGCGCCGAAAAGTTGCCAGAATGCACACTAGTGCAAGGTCGACGACAAAACAAAACAAACAAAAACGTAAATTAAAAAAACACTCGCGTATTTCACGCATATTTTTGAACTTAGCTCTGCAAAACCATCGATATTTTTCCTGTGGTATCATTTCAAAGATTGTTCTTTCCGTCCGGGGAGGAATCCGGATTTCCGCATTATGAAAAATTATAAGTGATTCAATAAAGAATTTATTGAAAAACCATAAAAAACACAAAAAACATAAATATGAATAACAATAAAAACTTATTTAATATTTTAATATTCTCTGGTGTTCTTTTTAAAAAATATCACCATTTGACTTTTCTTAAATTCTTGATTGCAGCTGTTTGCTCAATCTAAAACACAAAATGTATATGTATTTTGCGATTATACGATATGGATAAATGCTTTGATTTAATGCTGGGTTTTGAACTGTCACGCAACATAATATCAAAATATCCAACGATAGTTTTTCAGTCTCTTAACCATCCCACAAACATTTTACAATTAGTGGTCTTACGAAAAGTACCGAAACAATTCTTGACCCGACCTCTAATATCCGTAACAATGTCACTTATAAATTCCCGCCCAGAAAAAAAGTTGTTTACAAAATCTGAAATTGCTAATAAAACTAAATATCTTTCAGAGATCGAGATGGAAATTAAGAGTGACATTATAACAAGAATCGGGTTTCACAATACATGACCACAAAATGGTCAATTTGACACGTCAAGCGGGATAGTGTAACATGAACAGTGACATGATGGTAAGTACGAATGGGCGGCTGAATTATTTCACACAATAAGTAACCACAAGTGTGCAGTTTATATCTTAAAGTGGTATATCTATACATGTATCGATTGCATAAAATATGGTTTATATATCGATGTCAGAGTTTTACCCCCTCCCAGCATGTTGTCATGTACTATATTAGCTATAAAATTAAGTGTCAGTGAGTACCCCTTGATAATCCTCACAAACCAGCTGGTGGCCATTCCTTCAGAGTCTAGGAAGCCTCGGAATCACTGGGGTGATTTTATTGACGTAATTTGTCAAAAACCATAAAATATATTATTAATATTATTAGTCTTTCCATGTAAATGTGTATATGATATTCTATTGACGGAAGGAGAGGTATACGTTCATACATTTTTATGTGTTGATTCATAACAGATGAAGGTTGAAGAGATCATAAAATGTGCACTGAAACTTCATTCATAAAAGCGCTCTCTGGCGGGAATGTTTTCATGGGAATTACGATGACGGATTTGTGTTTTGTGTCACCGACAGATGTCACTGATTATAAAATGCAACTTTAGAACATTATTACGAAATGGAGTATTTGGGAATTATCTTCAAAACAAAACCTGTATTAATTGAATGTAATTAAATTTTGAATTTAAAATTTTAAACAAAATTGTTGAATTTGTTTATTTGTCAAAATGATTTCAATTGCTGATTTTATACAAATAAATAAATAAATAAATAAATAAATAAATAAATAAATAAATAAATCAATAAATAAATAAATAAAACAAAACTTGCACTGATCTTTTTATGCTTTAAATATTGAGAAAATATTTATGTTATGGTATTGTAATATTAAATTAACAAGAAAGAACACTAGAAGAACAGTCAAAGTTGCATACTTACTTGGAATTATCAAACGAAATATATCCCATGAAAATTTTCATTTTAAAATAAGAACACGGAAATTTCGTAAAAAATTGCTGATTAGAAAGTTTTCTTATAAATTAAAACTAAAGAGGCGTGGTGTTAGAAAAGTTTAATGTATAGATCCACATAGTTATTCATCCAAAAAGGGACCAATATTGAAATGAATGTACATGTAAATTGTCAAATTAACTATACAATGTTAAATTTAAAATAAATTATAAAATATAATTAATACTGAATAATATTTCTTGAGGCGAAATTCAACTTTTACAGCAATAAAATATGTTCGCACAGGAGTTTCTTCATAAACTGGGATAATTCAGTGGTGTTTCAGCACCCTTTATGTATACTTTATCTTCCTATAAACTAAAACAGAAATTTTAATTTAGGAAGAAAAAAATTAGCGCATTTCATGTTCGTTCCCAATGAGTATTACCATTCATTCAATCCAGCCCTCGTAAAGCAGAATGTCATTTAAAAGACAAATCGCCTTCCTGAAAAGAATTTTCATAGCCTTTTTGGTGCATAATGAGCCATATAGTTTATTTTTTCTGCCGAATCCATCTCAATGATGTATTTATTTTCTGTTTGTTTTAAAGATAAACAACAAAGTGGATAATTACTTAGCCATTTTATTGCCCCACAAAGTACTAAAATTCTCAAAACCGAGTTTATCTTCCAACTTGACGTCGCGAGGAGAAATTACCTATTTCTCATTCCTCTTTTGTCAGAAGAATTCCATTTAAACAGTTTCTTGGATTTTGGAAGAATTCCACCTGTTCCAATTTATCTCTAAGAATCCGTTATCTACTAAACAGTATTTTGATGGATATCAAACGGGAAGGTATAAGCAAAAGTATGAAAGATGTGAAATAAAATTACAAAATTTGGTCCTTTAAGAAATGTGAACAATCTTAGGACATTATTTTTGGTTGACCATCAAACAGTTTTATGCCTTCATGTTTGGATGATCATCTAAATTAAATTAATTAATAGTTTTTATATTGTCTCCGGATGACAAGGCATCTATTGAAGCAGATTAATTACCTTGGATTTTGTCGTAATGGTATTTCTTGATTTGTGATATCACCAGATCTGACTACTAGACTGATTGTAGGCAAAGCTAATAAGCTGGAGTTTTCCGTTTCATCTTGTGTCTATACTATCCAGGGTATTGCCGTTAGAGTTACAGGAATTTTTCTGTCCATTATAATGAAATTATTCGTATGTAACTACCGTGAATGGACTCTTAACAGTCGTTAAATCAACATTAAAGTAAATCAAAGATAAACTAATTTGTTCACGGTTGTCTTCACGAAATATATGAAATTAAAACCATGCCAAAATTATCACAAAAATCTTTTCTTACTTCATTTGAGAGATATTAAAAAGTGATCGTTGGCCTAGATTTGGTATAGTATATAAAAAGAAAGAAATAACTGCCAGACCTGCGTCCGAAGACGACAGGGCAGATTTGTTGTTTAGAACTGGGCAATTCTTATTTAAAATAAATGCCATTTATAGAAAAATTAGGACAAATTCAAAATCGAGAAAGGCTAAATTTTTATGCTGTATTATTTATTTAAATTGATATATTTTTTAATATTTTAATGTGACATTAACTATCAATATCTGAATATAATTTTTTTTACTTAAAAAAATCTACTAAATTGTGTTTGTTTTTTTCCCTAAATTTATAACAAAAAGTTTTTTAGCAGTTAAAAGCGACTTAAAATTTGATCTTGATCGTATTAAACTTAAGACCGATTAGATAGATCCAGATGATATTGTTAGTGATTGCTATAGTCGCACTTACTATTTACTATTAATAGCCAAAACCAAATGAAATGTCAAAGAAGAAAAAATTAGTATGCTAGCTGCAATAAGCATTGTTCATAATATTGACAAAATGATAAAAAAGTAACCTTAAACCGTTCCTTGAATTGGTTAAATAATAATTAAAATAAAAAGTGAACTATACATGTAAGCGCCGTGTTATTTTTCTGGCTTGCAAGAAGAAACCGCCTTGTCTTTTATCGGCTTTATTATAATCAATTGACCTCTTGTTGGAATTTCTTCTAGTTTCAATGTATTTAAAAGGGAGTAAGTAAATTTTTTATTAATTTAATAAAAAACACACCTTCTTTCTCAAAGCAGCCTGAATTAAATCACAGTGTTGAAGAAAGAAAGTGAGAGGCATAGGGAGCCACACATATACTTTAGCTATAACACTATGCAATATTGTGTCATTATAATAGGTGCTCCTCGAAAGTAGTGAGGTTGATAACTAGTTTGTTTTTGTTATATACCATTTGTCTTTTTTGTCTGAGAGCTTTGTAATGAAAAAGTCTTTGTGGCTCTTTTTATTGTCAAAAATAGTTTAAACTTATATCATATTTCTTTTGCGGTTTTCTAATGCTAAGTATTAAAAACAAAAGGGTCTACAGTCAAACCTGTCTATAAAGGCCACCAAAGGGAACCAGTAAAAACGGCTTTAATTGACAGATGACCTTTAAATACATGTTCAAATAATATGAATAAAAAACAATTGCGATATAATTCTACTGGCCTGTATAAGCAGGTGACCCTTATAAAGAGGTGGCCTTTAAGGCAGGTTGGACTGTATTGTGGTGGATAAATTAAAAATAACCTAAATCAATGGTAGTTCATTTGGTTTCAGCTGCTCCGGAAGAAAACCAATATGGATTACACCATTCCTCTACTCGTGTGTTCCAACCTCGGATCATATCTCAAGTGTTGGTATGAGTAAACGACAAAATAACGTAAAACCATATTCCATATTTTTGGATAGCTATTACATTCTATAGATTGTGCTTTATCCCAATCTTCATGGTCTTTTGTGTGTCAAATTTTATTGCCGCTCATCCCTAAGATTACCGGGACCTTGGCAGCGATAATCAAGATTCTCTTTGTTGACCCCTTGTGATAGAAATGTTAAATTTCGTGAATATTTTGTTTTACACACATTTACAAGTCATCAGGTCAACGAGAATTATGTAATTGATAGTATGATATCACGCCCTTCCACGTGCTCTTGACAAAATTAGGAAATCGGGGGAAGTTTTAATTTTCTCATGATTAAAGAAAGGAAACATTAAAAGTCAAACATATATAATTTGTATATAGAATTACAATCTGACTCATTCAACAGTCAGATAAAATGATCTTGTTTTTCATCTGGTTACTTTTCAAACATTTAAAAAGAATATAAATTAGTACAAAATCAGTTTGAATGAATTTATTTCAAATGTTGATTTTTTTTAATTTATTTATTTATTTTAAACAGTTCAAAACTACTTCATCAGATACATTTCAAACGGGAATGGTTTTCAAACAATATTCTGAAAATTCGGAAACTTTGGCGTCAGTTAATTGTCACGATTCTGAATCGTCATTTCAAGACATTTAGTACTTTTGTTTTTGCGGCATCGAATAATAACCAGTGAAAATATACCAAAATCAATTATTAGCGAAAAATTTCTTTTTGCGCTTTATTACTTTTGCGTATTTTCGCCGTAAATAAAACGAACGCGAACGTTTTCAGACATACAGTGCAGACCTGTCGAAAGTTAGATTAAGAGTTGAGTGATGGTGTTTAACGTCTCAGTCAAGAATATTTCACTTATATCGAGACGTTGCCAATTACAGGCGAAGGTGCAGAAATTTTGCCCCTGCATTGCGCTAATTGTATAGCAGTGCTATTTATCATGTCACGTCTACCGTAACACGGGACCTAGTTTATTTTAAGTTGCCATCCGAAGGAACAGTGACTTTCATTTCGTAATTCCGAGTGCTTGGCGGAAGAATAGTCACTACCCACATTCAAGTCTTCGGTCAGACCCGGTGGGGGTTCGAACCCAATAGCTCCAACTGACATAGCGAGCACTCTATTAACGGAGCTACGGCAGTGGTGTGTTAAATAAAGAGCGATAGGAGTAAAGCTATTTTAGCCCATCAAGCTTAAGGTTCTTTCACTCATATATAGACGATGAGTTCTGTGATGGCACAGTCGGCAAGCGAACTGACAAACATTCTCTGTTAATTTTGTATTGTTATCCGGCCTTGTTATTTATTGCCCGCTACATTGAATTATGAAAAACATATACATTGTACATGTATTGCTTATATTGCGCGGTAATTAAATGAAATTCAGTTAATGTTACATATTTTAAAAAGATCAATAATTGAAAACTACCAACAGTTTGATATCGGTCGGTAATATATTTTAAATTTTGTTTAAAGCGTTGAGTGAATCCCCCCCCCCCCCCTACTGTCGTCTTGTTAAGTTCCAGATATATTACACGTTATGTATGTGGCTAACTAAACAGAGGTGCTTTCCCACAAGAACACCCGACCTTAATTTCAACGCGGTTTAACTGACTTTGCAAGGTATTACAAAGTATTGTAATATGGACTGGTAAGTTTGTGTTTGATTCCACGCACGTAATTTAAAATGGCTTTTTGCATGGCGGTTTTGTAAGTATCAAGTATAGAATTTATTGTTGAATAACATGTATAGGACAATAGCCGAAGCCATCAAGGAATGTCACAACAGAGCGAACCAGACAAAAAAGAAAGAAAAGAATCACACACTGGAGGCACTTATAATAAAACATAGAACTTCGAACAGAACAAGTCAGCAAAACATCCTACATGCAAAAAAGCATTCCAAAATAAACGTATATAAATTATTTACAGAAAAATGCAACATTAACAACAAAAGAAATATTGAAATAAAATGCTTATAGCAATGAAAAATACTAGAAAATACAAATACATATTTTAACATAAAATTGGTGATCTGAGGTATTATTAGCTTTGGAAATGAGAAAACAAATTCATCAAAGGAAAGTTATCAAACAATTTAGGTGAATGGGTCGTTGGGTAGTTACTCTGTCGTAGAAAATCACAAGTAAAACAAAGACTTTTAACACCCTGCAGAAAATTACCTGTCACACTTAATCAAAGCTTTGGCATATTTAGCGATACTAACATTGCTCTTGTGAGGAGCTGCCACTGCCAATTAACTTCGGTATCGTGTATTTACAACATATACCACAGAGGTTTATCTAAAACATCTCAGTACTAACATTTGTTTCCATTAGCAAACTTCAACTTTTGTATTAATTTTGTCTTGATTTAATGACATCAATTCAAACCATTTCTTTCTATATATACGTTTGTTTCTAGATTAATTTCTGGCTATTTTCTCATTATTTTATACAAATATTTCGGTTGTAACTCCATCATTAATATTTTTACACCGAACCGAATCCACAATATTTATGGAAACTGGTTCAGAATTTAAACAAAAGGTTATAATTTTATATTGGGTTTATGTGATAACAAATATTATAATGTATATACTCTGATTGTTTTAGCAATATAATAAATGAATGACAAAATATAAAATTCCATTTACTGTATTTTCATATTATCATTTTGAATGTCTTGTTAACCCATCAAAGAAGAGTAGTCATTTTTACGTTGTTCTTTTTGGTATAAAAATGGATTTTTTTGCAATACAGAAAAATATCAGTTTGCCAAGTTTTAGCACCAACTTCAAAAAAGAAAAGTCTAGATTCATTTAGGAAAAATAATGAGCTTGGCTAAAATACGCTATCGACACTCTGTCAGAAGTTTGACAAACATATGTTTCAAATCACGATGAAGAATGCTTTCAGTTTTCTGACAAATTGCTACAAAGTCATATTCTAGATTATACGTCAAATGATTTAGGGGAGGTGGGAAAGAAATAAAAACTGTACACAAAATGTATATCTGTGTGTTATTCTTCACTTCCGCGATGAATAACCAGCATGCTGTATCTTTAAAACAACATTTAAAACCTCGTTTGGACCATATTATTAAGCCCGTTTATTGAACATCAAAAGAACGTTTTACAGAAGAAACATAATATTTTTTGCACATATTGGATCTTTAGTAAAAATGAAATTTCATTGGAAGAGAAAAGAAAGTTTTTTGTTGCAAACATTTCATGTGTTTCACAACAATTTTATTCCAATATTAATAAAAGATTTTTCACATTATAAAAATGTTTAGGGCTTAATTAAGCAATACTTCCCTAGGCCTGTTTTAACATACGATCTTAGCAAGCATTCTTAATTTTGATGCTAATAAATTTAATTTGAGACCCAAATGTTCATAAAATCATATTTTACACTTAATCTTCTAATGGCATGAATTTACATTTACGCTTTTAATCCCCCATTCTGAACAACCAATGTTAGTTTACTACTTGTCTTGACAGCTATACTGTCTTGAATACAGATTATACCAAGCTATCTTAAAGACATAATATTTTTATTTTTTTGCTTGCTTTTACAGGTTATATGGCGATTCTACTTGTTTACTGTGGACAGCATTCATGTTCATTGAAGATTTCATAGTGACAGTCAATAGTTTTATTAATTTATGTATTGTTACATTAATTTTACATTTTAATAGATTGTTTCATTGATACTATTGTATCTTTTACATTTTCTAGCTGCGAATAATGCTGATGCAGATCTAAACAATAATTCACTCACTCACTCATTCATAGTGACGGACTAGATAAACATTTCGATTGCAAGCTCCATTGAAGTGATCCAATATTTTCAACAGCGTTGTCTGTTATTTTGCGCTTATTGTAACCTTAACGGACATTCGTTATGTACACAGTGGCATCGACGGTACATAGAATTACAGCAATGCTTTTTAAAACCTTGGGTAGCAGAAATGCTAAACATGTCAAATCTAAATCTATTTGGTAAACAAATAGCAACAACATATACATGTTTTTGGATTGAATTATAATGTTACCGATGGCAGTGGAAAATATAAGGGGAAAGACAGTACAGAAGGAAAACCAAAGTGCGTAAATGCAATATCCAACCAATCGGTAGCAACTTCTATAGTCACCATCCAATGAAATAAGATATGTATTGTACCTAAACCAAAGGTTCTATCTGTCATATTAAAGTAATCACATTATTTATTTACATGCAAGTTTGTGATTGACAAAGAAAAGCCTAATATTTGCATTTAGTAGTTTGAAAATAGAGACAATTTTGATTATACATTTTTAGAATGTATGTATATGTATTAGCCATAACATAATTTGCAAATTTACTTTCCGATCAATTTAAAACGATTTTCTTTAGATTTTTTTGGCAATATATTGCATCAACCACAATAATTAATAATGTACATATTATTTTGTGTGTAATTGACTTAAGGATTCGGTTACGCCAAAGTAATTATAATAACTTCACAACATACCGAAGATTAAGAAATGGCTCAACCAGCTCGTGTAAGTAAAGTATACATAGCGACTGTTTTCTTTACGATAACATCTATAGCTTACACAAATAAGCAATAAATATCTCCACAAAAGAAAATAGTAAAAGACTTAATTAAAACAGTCATTTCTCTATAGTATCACGTAAAACATGTACTAGACTTTGGACTGGACTTTGATTCTGGACATTATATAAGGTTTACCATTGGTGGTCATTTATATCCAACTGTGATATGGAGGTATTCATTGTCAAACAAAATAAAGTTATAAATGTTTAATGTAGTATAGTAAGTCATAGTGCGAGTCCAAATCCAGAGTCCAGAGTCCAATCAAAGTTTTTCTTATACTCTTCTCTACTGAGCTTATGGTATAACTATATGTTTCCATAGTTATTATTGTTTATTATTACGTCGTTTCTCTAGATTGGCATCTGTCCGGATATTTCCTGGTCCGTTTCCTTTACCGATGCGACATTTGTGTTGTTTTTTGTGGATTAAGAAGGAGTGAATGACATGTCTCAATAAATTGATGGTGAAAATAAATTGATGGTGAAAATAACATGCATTAAAACCTCAAGCATCGTAAGTTTATTTGGAATTTCACCCATAAAAAATTATTGGAATAACCGATTATACCAAAATTGCCACATCCCTTGACACCTGTTTCATTGTGTTATAAAAATGGGTTTAATGTGGCATTCTGTTTTATGCTTTGACTTATTGATTCATAGATCAAATGTTCAATGAATTTGAATATACAACTAAATATAAACATTTTACTTTTTTCTGTTTCTTTGAGTTATCCGCCTAGTTGGTAACTGTAAAAAATGTTTATAACAAGTAATGGTTTGATAATAATACACACAGTGGATACCTCGTGGACCCATTAAATGATCAGAAATTTTAAGCATTGGTACAGCGCTGTGAGTAGACGAAATAACTGCAAATGAAACCTAACAAAACTAAATAAAAATAAATAGAAAAAGTGTTCATATTCCTCTTGCTCTTATAATAAATAACAAACATACTAATCCATGTCCGAATCCATTGCATAAAGTCAATTTTATAAATATTCGAATAATCCAAAACAGTTAATTCAGTCATTAAAGAAAGTCAAGAGTTTTATTCTAATAAAGCAGTGGCTGTCAAAAATAGTCTTTGAATAATAAAACTCGACCGAAGTTGTGTAAAGAGAATGAAAGACTCGCTTTGTTTAACTAGGTAAAGTCGTCATCAAATAAATTTTACAAATGATGGAATAATTTCATTCATTTTTAGTTGATATCAATAGTTTCCTCTATTGCGTCGCTAATTGTACTAAAGTGGTGCTTTTAAATTGTTTTCGTCATCGCATAGTAAAATATTTCAGACTGCCTTTCGTGTATATACTTTCCTAAAACGTTTTCCTAGTCATTAGTCTATAATGAATTGAGAAATTAAAAATAATGAATGTTGAATTCAATTAAAATTTTTAAATGTAACCACGTCTATCAAGGTTTAATGTCTTCTATTAAATTAATAATACAAAAACAGCCATGACGAAATCACAATCCCAAAGCAAAGTAAAAACTTTGGAACTGGCAAAAAGGTTAAGCATTTCCATCAGGGAAGTGAGGCCAGATTCTCTGGAAGAGTAAGTACCACCTGTTTAGCTTGCTACACCCACCACGTGTGTAATTAAAATTTAGAATAAAAGGAACACGAAACTAAAGAACGTCAAAAATAGCCAGGGTATATTGTGATGACAGCCACACACCTTTTTGAGGGTCTTGATGAGCCTAAGTTTGCAATATTTTACTTTTAACAGCTCGCTTCGTTGTTGATGCTCTACTATAGCGTATTTATCGTGAAACAAATACACCATAAGCAGAAGAAGCAGGTTAAACAAATAAATATGCTGCAGATATAGAAGAATTAATCCTTTTTGGAAATATAATATACATGTAACTTGGTGGATTTTTTGTATAAAAATTAAATGACGAAAAATAATAAAATACCTTCTAAATTTTGGTAAAATTCAACATTTGCTATCTTTACAATTTTTGCTGCATTAAATTAGATTTTCGTGTTGTTAACATTGCTATGTTCTATGAAAGTTTTGTAGAACACAAGTGTACCCGTATGCGTATTTTGTCTCGTATGCGTATTTTGTTTGTTGCTCCCTTTTTCGTTGCATTGTCTATTCGTTTGGTTTGACTGTATAACCGCTTCTAATTCAAATATTAAAATAATGAGGGAAAAGAGCATTTAATCTCAATTAATATTAATTTATTTTATTATTTTTCATTTACAAAGCTTTTATTTGTTTCTGGATTTTGATTTCGGACACGGACATTTTTCGTAATCTTATATTAAACTTGAAAGAGTGACAAACACTTTCAGTCTATACAATAACCTTGGTGGAAAGTTCCTACCGTTATAATTTTGAATATTTCGTGATTTGCCATTTAAATGCTATTAAAATTTTCGTAAAATGTGCTTTGTCTTTCATAACAATTCGGAGCATTATGTAATCGGTACGCAGTATCATTTACTCTTAGTTAGGGAATTTAAAATAAACGAGGTCCCTTGTCACGAAAGTCGTGGCACGTCAAAAAACCCTGTTGTATAATGCAATCAGCGCAATGCACAGGAAAAAATTTTGCACCTATGCTTATAGCGGGCAAGTCTTGGTTTAGGTGAAATATTCTTATCTGGGACGTTAAGCACCATTTCTGAACTCAACTCAACTTTTTATCTTCCAGCGAAATATCATTTCGTTTTATATGGCAGCAAAGTGACATGTTCTGGAAGTTCACTATATATAATACAACTAACAAGTTAAACAAATCAAGAATAATGTTATGCTTGTACAATTTTGGCGAATATGGACGTTATACATTTAAACTAAACATACACTAAGTTTGGAATCAGTAATTAGTTTTAAAAAAGTGAGTGATCAAACATATATTTTTCAGTTAAATCATATTTCGCATGTAGTTATCTTAACAGAAGGTGCTTATACTTCATAAGTTTTTATTTTACTTGGGGGTTTGAATTTCGAAAAGGATCAGTACTTGTTTCATTCTTTGAAACCAATTCTATAAATTTATTTTATCAAAATGCAAAATTATAGATGTAAAATATTTGCATTTTGACAATAATATTCAAAAATTGTATGATAAACCAGAACCACAGCATATAACTTTCAAAAACGTACTCCAAATTTCCATTTGGTTTCATCGGTGATGTTTATCTTGTGTTCAACTATTAAATGTGCATAAATATATACGTCCTAAAGTATGCAACTAAACATCGTAGTAGCCTTGAAATCAAAAACAAACATACTAATCTATGTCAAAATCACAATCCAGAAGCAAAGTAAAAACTTTGAAATCAAAAACAAACATACTAATCCATGTCCGAATCACAATCCAAAAGCAAATTAAAGTAAAAACTTTGAAATCAAAAACAAACTTATCCATATCCGAATCACAATCCAGAGGCAAAGTAAAAACTTTGAAACTGTCAAGGTTGGTTAGACACGTGAACTTTCGCCAGAGAAGTGAGGCCGGATGCTCCAAAAGGGTAAGCACTTATTACATGAAAGTCATAGTAATGATATACATGTCGTTTTAGCTAATGTTCATAATTGTATGTATGAAAATAAAAGCCAGATGTGGCTTATTATACATACTCATTTATTCGATCAATGTGAGATCTTCAATATGGCTAAATTGAATCAACTAGACATTACCTAGTTTAACAATATAAGCAAAAGCGTACAGAGAAGAGAATTTACCATTGTTCTAATAAATCGAAGGTAAGAACAGGAAAAATGTATACAAAGTGAAATTCACAACATGTTTGGATATACGATGTGTATTACTCTAATTACACCCTCTATTATTTCATGAAGTATGAAAGAGGTAAAACTGTTCTTCCAAAAATGTTTTAGGGATGTTCATTCAATTTTTTATATTTGTTTTCATTGTTAAGCGCTATTGATAATCCAAATTGCTTAAATTTTCATATTTCATTCGACTTATCGAGTTGTATATTTCACTTGGTCTTATAAACCCGCCATTAGTACAACACTTCTTCAAAGTGTCCCGTGGTGTCTGCAAGTTATTATAAGACCATGTTCAGAGAAGCCTTGAGATATGTATATATTTTATGTCAAGCTTACAATATTGCAAAGGCAGTGTGTATCGTGTCGCTTTTTATGACTTGCTAAATAAATATTTCCAAAAATGACTGGAAAGATAAACATTTCAAATAAACTGAGATGGAAAGCTATTTGATTGAATGGAATTGCGTCTCCAATCCGTCAATTATTTTTGTAGCCTAATACATTTGTGCTCAACATTTGGTAATCACAATAATATGTGACTATATCCGAAATTATGCAAGATATAAATATTTGATGTCCCATAGTACCATGTTCCTTTTATTCTCAATTTTGACAGGTGAAGCTGGCTAGATAGATGGTGCATACACCATATAAACTCCCTGCTTACTTCTCTATTATAAGTTCACGTGTTAAATTTAATGTTAGTTTTCGAAACTTTTACTTTTGCTTTAAGGTTTATGGTTTGTACATTATCTTTGTTTTTGATTTTTACATATATGATAATAGTAACTATAAACAAGTCTCCTTTATGGAATAAATAACAACTCATGTCTATAACTAGACAATGATTAAAAACAACAAGAGACATCAAATATACCCAGTATATTTTACTTTTTGGTAGTAATGACTGGCTCCAATTTCACAATAATTCTTTAACTTAAATCTGGCCAAATTTGAAAATATTTATGGTACTACAAAGAAAAAAATCAATAAAAATAGAATACTTTTCTATTTTTAATTTCCTTTTCTTTTTCAGAAATACGACTGCTTTTCATGCCGATGGTCAACTTGTAGATCTTGTTTCCACCGTAGGAACTTAAAACATTTTTAACTCGGTGATATTAAAAGTTGAGGCTTATGAAGTCCCTGAAAAAGTTTTATGATCGTCATTACAACAATGTTCATAAATATAATGTCAGCATATTCAAAACTATTCTGGAAATAACTGACATCCTTTACTTCTTAATTTTGATAACACGCAAGGCAGGTGTAGCTAGCTGGATTGGAGGTGCTTACCCTTCCGAAGCACCCGAGTATTCTAGTATTAACCTTAATTTGCTAGTTTATACTTTGCTTGTTTGATAAAGATTTGATCATAGACTGCTATGTTTGTTTTGATAAACTTATGAAATTGAAACATAAGAATGAATTTTCAAAAACGCAATTAACAACATCCAACGTAACCAACAACACCAATACGTTAAAATTAAAATTTATGATAGAAAAAATACATTAAAAACATATTTTAATTTAAACTACTGTTTATAGGTTTAAAGAACTTCTTACCTTGGACTTGCATTGGAGAAATGTCTAGAAAAGTGGTTTTAGAACCATTTTTGACCCCAACCATCTAACTTGTTTTATCAATGTTTTTCATATAAAGCTATGAAACGTATGTTACTAAAAGAATGTATATGATATTTTTATTTCATATTTTATCTTTTTGCAGAAACAAAGCTGTGTAATATAGTGCAAAAATGTATTAAGCATCAAGGAAACTAGTTAAAGAACATTGTTTGATTACTGATAAAACCAATAAAGGAAACAGGAAAAACTCTGACTTGACAACTTTCATAATTAATTATCCTATGTCACATTAAAATATGTATTTCTCTATAATCTATATATGCTCCAAATTAAAAAGGCAATTTATATTTCGATTTCCTTAATGGAATAGTATATTTGTTTTAGATTAGTTTATTAAATGCATTTATTTGAATTGCTTAGCATTTGGAAATTATTTTGAACATATTGGTATTTGTTTTAGAACCTCAATAATTTATTTTGATATAATATTTAAGTATTTATTGTCTTATCAGAATTTCCACTAATTATTTTCCTATTGAACTATAGTTAACATGATTCTTCCTTTTTAAACTTTCTTTTAGACATTAGTTTCTTAGTAATAGCCAAAACAAACATGATTCTTCCTTTTTTAAACTTTTTTTTATACATTAGATTTTTAGTAATAGCCAAAACAAACATACCAATCCATGTTGAAACCAATATATATTTTACGGAGGTGTTCGGCTTGTAGACGATTCTTTTTATTGTTTTAGTTTTAGTTTTTACAATTTAAAAAAGAATCATATCATTATTTTGACCCAAGTATAGCCATTTAATAACTAGAAAATGGTAGGTTTCAGCATGAAAAACTGTTATTTCCATTACAGAAAAAAAATCTATAAACTTCACAGAAAAACAATAGTTTTCGAGTAGGTGCTATACAGTGATGGGAAAATATTTAGAAATAATATTCACATAAGAAATAAAAAATGGCAAGAAGAAAAGACTCGTAAAAATTGAATGAAACATAAAAACCATCATATTGAGATCGAATTTCAGAACAACTATAATACTGTTCTAAAATTCACGTGGAAAAAATGATCGACTGGGGTTTAAATTTTAGTAATTATTTTACTGCATGAAGCAGGCATGAAATTTTCGTATAAAAAGGAAGGTCCAAACTTCAAAAATATAAAGTTGGCCAATCAAAAATTTATTAACTTTAATATGGCCGTCGCATTTCACAATGGCTGTCATTTGACTATTGAATAATTTTCTAATATTAAGAATCTAAATCTTCTTTACTGAAGCAAGCATGAGAGTTTGATATGAAAAGGAAAAATATTAATACTTAACGAAAATGCATAGTGATATTTAAATGAAAATTTTATATAATACCGCAATATTATTCAAATGAAATAAATGCGTACTCTTGACTGATTTTGAACTTATGTACTGAACAGGTGTAGATTTGGTTGAAATAAAGAAGAAAGACAATAGTTAAGGAATATAAAGTTTTTGATTTGAAAGATGACGAATTTCATTATGAACATCGTTTTTTTTTTTTTTTTTGAAAATGATAGACAATAAGACTTAACAATAATGTAATGGTGTGTTTTCCTAACGATATATTAAGTTACTTATAAAAGCTTTTAACCCTTCCGGAACACAGCCCTCACTTCCCTGGTGTTTAACTAAATTTGCAAGTTTTCAATGTTTTTACTCTGCATTTTAGTTGTTATTTGAACACGGATTGGTATGATTGTTTCAGATTTTTCCTCGTCAAAATGTTGAACAATAATGTTAACTATCCTTTTTAAAAATATATTTTTTTCACAAATTATCTGCCTTAATATTGGCACATTAAATTTTACACCAAATGTGATCGTTTTACACTTTGATGAAATATCAAATTATCATCAACGAACTTTTATGTAGCGACATTTTTAGATATCAAGGGAAGTAAGTCACTAATGACTGCCATTTTTAATGTTGTTTGTCTTTTTATCTCTTTTTATGATGATGATTCCTATTTTTTTATTTTTTTTTTATTCTGTTCCGTTCCTCGATACTGTAACTGCTGCCAAATAAAAATTATTGAGGTGCAAATTCCTACGTTACATTTTAATATGAATGATTTTCGCGATAAAAGGTAGTTTGGGTTGCAGTTTTTATACGAATTATTTTTAGAAATTTAATATGAATATTAACTTTGTTTATGTAAGATATTTGATGATTGCTATGCCAATACAAAGTTTTCATACTGATACGAACAGTATACTTTACCAAGTTTTTAGCCCAACTTCTCTACTTGCAATAAATAATCTTTGTATTGTAACGGATATAAAGTTCCGAAATTTTTTCATGTTTACGCGTTTTCTAATATTTTATTTTGGTAGAGCTTGATTCCATCAAGGGAACTTTATACAACGAAACAAGTTGCTTGCAAATGAATTGTTAACCCAGGGATATTGCAAGCCTAGGCTTAAAAAAGTTTTATGGTCGTCATCACAGTATTGTTGATAAGTTTGATGTCTCTGTGTCCAGGATTGCCCTGGTTATATTTGACGTCCCACAGTTCTATGGTCCTTTCATTAAATTTTGAAAAAACAAATAACGGTTGTAGCAAGCTAAACAGGAGGTGCTTATCCTTCCGGAGCACCCGGCCTCCACAATACTGGTGAAAGTTCACGTGTTCTTAACCTAACTTATCAGTTTCAAAGTGTTTACTTTGCTTCTGAATTGTGATTCGGACATTGATCAGTGTGTTTGTTTTTTATTTCTTTCATAAACCTTAATTTTTGTGTAATTGGCTGTTTCAAAGTTCATGTTTTTAAGTTAGTTATTTATCAAAACAAACATACTAATCCATGTCCAAATCACAATCCAGAAGCAAAGTAAAAACTTTGGAACTGATAAGTCAGATTAGACACGCGATCTTCCGCCAAGGAAGTAAGGCCGGCTGCTCCGGAAGTGTAAGCACCTCCTGTTTACCTAGCTACACCCGCCACGCGTGTAACCAAAAATGTGTGAAAAAAACATGTATTTGCAAGCAGTTTATTTTAGTTGAGTTGATTTTAAAAATATTATCTCTAAAACGGCTTTGTGTTATCGTTTTTTCTGTTACTGCGCAAAAACATTCATAGTTATGAAGCTAAATAGTTCAATTTGCTTTTCTAATTTCGTCTTGAAATTGAAATGCCGTTGGTTCAGTTTGACTTACACTTGTAGTTCCACTGCTGCGACAGTTTTTTAAAAACTACTTAGGGGGTGCTAACAATTCAAAAGCACACGGTCTCACTTACCTGGTGAAAGTTAGCGTGTTTAACCTCAATTTGCCAGTTATTTACTTTGGAATTGTGGTTTGAACATGAATTGGCATGTTTGTTTGTTTTTATTTGTCCAGTAATTATACTATTTTAAACAGAAAATCCTGATCATTATAATATTAATCATCTGTAAGTTTTTGTTTATACATTTCGTCCAACACGAATGCGATACATGAAGTTCCAATACTAGTTTGAAATATTTGATTAAATCTGAGAATATTGTTTACATTCAGTTTTCAATCTGTACATAAAGCCAAATCTAATCAAAATAATACATAGTTTTATCATTATAAGCATTTGGCCATAAGTTAAGAACCCCGTTATTTTCAAATACTCCATTGTTTTCAGTTGCGTTTGTCAAATCAAAAACAAACATACTAATCCATGTCCGAATCACAATCCAGAAGCAAAGTGAAAACTTTGGAACTGACAAGTTAGGTTAGACACGTAAACTTCCACCAGGGAAGTGAGGCCGGGTGCTCCGGAAGGGTAAGCACCTCCTGTTTAGCTAGCTACATCCGCCACGTGTATAATCAAAATTGTGTGAAAGGAACATGGAACTATAAGACGTCAAATATATCCAGGGCAATCCTGGACACAGAAACATCAAACTTATCAACAATACTGTGATGACGGCTATTAAACTTTTTGAGGGCCTTGATAAGCCTAGGCTTGCAATATCCGTGAGTCAACAATTTATTTGCAAGCAGCCTACAAAGCAACAAAAGGCGACATCCCAAATATAACATCACAATTCAGAAAAGCTTGAGGACGTATGCTTCTGGAGTTCCGGTTTAGGTGTAATCTTGTTTGAACATGTAATTTATAAAAATATATTACAGTGGTGGAATTGGTTAATGAATTGAGTAATCCCATTATTCTGTGCGAAAAATATCTATTAACGATAAACATTTTTATTATTGTCATTTTAAAGTTCTTTACCTGAAAAAGACTAATTCGGTTAACCAAAATATAGAGAAATAGAAAAGGTCTACAAACATTTACAAAAGTAATACACTTTTTGTTTTTCAATATTTTATGGTATGCATTTTAACAAACATTTGTCTTTAAAAAATTTAAATTAGTTTCAAAAACGCCGAAAAAAGACAATTTTAACAACAATTCTTAATCATTGATTTGGCCAAGATAAACATTAAAATTTGTTAAAACACAAAGGAGGTGCTTACCCCTCCGGAGCACCAGACCTAAATTCCCTGGTGAAAGTTCACGTGTTCAACCTAATTTGTCATTTTAAAAGTTTTAACTTCGCTTTGGGATTATGATTCAGATATGAACAAGTTTTTGATTTACTCAAAATCGACAATGTTGGTTACATTCAACTTGTAACGTTTCAGTAAAATTAAATATTTGCTTTGTAGGCTACTTGTTTACGATTTTTGGTAAAACTTTGTCGAAATTAAGCATTTTAAAAATATTTTGTAACTAAAATTCTCAAATTTCTGAATGAATAGCGATCATACAGATAGATATTTTATATTTTTCACAAAAAATATTAATATCTGACAGGGTGACAGTACATGTTGCTGTTCTAATCAAATCGCAATCACAAAAACTAAGTAAACACTTTTCAATTAGCATATTAAGTAAAAGACGTGGACTTTCAACAGAAAAATGAGACCGGGTACTCCGGAAGGGTAAACATCTCATACATCTGTCATGAATTTTTCCCGAAATTAGCGTCTAGTGTTATAAAATTAAACGGGTTCATTAATAATTATTTACAAGATTGTGATAACGGATATATACTCTTTTTGAAGGCATAAAAAGCATAGGCTTGCAATATCCATCCATCAACAATTTATTATTAGCTTGTTTCGTTGTATTAAGTTCCCGTAGAAGGAACACGTATTATCAATGAAATAAGTACACGTTAAGCAGAAGAAGCAAAAAAGTTGGCACAAGGAAAATTAAAGCCATCACGTTTATAATATATCTTTTACAATAGCATTTCGTGATTGTCATAATTAAAGCAATTATAAAAGCAAAACTGAAAGAATCGGTCGTATGTTGTGTTTAAAGCTCAGGCATCTCGGCCAGTGTCAAAATCATAATCCAAAAAGCTAAAGCGAAAATTTTAAATACTGAAAAATCAAGTAAAGCACGTTAGATTCACATATTCTCTAAATTTTGGAATATTAAGAGTTAGAATGTTATCTGAATATCTTTATGTGGAGTTAAATGCTTTACCCACAGTCCTCTTTTGAATGCACTAGTACAAGAGGGGAATTATATTCTGCTTCACATATTTAATCGCGCAATGGAATAATAAAATAAATATGCATATACAACAGGTGTGAAACATTTTGATGGACCAAATCGATTACAGGTAATGACAAAATTGTACACAGTAGTATAATGCTGATACTATTGACTGTCGCTATTCTTTTTGTTGAGCAAAGATTTTATTAAAGGTCAAAAAGGAAAAATATATCATACATTTTCATTTTCTTTGTTTTTAAATGTGATTTTTAGGGCCTTGTATGCGTATTCCTGATGGTTTCAGCTTAAAAACAAATTTAAAACTGTTGGTTATCTAAGTCAATTTACAAAAAACCATTTATTTATTTATTTATTTATTTACTTACTTACTTACTTACTTACTTACTTTTTGTGTTATTTAATTCATAGCTACAAATTGGATTCTTCCGTATTTGATTTTTTGTTTTCATTGTTATATAAATCAAAATAATAAAAGTTCCAATGAAATATTGAAGGTCCAGTTTTCAAGGAAAAAAATAAATTTAGATTACAGTTATTGTGTTTTGGTGCGTTTATGTGTGTGTGACAAATTTTTCACACTTTGTTCAAGATGTATTTTGAAGTAGAATGCGAACTTAGCAAGGATGAGATTTTGTGTCTCTGTGCTTCACAAACCGACAGTCTTTTCTTTACTTTTTTGTTCGTTTTTATACCTTGGTGATTATTGGTTTATAATAGTTTTGTATTACTATCCGAATTTAGTCTTAGTTATTATAGTTATGGTTTTTTTATAATTACTTTATTAGGCCCATTAACACGTTGTTTCATTTTAAAAGGGCACTTAATACCATACACATTTCTGATGTTTTTCTGAAAACAGTTCAATTTCCCATTGCACATATCCCATGGGAAGTATTGTGTCCCCTGAAAATGTTCAGATTTTGTTTCCCCTGTCATTTGAATTGTCTGTTTAAGAATTAGTTTTAACAGTTTCTCATTTACAACCTAATATGTCAGTTTCAAAATTTTTACATTGCTTTGGGATTGCGATTTTGACATGTATTAGTATGTTTGTTTTTTATTTTAACAGCATTTTAAATAAACTGAATATGACACATTTGTTTACAATAACTACTATATAATCATTTCTTTAAACATTAGTACTTGCTTCAGTTTCAGTAAACCAAAATTCTAACACTCTTGAACGCAAAAATGTCAGCTTGTCAAGCTAAAGCCACTTTATGGCGACTTTTTCATACATGTGTAGGTGTTTAGTAGAAAACACAACAGGAGTCGCGCCTTGCAATAAGAAAAAACATTATAATCATTATTTTTCATTTTTTTCCAGTAAATAAATGAGAATTGTGCAATGATCAAAGTTACGTAAGCGATTTTGTATATGGTTTATCACACTAAATTTCAAACCTAAAATGCATGTTTTCATTATTGTTGTGTTAATGTTTTTTAAACTTTAGATACTATATTTTCATATACACTTTTTTAATGTTGGCTTTCGACTACTTGCAATTTTCATAAACATATTTGTTGCTTAATAAAACCTAGTCATATTTATAAAATAGTAAATAGTTCTTGCTTTAGCCGTACAAGACTAAGAAAAGAAAAGAAACATACCAGCCCATATTCAAACCACAATAAAGAAACAAAGTAAAAAACTTTGTAAACAGAAAATTTGTCAAACACGTACAGTTCCAATAGAAATGTAAGACCGGTTGCTCCAGAAGGGTAAGTTTTCCCTGTTAAGCTAGCTAAATCCGCCACGTATATAATCAAAACCGAGAATGGAAGACAGATGGGACTTTAGGGCTTCAAATATATCAAGAATTATTTTGGATTCAAAAACATCATACTTATAAACGATATTGTGATGACGGCCATAAAACCTTTAGGACTTTGATAAGCCTAGATTTCCAATATTCCCGAGTAATCAATTTATTTGTAAGCAGCTTACTTCGTTCTTTTAAGTTCCAATTTTTTTTAAAAACCTGTATTTTAGAAGGGGCATAAATGCTTTTGCATGTACCTGTATGTAAGCTTAGTATTCATATTCAAATGTTAGTAAGAAACATATTTAAAAATGTAAGCATGTTTATTGTGATCATTATATGAAATATATTTCGAGGTTTACTTAAAATAATTTTTTTATATATTTAATGAAAATAAATCAAAATTTAAAGTTGCAAACAATATAACCCTTAAAATATGCTTACTTTGTTATTTCAAGAGAAGCAGGTGCTATTGAAAATCAGAGGGGTTGAATCAATGGAAATAAATTTTAGTGTTCGAAAACAGTTTTGAATGTATTTATTTCGGATAAATGATTGCAATTAGAATAAAAATCTTTCAAAATTATTAGGGAACTAGAAAAATAATTTTTCTACATTTTAACATTTGCACCGATTTACATTTATGGTATAATAAGAATCTTATAGCTTTTGTGTATGTTTAAAAGACATTTTTCATCTGCTTTATAATCATTTGTCAATTATTTTCAAGTTGTATTTGAAAACCAGAATTAATATCTAAATATCATAAACCTTAGAAAAAGTTGTCTTAATATGAGTACGCTACTGATTAGAATTTTGAATCAATGTTTTTGTTATCGATTTATGTCAATCATCTTGGTAACTTTCGTTTTTTTATAAATGCTATTTGTAACATTTACAACATAATGATAATATAATAAATGCATTAATTTAACATGCATTAGTTATACAAGTAAAAAAATATTACTTTTTGTTTATTTATTTTAAAATGATCAAAATAAATCATCATAATATGTTAATAATGATATTTTTGTACACATTGATAGATTCAGTTTCACAGTTCATATAATATTTGGGATAATTTCATAATGTTAAGTGAGTATAGATCTAACTTAATATCATTATAACTGAATGAAAAAATAATAAAATGTTGCATAATAAAATATAGTAAGATTAATTTTAAAACGTGCCTAGATAGATATCGAAATACCATGTTCTGTTGGTTTTTATTACAAAAATGGATCTAAAAACGACACATTTCATAATGTAATTATTTCTAAACATGTTTGGATATTGCAGCATAAGATGGTCATTTCGGATGCTTAAGCATAGCTTCATATTGATATACGAACCAGAAAATTTTGATGAACAATGTTTATTCGACATTACAATGTATTGCCACTTTGGTTACCAATATCCTTGAGGATGCTTAGTTCATGAGCAGAAATACCAGCCAAATGGTTGTAATTATTTCTAAACCGGTTTTAATTTGGCAGCACTAGACGACCATTTCGGAATAAACTTTCCAGTAGTGTTTAGACCAAAATTTGTTGGATCTTGAAATATGAAAAATAAAATAAAAAAATAAATTTTATCATAAACACCTTATGCAATACTTAATCAAAAATGATTAAGCAAGAACAAGAAAAACAAACGATTGAAACAAAGCATTATTAAGTCGAGACAGGACGACAAGACATGAAATGATGAGCATATTTAGAGTAGTTGATCAAATTGAACTTTTGGCAATGGGTTATATTTAAAAAAAATTGATGAGGTAAAGGTACACTTTTGATAAAATCTATTTATCGATTTAATTTTACAATAGACTGCATTTACAAGCCTTATGAACATTTGAACATTGAACAAACAACCCAGCATGTTTATGTTTCCCAAAACAAATATGGAGGGTTTTTTTTAATTTATTGTTATTTCATTAAATAAACTTTTGGAAAAAAATGTTTTATTATTGTTTTCATAAATTAATATGTAATACAATAAAAACAAATTCTGAAATGTTAGAGCATAATGACTTTGAAAAAGTGAATCATTTGGCCACTTTTTAAAAAAAACACTTAGATATGATGTTTGTTCTCGTTTATCGAATGTTTTTGTGTCAAAAAATTCAAAATTGTTCACTTTTTTCTTGCAAATATAATTTTTTGGTTTTTCTGTTATTTCTGTAATGCCTATACATAAAATTCAAAACGAGTACAATTGGCTCGCTGTTCTTTGCTCAAACACGTTGTAATATCCTTTTCATTTCAGTAATTCTAATACAACTTGTTCCTCAATACCTATAATTAAAAATCAACTTATGGAACACATACTGTGAATAATTATTTGCATATGAAGTTTGTACAAGAAATTTTGAAATATAATTTTCGTTTTGTTTTCTATAGATAAAATATAATATTTGAGACCTTTTACACAGATGAACTGCCGTTAAAGGAATCTGGTAAAGAATCACGATTTGCATAAGGTACAACTGGTACCACTGGTATCCAGAGTTGGGCGGTCTGAATCTTGCCCGAGCATACGTGAATCACAACTCTATACCGTAATGCTTGTTTTTGTGTTCTCTGTAGTTTGGTAGTTTGGCGGTTTTGATTGACCTTGTGTTGTATATTTCATGTGTATTAAATAAAATGTCCAATTTATATTAAAAGAACAACATGATTTGGATATATGAACCCGAGAGCTGCATTAACAATTAGTTGAAGGTAAACATTATTCAGGAAAATTATGAACATACAATTTGAATTGAACATTTTTTCATTTTTTATTATTGTTTGTTTGTTTTTTTTTTTTTTTTTTTTTTTTTTTTTTTTTTGGGGGGGGGGGGGTTTGTACAAGTACGCACCATTTAATAACTATATCCATAACATGATGTTTTTGAAGCACGTTATTAAAAAATCAATTTCAAAACACAAAAACTTGTTAAAAATGATTTTAAAAAATTAATTTTCATTAATAAATTTTATTATCATAAACTATGTTTAGTTTAAAACAAAATAAAGCAACCGATTTTTGTAGCATACGTTTAAGTATTGTTTAAAATAATTTCTTTTAAAATAATATTTACAAATGTAACAAAGAGGTTTTTACATATCATAAGCAGTAGAAAACAATTGGTCTTTCTGGCTATAGCCCAGAATATTTTGGTCAACTTCAACTTTATTTGGGAAGTCCTAAATAATGAGGAAATAGGCATCAGATTGGATGGAAGTTCTTGAAAACATTAAATAATTACTAAATTGCAGTCAATTTTTGTCCAATATTAACTAAATTTTATATTTTAAATAATATTTCATTTATTTATTTCTCTCATTTTATTTGCTTCATTTAATTGTTGCTTCTTGATTGTTGTTTTATTAACCAAGTATAAGAATTTTAGGATCAACTAAAGATTATTTCATATCATCGTTAATATATAAATCATTTCTTTATTTCTTAGATATATATAATTTTAAAATGAAAAAATGTTAGAACATATTTGGAATTTGAATTTTTTTCTTACCGTTACACCTTTAATGTTGTTTTATTTTATTAAAGACCTTATTATACCAGTATCTATGTTACAGCACTAGACGGACGTTTCGGAATACAATTCCTCGTCAGTAGTGCTTGGACCAAAATTGTGAAACCAAATAATTCAAAGGTTTGAAAAACTATCCAAAAGACTACATATATTTAACCAAATTAAGCTGATGAAATACATTGCATGAGAGAGCATACCTTAGCCTTTGAGAATTTTTAAAAACAATTAAAATTTGTGACTTTCCATTGATATTTGTTATATAATATTGTTATTATTATCATTATTATTGTATAAAAATTGTCACAACAATAAGTTTTTTATCATTTTATTGTTTAACTAATTTTTTCAGTTTTTAAAGTTTGTTATGTTTGTTGTTTTAAAATTTGGTATTGATTATTTCATGAAATAAAATTAAAATGCTTAGTACTACATTACGTTTGCACATACAGAAATATTTTTTAAAGTATTTAACGAATGGAAACTATTGTCGATGAACAATGTTTGGTACTCAAAAATGGAATGGATAACAGTGAAGGTTATATACGTTTTTAAAGAATATACAGTATAATTAATTGATGGTGATATAAGTTTTAAGAAAATTATAATTATAAGCTATTGAAGCAAGTGAAATGCAACGAAGTGATTGCTATATAAGTTTTAGGAAAATTATAAAACGGACGAAAATGGGTCCCTTTCTAAGATATTTCAATATGTAATTGATAGAAAAAAATTGAACATTATAAATAAAATAATATATTTTTAAATGATTTTTGTGGATTTCAAAATTGTTTTAAATATCTTTTACATATGTCTTTTTATATCTTGAAAAACCGTTAACTTTTTGTCGTTATATTAAAAAACATATTTCTTTTTTTTGTTCAATTTATTCAATTTATCTTAATTAATTTAACAATGAGCATAGATACACTGGTTTAAAAATTATTTATGCGATAAAATACACTAAAATTAATTGAAACATTTTGTCAACAGTCTTTAGTTTGAGAGAAAATATGACAATTTAAAATTTCAACGATATACGGGTAATATTCACTCACCTGAGAAACATTGTTTACGTCCATTATAATGAGAAAGAAATACTACATGCCGTAAAAATTCAAATCATTTCAGATAAATATGCATCAAAATTAAAACGTGCACCTAAACACATCTTTATTGAACAAGAATACACACCCACCCTTTAATTCCATTGAGAAAAAAACAACAACCATTAACCATGCAAATCCTTTCTGTCCAATAATAGGTTTGCAAGCATGTGTTGTTAAGGCGATAAAAATGCAACGCGCAGTGCAATCGGACTGAGTGGTCAGGATTAATCAAGAGGTTTTTTTACTAAAAAGCCTTACTTTTTAACTTCACATAAAACGTATTAGTTTCAATTGAAGCTTATAAAAGTTGCAGCAAACGCAAGGCACCATTTTCGTATCTAATTTACATTTGGCCTTGGAGAGTGGGAAAACATGCGTATTAATGTTCTCTTTGACCGAATTTTCACGCAACCTGCACATATTTTATTTTGCAGTGGGTGTTCATTTTATTGATGTGCATATCTTGCACGTATGTTCGTACCTAGTGAACTGATACTGAAACTTATTTTAGGAAAATAGCACGGTGTTTCATAACCATAATTTTACGACTTTTGGCATATTCCACAGCAACATATCGTAGTTATTCACGATAAAGAATGCAACTTGATCGCAAAGATTTAAAGCAATAAATTCTTCCGTAAATAATGCTAAACATAGTTTATAGATTAGTTAAAAAGGATTTTAAAAAGAACAAATCGCTCAGAATCAATGTTTTTGGCTTTTGGTGTTACTGGAAATATTAATCTAGAAATTAGCTTTGGTCATATTTGAATACCATGTACATAGCAAATAACAAAGTTCAAACTAAATTTAAAAACCAATTGCAAATCAAATGCATCAAAAACTAACATTGGTATATTTTTCTATAACAATAAAGAAATATTAAAACGATGAATCTTAATAAATTAACTTTGCATTAACAGCAAAATGTTTAAACAAAAATTTGTTAATACCATTGATTGAAAATTTACTTGGGAAAAATGTAAATGCTTTGAACTCGTATACAAGGTTAACCTTGGTTGGACATTTTGAATAAAATACATTAAAGAAAGAATTTTTGGGTACTTTTGAAAATCAGAAAAATTGTCATGGAATGAAAAAGATAGCATATATTTTCTCGTGTTGTTAACCTATGCAGAACACAGCAATGAACTCGAAAAGTATGTATTTTGAAGGGCAAACTACACTTGTGAACAACAATATGTGTCAGTATGTATAAAAGAAGTAAAATTACTTTATAATATAATGGACGGAGACAGCAAGACCTTATTCTTAATTCTAGAATGCCACTAGCAAATAAAATGACGCAATAAATGGAATCTATACATAGAAGTTTTTGTTTGTTATGGTAAGTACGCATACAAATAGGAATTACAATATTGTTTTAAGATAAATGAAAAAATGAAACTCAGTAACGCTTTTGTAAAAATAAAATAAAAAGCATTAAAATTTGTGTTTCGCTGTTTCTTGAGATGATAGTGACAAAGCAAAAGTAGTCGAAATTCTGTTCCTCTGTTTCTTGGAAGGTTAAGTTCACAAACAGCAACAGTTTAAAGGGTAAAAAGAGATAGAATTAGTGAATACAAAGTAACTGTTTCCAGAGAAGAACCATGAAAATTATCGTCAAAATACAAACATGTTTAAATAAAAAACAAATACACTAATCCATGTCCGAATCACAATCCAAAAGCAAAGTAAAAACTTCCAAACTGACAAGGCAAGTTAAACACGTGAACTTACATTAGGGATGTGAGACTGGGTGTTCCGTAGGGTAAGTAACATCTGTTTAAGACCTGTTAAAAGTAGATTACTGTGCGAAGACATTCCATTATGTTCACAAATGGAAAACACTACGATAATTAAAATACTGATACATTTCATTTAAAATTGAATCAAATTAAAAACATCACATACTTTGTACATGTGAGATTGTTTAAAGGATATATTGAATAAGTTAGATTTTCTAAATACGGTTAATTACATCCCGTATTACCGTTCTTAAAACGTATTTAAGTTGTAATTTAGCAAACCATATGCTATAGGCAGATAGATATAAAAGTGTCAAATTAACCACAGTTTTTCTTTTATATAACAGAGCATCCGTTATATACAAACAAAAATCGTGACAAGGATCCTCCAATTACAAACATGGCACAGAGCCCAAACAAAAATGATATGTTTAAAGTTTTTGATAGATAGAGTCCCTATCATAACATAAAAGATTGTTGATAAAGAAAGCATCTACTACGAGGGAAAAAATCATGAATGAGTAACGACTTTTTGCCATATCTAGTGAACACTGCAATAACGAATGATATGTTTAAAAACATGATTTTTAAATAACATTATATTTTTTATAATAGTCAACAAAACATTTTAATTTACTTTTTAAAATTCGTTTTTTTAAATTGATCAAATGATAAAATTGATTGAAAGGATTGGTATCGTATGTTGGTTTTTTAATTATTTTATATAAGAACATATTCACGCCATAAAAGGAAATTTACCCTCAATTCCATTCAAATACACATTGATAGTATAGTGTAGACAATTGCGATAGGAAATACTTCTGGAGCACCATGTCTCAACCCACCATCAGTGCCTTCAATTTACACGTGTGTCTGATGCTATTTTTCATACCTCTAATTTAAGAGGACTGCTAGGCAATACTGATGATGTTGAAACTCGCAGCTTGTTACATTTCTGCTTTAGTGCCCGAGCAAACCTAAAACGTAATCAACATGTCTATTCCAGGTATTAAAACACTTAAAACATTGTTTATTATTATTAGAAGTACAGTATGTTTGATAATTAAGAAACAATGTCGGATTTAGTTTTCTGTGATGTTAGTAAAGTATTTTATAGATATAACGATTAGGCGATTAAAGTCACATTCACAATCCTTGTATATGCTGGATATTTGCATACATGAAAAACACCTGCGCTATCTGGCAAAATTGTTTTGTTAGTTACTAATGATACTATTATCTCATGCACCTAATCACCTATCGTAAAAATTTTACGAAATTATATATAAATACGGTAGGACAGATAACAATATTTTGGCGTAGTAATACATCGTAAAACCAGCTTATGAATGAACATAGAACTATGGGTTTCTGGCACAGGCGTGGACACGGCCCATAGACAATGTTCTACTTCATTATAACCATCGGGGCTTGCAAGTGTTAAATGTTAGTAAATAATACATACAATCTTGTGATAACATTAGAAGTTCTCTATATCATGATGAATGACAAAATAAAGTATTTTTGTACATTATCTCACGTGTGAATTTAATTTTGGAACTATAAAATAAAACTTAAAATGTTGATGTTTGATTGATTGATTTCTGATTGTAAGTTCGAAATTCTGCTTTGGCTTAATCGTTGTACATATTGTTTATAATGGCAAAGTTATTAAAAGAATCGAAACCATTTTACAGAAAGTTCTGTTCAGCTTATCGAGTCTGTGGCAATATTGACAACTGAATTACAAAACAACTCGATATAATTCAACTTTTCATTGTTTATATAAAACCTATCCTCATTTTACTACATGAATAATTTACTTACGTATATTTACACAGATGATATGATAAGATACAATGCTAACATAGGCATTTTGTAAAATATGTTTTAGCTGTTTCTGTTCTCTTTGCACCAAGATTACAAACGCTAATAAGGTTCAGCGGTGTGCCACTTGATACCAAAATCACAATCCCAAGCAAAGTAAAAACTACAAAACTGACAATTTAAGCTAAACACGTAAACTTCTACCATGGAAGTGAGGCCGCGTGCTCCTGATGTGGGATCTTAAAAAGTTGTTTTCGGCTAAAATCGACAGTAATGCGGAAATTTCGGACGTCAAGTTTTTCAAAATATTCCGCACAATTCGCATTTTTTTTATTATTTTAGAAAATGTCATATTGACATCTTGTACTCTTATTCAAAACTAAGTTACGTATGTCCCAAATACTCATGAAAACATATGTTTACGTAAATTTACACTTGGTTTGATTTTAATTTTTTAGACTGAATACTAATCATTTTAGTACGTCGGATGCCATTGGTGATTTACTGTTACAATCACCTAGTTGCAAATCGCGAAAGTAAATCGTCGTGAACTTGTGCAATACTCCGAAAACGCGAAAAAAGTCGCCACGAAAAACAGTTGGTTTACAGTAGTTATTATTATTGGCAACTATCTTATAAGCAATCTTAAAATCAAATTTTATGAAAGAGGAATATCGAAAATATAAAACCAAAGGAATTCCTATGTTAGTAATAAATCAAACTATTTTACTTAAAATTAAAATTTTAGAGAAACTACAGTTTTTTAAAATGTACCGGTTACGAATACACTATTATACAATTAAAAATCCGCGAAGCACAAACCAAAAACAAACATATTAATCCATGTCAAAATCACAATCCAGAAGTAATGTAAAAGCTTTGAAACTGACAGGTAATGTTAAACACGGGTGCTACGGAAGGGTAAGCACCTCCTGTCTAGCCAGCTACACCCGCTACGTGTGTAATCAAAATTAAGTGAAAGACACATGGAACTATAGGACGTCAAATATATCCAGGACAATCCTGGACACAGGGGCACAAAATTTATCAACAATACTGTGATGACGGCCAAAAAACTTTGTAGAGCCCTGATAAGCCTATGCTCGCAATATTTCTAGGTCAACAGTTTATTTGTAAGCAGCTTGCTTCATTGTATAAAGTTCCCTTAGTAAGTCTGGTACAATTTTACAACATGCCGTTTTAAAGTGTGTGAAAACAAAGCTCTGGCATTGGTTTCCTCCTTTATAGTATCAATATCAATGAACTGTGACCTGTATAGTAACTGTGTCGGTTTTACAATTAACAATACTTAAAGCAGTAATCCTATTGGATAACATAATCTTTGTAGCTTAACTTAATCCGCCAAACAAAACTCCAGATAAAATCAAGATCTATGAGGTATTTCAAAGATTAAACCTGGCAATTGTCTTATACAAACTGTGTGAAATTTTATATTGAATCAAGATTGAAGCAGTGGTCAGCATTCTGTAATTGGTACCCGATTCTTAGTACAAAAATTAGTGGCACCTATTAGTAACATCTTATATCTATTTGTATCATTTTTTTCCACAAACATAGGTTTCTCTTTTATTGATTTTATTTCATAAATTCATAGATGTTATTTTTTATTTTTTTGGGTATTACATTTAGTTATTAAGTATGTCCAAAATCGTAACTACTTACGCCACTTACTCATTCTCACTAATCCAAGTAATTCGAGTATGTTACATAAGTCATTGAGACCTGGGTAAGGCAGATCCAACTTTGGTCTAGAACCTGTATTTTTGCCAGCTAGGATTTCCTTTTGTTTTTTCCACCAATTTAAATCTATGTAAAATTTGAAATAAATTATGATATAAGTTTCACAGTAATGTTCAGTATGGCTTCTTTCTGTCATTTGAGGCTTTTTCAGTCAAAATTAAGATCTGGGGGTACAAACGGAAGTGCTTCTGTAGTTTTATATCTAGTTGAGGGCGTTTTCTCTTGTATCGTGTTTTTGTCTCATTGTTCGGTTTGATTCATTTGCGCCGAGTACTGTTTAACTGTGTTCAAACACACGGTATTCAGCTACAAATATCTTTTTTTTTTATTAAAACACACTTCAGCATCTTGACCAGATAGCAAATTATATAAAATCATACAGTACAAATATACCGAATTTTAAAATTAGCAAAAAAAAAAAACACGTCATCTCACGGGAGACATTTACTCTAAAAAACTTAGTTATTACGTATTTAAATTTCACAATAAAAACCAATTCTGTACTAGACACGATTCTGACGATTCTAAGGTCGGAACATTTTTCTAAATTATCTTTGGTTTTTGTAATTTGCTTAGCGGAAACACATGAAGATACAGCTTGTCTGTGATACGACATTTTTATGGCCGTTTTGTATTATGTTGTCTCTCTTTATATTATGAGGTAAAATAGATAGCCCATGTGGTCAGAAACAGAATCTATACAAGAGATTATCTAATTATGGGAGTAAGACACTTGAGGAACGAATTCTATAGCAGCTTTTTGGAGAGACCTACCGCTATCTCTGATTATACATGGTTTATTAGAGAGATTTAACATGTATGCAAACATGCAAGATATACGCACTTTTTGGAATAAAAGAGATGCCATTATTTTTTTCAAGATTATAAATGCACCGATTTAGCGAAAAGATTAATGATCCGATATACCAAACTGAACCTATCTGACATTGAGGCCTTTGGTGTCTTAGATTGAAGGAACATTATTTATTTTAATCTAATTTAACTCATTCAACGTCAAATTATGATTTTACTAGTTTTCAAAATTTAAGCTTGTAAAAATGATAAGATTAGACTGTGTAATTTTTAAAATAATTAGCACTGTCGCCGTCCTTAGGTGGTGGAATTCTAAGCATGATTGTCTTTCAGTCCAAAGACTAAACAAGCAAATTCAGTGAATTAGGATTCCCTACCAGCAGGTTCTTTTTTTCTTTGTAATTGAACTTATGTTCTAAGGACCATAAATCTGAGGAAACTGAGCAAACCAACTCGGGTTAACAATTTGCGCTTATCCTATCTATGTTGATACTTTGCACCAAGTTTGGTGTAATAGTGCTTCACAGTTTTAGAGAATTAGCGCAGACAAGAATTTTGGACGGATTGACGGAAAGACGGAAGGAAGAACGGAAACTCGAATTAAATATCCCCTCTTTCTCTGAAAGGCGGGGGTAAAAATGTACTATCAATGACTCAATGTGTGTTTGTCTTTTTGTCTGTTTTTTCACTAGTGCTTTTGGTTGCTCGAACTATTAACACGTTCTTTCTATCCAGGTCTCGTTTTCTGTGTTTAACAAGCAATAAAAACTAAGTACCAACAAATATTGTCAAACCTGCCTATAAAGGTCACACAAGGGAACCTGTAACAGTGGCCTTTATTGACACGTGGCCTTATATACTGGTTCAAAAAAACGAATAAAGAGTAATTTAGATAAAATTCCAATTGCTTTAAAAGCTAAAGCAGGTGGTCCTTATAAAAAGGTGGTCTCTCGGGCAGGTTCTAGAGTAAAATATGGTAGGCGGTGGATGTAGATTACTAGGCACAAGAAGATTGTCCTTTTGGAGCACCTGACATACGTTCAAATGTGCACGTTCATTTGTCATGCAGTTTTCAAAGTTTTTATTTTCTCGTTTCGGTTTGCAAATTCAGTATGACCGGTATGTATATGCTTGTGTTTGATTCATTATGATTAATTCCTGTTAATTATTCACATTTTCAACATGGGTAGCATATGGAAATCTATGGATTTGAAGTTTGATTTGCCATATGTAATTTTGTGAATCAAAGTACTATAAAACTTTCACAGTTAACAAGTTAACAAAAATGATAAGTAAGTAATGACTTTCTTATAGTTCTATAATTCAAGTTTCCTTTTATTCTCAATTTATATTTCAAATATGGCGGATGAAGCTAGACAGAAAGGACGTGATGACCCTTCCGAAGCACCTGATCTCGCTTGTTTTACTTGTTATGAATATTTATATTATACCAAAACGTTATATTAACTATATTAATAAATGGAATAAATAAATTGAAATTGAAACTTAATTTGCCAATTTATTGTTTAACCTTTGCTTTTGGAATTGTGATTTGAAGATGGGCCGGTATGTTTTTGTACTATAATAATGACATTGATGCTAAATGAATTGGTGGATTCGCTTGGACCATTTTTATTTTTTAAATATATTGCTTCATTACCTTATACTTTTGAATTTTCGAATGCAATTCGCCGGTAAAAATGAAAGTTTTGCATTTAGAAAAACAGTAATTTATTTGAAAATTCGTTTATGTTCTGTAACAGAAGCGCATTCTCTTAACAGCATATGCATCTTGTCAAAAACCCTCTGCGATATCAGAACACCATAAACTGAAGAACAAAAAAGAAATAAATCAAGCGTGACGTGCACATAATTTTTGTACAGCTAAGAATCCCTTAAACAAATTATAATTTATCAATTCTGTCATTTATATGGCAGTTAGATAAATCAGTTTGAATGTGTTCTGTTTTAAAGAATATCGCCCGAAGCAAAACAAAAAAAGAACAAAAAACTAGCAAGTCCTTTTTGGAAATAACAAAGCAATAGTAATAATCCGGGCGTAAATAGAAATTAAAACGAGCTGCACATTTGGATTATATTATTGCATTTACAGAAAACCTGAAAAAAATATCAATATGATTGATTTGTTGCTGTCACTTTATTCTCTGTGAAGCCAGGGCCTAAAACCGGAAGTCTTAAACCACGTGAGAAAGCACTGTAGATCATTTCATGGTTCATTGAATACCTCATCAAGACACTTCAAGATATGAAAACATAACGACAGATAAATGAAGCAAGCTGTGAGAAAAAGATGCATCTTTAAACTTTGTAAACGTTCATAACGCTCACGCTCTAGTCCCCGGTCATAACGGTCAAGTGCTTGCTGGGTCACACGAGGGCAAATGTGTGAAAAAATACAATCTAATTATAATAAATCTCTCCTTAAAACGTTTGGGTCTTTTACCGACGCCATCAGATAAAAATATCGTGTTCGCCATTTGACTCTGGAAATGGACTTCACGTAATATTAATTGATTTAGTATTTGACATCAAATAAGTTTTGGATAAGTCTGTGGTAAAAGTTAACGCTAAAAAACGTAAGAACGACCTTGATTATTATACAAGATCTATATGGAAACAACACTTTGAAAGTTTTTTTTTCTCTTAACGTTTACATGTATAAATTATATAGATGTTATACATATAGTCCAATGTATACAATTATGTTTTTTCTTTTTAACAACTTATGCCTTGTTGTTAAAAACATAATCATATTTATTTACAGAAGCTTCCGCTTTTGCGCTTTTAAAGCAAGCGTTGTCATATTATAAATACTTGAATATTTCATTAAGAAAATTCTCACGGTAACGGTTCTTAATACTTAATGGTTCCCTTTAATGTTTTGTTTGGATATTTCTGTCATAAGATTGTATTGTTTCGTAATCGTATTTCCTTTGGCACCGTGTAAAACTCTCGCCACGTTAGAATTTTATTAAAAAGAAACTCAAAACAAACATACGAACCAGTGTGTAAACCCCAATCCCAAAGCAAAGTTAAACAATCACAATCCCAAAAGCAAAGGAAATACTTCCAAGCTGGCAAATTATGTTAAACACACTTACTTCCACCAGGGCAGCGAGTTCGGGTGCTCCGAAAGGGTAAGCACCTCCTGTATAGCTAGCTACACCCACCAAGTATGTAATAACATCGGGGATGAAAGGAACATGGAACTATGGAACGTCAAATATATCCGAGTAATTTTGAATACAGAGACATCATAATTATCAACAATATTGTGATGACGGCCACAAAACTTTTTCAGGGCCTTGATAACCCTAGAATTACAATGTCCTTATGTCAACAATTTATTTGCAAGCAGCTTGCTTCGTTGTATAAAGTTCCCGTAGTTGGAACAAGCTCTAATTTTGCACAAATACACCATAAGCTGGAAAAGCAGGTCTAATGCTGCATAGAAAAGGAAGGTTGACAGTCATCACGTTTGTTACTCATTTAAGTAGTGTGGCTTTGTAGTTTTATTAAACATTAAATGATATCATCAAATAATATAAAGAGTCCGTATGTACATGGACCTAGTAAAACTTTGCTGTACATATGCAAATATCTTTCTTCGGTTCATTCCCACTTAGCCAACATTTTGAAATTTTGTACCTATAGGTGAGATTTTAAATGTAGGTTGAGTGGGAATTGGTGTTCGTTGTAGGATTAGCAAAGACAATAGGTATTAATTACAGGTAAGGGTAAAGTCTGTTTCAGAAAATCAATAACAAAATTATAAAATCTGAATAAAAATATTTCTTTAAATTAGATGTGGAATTATTTACAGAATTACGAACTATATCGATAAAATTACTTGTTAGAAATTCAAACTTGATTTTGTGTACAAGTAGATGATATAAAATTACCATTTTTCCACCATAAAAACTAAAATTTCCTAAAAAATAATGTGACAAAAGGAAAACTTAAATAAATTTTTATGTTGCATTGTATGATATTTCAAAAGCCCATTAGAGGATTTGATCATGTCTATGGAGTTTCATGTTTTTTAAAAAGGTCTTTAAAAAGTGGATTATCAAATAATTCCTCTACTGAAGAACCATATTAAATCTCTCTCTCTCTCTCTCTCTCTCTCTCTCTCTCTCTCTCTCTCTCTCGTTTGTTTAGAAGTCATGCAGCTTTAGGTACATAAATTCAAGTTTTTAGAGACAAATATTCACAACAAAGCTATTATAATATTTAAGAAAGAATGATAATAAATTTTATAATATTAATCTATTTTTGAGAAAAAAACCCAGTTGTATTTATATTTAATTGTTTAACTTATTGAAACAGGCAAACGTCCTTATTTTAATTAATGAAAAAAATAAATTTAAAATGTTGCAATATTTACACAGAAATGAATTAAAGGTTTAATACATACATGTATAATGTTTTTGTTTATTGATATCTTTGTAAGATTATTAATTGTGTATGATATTTTGTTCAGCGTTTAGTAAATAATAATAATAATAATACTTTATTGCAAACAGCAAACAATAAATTGCTACAGCATTACAAAATGTATTAAATTATGTTACAACATGACAAATAACATGACAAATAACAAATAAATAACAGAGAACAGTCAGGTGTTGAGAAGTTGAGACTTGAGTAGCCAGTAAAAAAAGATTTTAAAATATTTTTCAAACATTACAAATCTTAAAATATAATTGCCTAAATTGACCAAACCTCTACAGACACATATATTAAATTAAAATATTCAGCACCACAAAACATTTATTTATTTCAAATATTTTTTATATACTTGATTTATTTATTTATTTATTTATTTATTTATTTATTTATTTATTTATTTATTTTATTTTTTGTGGCATTTATGATATTCTACTTTAAATATTAACTTTTTTATTCACTAAATATTCAGCACCACAAAACAATTTTGCTGAAAAAGACTATAGCAAAATCTTTCCAGGTGAAATCTTAAATGTTTATTTAACCATGTTGGCTAAGTGGGAATAGGAAATTTTAAAATGTTGGCTTAGTGGGAAGACACCCTTTCTTCTGCATTGAAAATATATATTATTTTTATAAGTGTCATATACCATTTTTTGAAACTTCGTCAGATACATTCAAAAATGCTATATTGTCTATTGTCAGATACCATTTTTAAATGTATTTTATGATTAAATTTAAAAAATGGTATATACAAAAGTGACATTTACGTTGGGGAGAAAAATGGAAGTCCCACAATAAAGTTCTTTTTTTAATAAAAACCTTCATTCACGAAACTATATGTATTAGATTTTAAGAAAGATATATGGAGTAGTAATCAAGACTAACCCACCTCAGGGACCGAATGTAAAACAAAACCACTTGGCATAATGTTGTTATTATGTCCAGGTTTCGTCCACAGTTGTACATTTTATATAATAAAATATAATATATGTATATACATATGTTGATCAACATTTTTGTATATTCACAGTGCTTTTCTCACTATATTCATGTGTTTGTGTTTAATATTAGCTATAGTCACATAAATGTTGTTAAATACAAACAACTTAACTACAGTGTATGCAACAAAATGAAAACAAATACGCAAATGAATGCTGAAATAATAAAATTATAAATATGACATGTTATTGTCTCTCATACATTGATTTAAATAAGTTATTATGGCCTTTTGTAGTTTGAAATATTGTCATACATTAAACAAAGAATGTTATAAGACCACAAACTGATTATAAAACCACAAGTATATTAATTATTACAATCTAGCCAGACCAAATCCAAGAACCTAAATACAAATATTTATAAAATTTTGCTATGTCGTATTATCAGGGTTAATTGCAAGTGTTTTGAATAAAGGTATTCTCAATACATTGCATTTCCTCATCTTCTCCGATTGATTACGATGCCTCTTGACAAATACATGAAGTTGAGCACTGTATACTATTTGTAGCAGGACTGCGCAAGGTATGATGTTTATATATAAATTCTTGTCTGGATTTTTTAGCCTGTCATCCAGGAGGTCTTTCATTACTCCATATGTAATCTGTATCCTAATACATATGCTAAATAATGAATAATTTTAAATGTGCACAATGAAAGCAATATTTAATACATTTAAAACTATGTAAGTTGTTAATACAATGAATCTTAATTTGTGTAAAACCTATCTTATTAATTGGCTTTAATACATTATTTTGTCTTCACAATGATGCTTAAGTAGTCACGTATAAGGAGTATTTGATTAAACAATTCTAACTTTAAAGAAACTTAATAAAAATGCTTAGGCTAAGCAGTATGTTCTCCAGGTAAGTATAAAAACAATACCTTGTCTAGGTATATGTTTTATGCCTATTTAAAATAGACGTATGCCAGTACTGTCCTGCAACAAAAAAAACAAATGTTTCTATTTACTGTAAATTACTGAAAACCAACTGAAACCACGCACTTGGCAACAATCATTTCAACTAAGAATACAAGACAATAATTCATGAAGAGACGAAATGATTATATTAGTTTACTGTACTTCCAGAATAGAAGGCGAGACAACTCCCACAAATTGCTTCTCCTTTAAGCCACGTAAGCTACTGCTTAAAATACATCTACCTTTGATGGAACAAAAAAGTAAAATTTGGTTTCATATTACGCCGGAAACTGTGTTGTATGACCCGCATGTAACGCGCAAAGATATGATTTTTGTATTCGCATGAAAAATACTTATGCGCAATTCTTGTACAACTTCAATTTGCCCAACATATGCCAGCCTTCGTGTTTGTGGTACACTAAAAAAATAACGGAGTTTGGCAAATAAATAGAATACTTCAATAATATACAAGTAAATAAATAAAACAAATTTTGAAAAAAAAATACAAAACTAGAATGAATAGATGATAATTCGTCTTAATCCGTGCAGGAAGAAGTCTTAGTGGTAGTTACTTAGACAGCATAACACTTTACACGATTCTTTATTTAACATAATTTTGTTTTATAAAATGACTAGTAAAGAAACGAGCGATCCTAATAAGAAACTTGAAACCTAAAATTTATCTTTGATTAACAACAGAGCTTTATTTTGCGGCGAAATGATCAAAGTTCAGCAAGAGTATCCTCCCTTTCCTCGTACAAATCAGATTTTTTTATTCCCTGCCCTATAATTGAAATGAAGAAACGGTGGTAGAATTTTCTTTCCATTTACTTGTTGAAAACATGCAAACTTTGAAAAATTATGGGTATGTCAACAAGAAGATAGATGGATTAAATCTACATCTGCCCGGAGTTATCAACGTATTAATCTACCTTGCTCGATGTTTTGATTAATTATATATATAACATATGTTTTCCAATGTATTAAATCTGATAAAAAACGGCATATCGCAAATTTGCTCTTGATCGAACACGAACGTTACGAGAATGTTAGAAAATAAGCAAAAATAATAGTAAATTAATAGAAACTCATCATATGCACTAGTAAAAGATATAGTTATCCCACCCAAGAGGAAGATTTTGTGCCCCAGACACACAGAAAACTCTTCCTACCAGTGTGGGATACCTCTTTCTACCACTGAAACTGAAACATATATTACTTTATTTTCTTCATCAAACTATGTACGACTATGTATGATACATGTAAATTTTGTAACACATTTGCAGAAAATATAGTACATTTGTTTTTGGAGTGTCAACGTGTTCATAATCTTTTTGGGAGAAATTAGAAAATTTATTTGAAAATAAGGGAATAAATTTAGAAATAAATCCTAAAATGGCTATCTTTGGTAAACCAAACATTTCGGAAAAGTTAAAACCTTTCAACTTTATATTTATCCTAGTGAGAAATTATATATACAACGATGAAATAATAGTAAATTAAATTTTAACAGTTTAAGAACAAAATTAAACTATAATATAGCATTAGAAAAAATTAGATTTTAAAATTCGGGAAAATTGGAAATTTTTGATAGGTTTTGGAAATATATTTTCAGTGTTCTAAATTATTTTTCTCACTATATACATGTATGAATAGAGAACTTCAAGCAAATTAGAAGTTTAAAAGTATCATAGCTTAAGGTGTTAATAATTTGAAATCGTAGAATAAATGTTTAAATCAATTACATACTGAGCCATAACACATATAACTTCTAGCTTGCTTTTATTCCCCTCCATTATCAATACTCTTTGAATATACAGAAAGAGAACTGATGTACTGAATAATCATGCAGAAAATTGTATATTGTATATATTGTATTATGAATTTGTATTACAATTATGTCGAAATATGACATTTCATGTTTGCTATACAAAATTAAAAAAAAACTATGTACGACTATCTACCACTCCAAACATTTCCCTCTTCATACTCGCAATAACTTCAATAAATTAGGAGGATCTTCGGAAACGTCTTTGAACAAAAAACATGGTCAACAAAGAGATTTCTTGGTCATCAGTGACACTGATGACATCACTAAGAAGGCAAATTACACCGACTTAACCGACACCATTGCTCACCTAACGATCAAGGAACAATGCCACACTCAACTTGTAAGATCGTCGCTAGAGTATGTATCCAGGGTGTGGAACCCAACCATACTAAAGATCGTCAGTAAAATAGAATCTGTCTAAAGTATAGAATCAGGATTTGCCACCCGCGACTACCAACGAACAAGCAGTGTAACAGCCACGCTGCATTAACTGCATTGACAGACACTGCAACAAAGGAGAGCAACAACACAAGTTGTGATGTTCTGTCATATTGTGCACACCTTGGTGAATACCATCCATAGCAGACATTCATGCGGACCAGAGGTCAAAGTCAACGATACCTGGTACCACAATCAAGTAATCTACCACAGATTTCCCGGCAGCTCTTTTGAATACTAGTACTCTACTAGAAAGTGTTGTTGTGACAGCCCTAAAAGAGAGCTTCAAGATCTTTCTGTCTGGGTCGAGCACCAACTTAATGATGATGTTTTAATCAGATTTTAACAAGTCTGTGCACCTGTACATCGACTTTACTCTTCAAGCACATGCATCAAATGCGATTTCTGTACTGTAGTTGGAGGAAGAAGCGCTAAGATTAACAGCAGACTCTCTCCATCTGTCAATCAAAACCATGCCTAGCTCAATGATCGACATTACCAGAAATTAGAATTATTTGCCAAGAACGATAACTGTCCACTCTAAAGCTACCCCAGGAATTAAATTTTTCGACGAAGTCTCGGTTGAGGGTGTCTATGTACGTCAACAGATAACGATTCGATCATTAATGGATATAAACGTATATTGGAAAGTCAGCTACCTTATCTGATGGTGTTTTGATCACATAATATTTTAGTATTTAATATGAGAAAGTTTATTTTTCGGCATGTCGCACGTAGTTGTTAAAGGTAGTTTTCAAACCAGAACCAACAAAAGATAACCTTCACCTTGGTTGGATTACAATAAACTTGCACATTTAGTGATCAGTGTTTATGGAGTGAACAAATGGTATCAATATCGAAAACATTTTAAAGTATGTGTATTTTAAATTAGCTCATACTCTTTCATAATATATATGTTGAGGCGCTAGAAACGGATTTTAAAATTGTTCATTAGATACTTTGCAACAGCTATTTGTCTCTCTTTTTTGTATCGAAAGGTCATCATTGTACTGTTGTTGTTATAAAAGAAAGGATGATCTATAAATATACATGTAGTACTTCCCGTAACGACACAAGACGAATTTGATAGATTTTAGACTAATTGGTTAAAGATTTCTGAGAAGTTTTCATTAAACTGTCAATAAGTCTAGTTTCACTATGTGTTCCTGTTTTTGTATATAGATCTATTATTATTTTGTCTGTTTGATACACGTGAAGCTTTGATAGTATAGGCAAATAACATTGACCTGGTCGTTTGACCTTAAATTAAGTATTTATAAAGGACCGGTATATTTACGTATAGGTAACGCAGATGTTCATTTTGTCTTCATTTATTGGCAACCTGCTTGCGTATTAACTACGAATTTTAACACAATCTATGTACTTGGTGGACCATCGTATATGAATATTTCTAATGGAAGGTCAAGTAAACAGGTCAATTCTGTTTTCCTATACATAGACCAAATGTCCTTGGCTGATAACAAACGCCAAAAACGTATGTTGTTATGTAAAAATATAAGCCAAATCCAATTACGTCTTGTCATCCAAAACAGAAAAGCAACAACACATCTTTTTATTAACATAATGATAGAAGTTCTTTAATCACACTCTATAACTGTGTTAATTTATGTCTTGGCTAGACACTATAACCCTATAGCTATTATATATATCAGCAAAAGAATAAACAAACATGTCCGAATCTAAGAATAACGGTATTTGACATGTAGACTCGACACTCTGCAACAGCTATTTTGTCTCTCATTTGTATTGTACCGAACGGATCACCGTTACACTGTTCGGTTATAAAACGAATATATAAACTATAAATATATATACTGGTATATGTAGTCGTATAAACAAGACGACCTTGATAGATTTTAGGCTAACTGCTAAGGATTTCTGAGAAGTATTCATTAAAGTATCAATAAGTTTAGTTTTTACCATATTTGTGATAGTGTTGTTGTATTTAGCTCTATAATTTTCCTGTCTGATATATGTGAAGCTTTGATATCACGGTGGCATAATACATAGACCAAATATTCTAGACTGATTTCAAACGCCAAAAACGTATGTTATAATATAAAAATAAGCCAAATCCAATAAAGTCTTGACATCTAAGCAGTAAAGCAACAACACATCTTTTTATTAACATGATGATAGGAGTACTTTAATAACACCATATAACTATGTTATTTTATGTCTTGGCTAGACATTATAAGGTTCTCAAGTCTAGAGCTCTTTTATATCAGCCAAAAAATAAACAAACATGCCAGAATCTCAGAATAAAGGGGTTCGACATGTACAGTCGACACTCTGCAACAGCTATCTGTCTCTCCTCTGTATGGTATCGAAAGGATCACCATTGCACTAATCGGTTATACAACGAATGAATGAACTATAAATATATATTTAGTTCTATAATATTATACTCAAGAAGACCTTGGTAGATTTTAGACTAATTGGCGAAGGATTTCTGAGAAGTATTCAATAAATAAGTCTGGGTTTACCATATTTGTGATCGTGTTGTTGTATTTACCTCTATAATCTTCCCGTCTGATATATGTGAAGCTTTGATATCACGATGAAGTGATACATAGACCAAATGTCCTAGACTGATTTTAAACGCCAAAAAGTATGTTATAATATAAAATATAAGCCAAATTCAATAACATCTTGTCATCCAAAACAGTAAAGTAACAACACATCTTTTTATTGACATGATGATAGAAGTTCTTTAATAACACCATATAACTATATTATTTTATGTCTTGGCTAGACACTATAAGGTTCTCAACCCTTTTATATCAGCCAAAGAATTAACAAACATGTCAGAACATCTCAGACTTCGCATATAAAATAGTTTTGTATGGATGCTGACCAATCAGACAGTACAGACGTGTCGAAAATTTAACATTGGGCTAATAAAAAGGAGTCGAAGATCGGCTGCCAAGTGATTGATTTATACAGTACAGACCTGTCGAAATTTAACACTGGACTAATGAAAAGGAGTCAAAGATCGGCTGCCAAGTGACCGATGTATACAGTACAGACCTGTCGAAATTTAACACTGGACTAATGAAAAGGAGTCGAAGATCAGCTGCCAAGTGACCGATGTATACAGTACAGACATGTCGAAATTTAACACTGGACTAATGAAAAGGAGTCGAAGATCGGCTGCCAAGTGACCGATGTATACAGTACAGACCTGTCGAAATTTAACACTGGACTAATGAAAAGGAGTCGAAGATCGGCTGCCAAGTGACCGATGTATACAGTACAGACCTGTCGAAATTTAACACTGGACTAATGAAAAGGAGTCGAAGATCGGCTGCCAAGTGACCGATGTATACAGTACAGACCTGTCGAAATTTAACACTGGACTAATGAAAAGGAGTCGAAGATCGGCTGCCAAGTGACCGATGTATACAGTACAGACATGTCGAAATTTAACACTGGACTTAAGAAAAAGAGTTGAATTGTAATGTCCCTCGTTAACTTTGCCACCTCTTTTTTCGCAACAATGTTGTGAAATTTCAAAATCCATTCATTCCATTTTTTTAATTTTTTTTATTTATTTATTTATTTTTTTTTTTTTTGCAAGTCTCTCTCAGATTATTACCAACTCCTTATGATTTCAAATCCTGACTGAGAAAATAGTGGCAATTAAGCGAGATAATACTACACTTGGTAAAAGAAAATGCTTCAATATTCAGTTCCACTGTACTCAATCTTAGACTTCTGTAAAGATTTTATGATTGATAAGCAACCAGAATTGATAGGGGAAAAAAGAAAACATAAAACACAAAGATACCATGTCCAAATCACAATACCAAAACAAAGTAAAAACTTTGACAACTGAAAATATTAGTTACACAAATGAACTTCCACTAGGGAAGTAAGACCGCTTTCTCCAGAAATGTAAGCACATGTTATCTTGCAACAAACCTTATGAAGACATGTGAAGTATTTCACATTTACCTACCTTAAATAATTTAAAGAAGGCCTAGAAAAACGTTAGAAGTCAATACATTGTAAGAGTCTCCTGCACGTACAACATATAAATCATTGTTTAATATCCTGTATTAAACATTTAATTGCTGTGTATGTGATGGGTAAGGGAGATTTTTGACTAATGTAGATATATATGTATTATATTGTAACATATGCTCACAGCTATATACACCGGTTAAACAATATATTTTTATGAATTAACACTTGATGGTTACATATGGTAAAATGAACAAATTTATTAACTTGCTTGGAAGAATCCGCAAGGGGAAACAATATTTTTACAAGCCAGAACACCAAGAGGTATGTGATTTTTTAAGCATTTAACAAAACTCACTCTTTTACCTTTAAAACAACTTGTTTACTTGTTATGTTTGCGGAAGTGATTGATTTCATTGTCCATGGACTAAGCGTGTACAATAAAAACCTTGTAATTATTGTTATAATGTCTTTGCCACTTAGCTTATTATTTTGTTTAGTAAAACCTGTCTACAAAGACCACCCAATGGAAACAGTAAAAGTGGCCTTTATGGGCATATGGCCTTTATTTACAAGTTCGAATAATATCAATAAAGAACAATTGGGTTACATATAAGCAGGTGGCCTTTATATAAAAGTGGTTTTAAGACAGGTTGGACTGTAGTTCCAAAGTCTATTTTTAACCTTGTTAAATCTGGAGAGAAAACTGTCGCCAAATCATTCAACTCAACATACAGATATATAGATGACGTTCTGTCTCTTAACAATCCTAAATTTGGAGACTATGTAAATGTCATCTATCCTAGTGAGCTTGAAATAAAAGACACGACTGATTCCTCGTGTTCTGCTTCATATTTAGACTTATACCTGAATTATGACGCACAGGAAAGGCTACATTTGAAACTTTATGAATAACGTGATGACTTCAATTTTTCTATTGTCAACTTTCCTTTTTTATGCAGCAATATACCTGCTTCTCCTGCTTATGGTGTATATGTTTCCCAATTAATACGATATGGTAGAGCTTGTTCCCACTACGGGGACTTTGTACAACGAAGTAGGCTGCTTGCAAATAAATTGTTGACTCAGGGATATTGCAAGCCTAGGCTTATCAAGGCCCTCAAAAAGTTTTATGGCCGTCATCACAGTATTGTTGATAAGATTGATGTCTCTGTGTCCACGATTGCCTTGGATATATTTGACGTCTCATAGTTCCATGTTCCTTTCACACAATATTGATTACACACGTGGCGGGTGCAGCTAGCTAAACAGGAGGTGCTTACCCTTCCGGAGCACCCGGCCTCACTTCCCTGGTGGAAGTTCACGTGTCTAACCTAACTTGTCGGTTCCAAAGTTTTTACTTTGCTTCTGGATTGTGATTCGGAAATGGATTAGTATGTTTGTTCTTGATCATCAATGGTTTTTTCTGATAAAAGTCTCCCTTGAATTATTATTCATGTACGCCAAAAATATGACTGAAACCTATTGATTGCAATGAATGAAGGTTATCTTACCTCGTTCCTACCCATCCCTTCAGACACTTGAACCACCACATTAATGATACATTGTAATAACTTATTATATGCATTTCTACGTCCAACTTGAAAAGTGTTTGTCAAATTTTGCTCTAGACATTGAAATGAAAAAGAATAAAAACAATTCCTCGAAGAATACTTTTTCCAAGCTTTAAGACATTACAAAAAATTAAGATATGGACGACATTTATAGTCGACACGTTCATCAGGTAAATGCATTTATCTAAAATATAGGTTTTTATTGGATGACATCGATTGAGATCTAATTGGATCCGAACTTTTACTAGTGGAAAGGAAGAAGTGGGCCATATAAACATTGTTAACTGGTTGCCCTATATCAGATTTTTGCACTTAAAGTAAATGTTGAGAACAAGAGCAAATGCTTAAAAAGGTATGTTATTACCTTAAATTGAAAGAAAAGGACAACACCAAGAATGCAAACAGATTGTCCTTTGCTAGATCTTATACTTAACAAACAAAAAGGAAACGTTAATATATACTACCTTATATTGCATAATGTATGATACACAACAGATATAATATTTTACGATATTTTGAAAAAGAAAAAAATGAACAAAAAGAAAAGAAGGAAAACTCTACATCAAGATAGAAAATTCTGTATCAGATTTTACACCTAACGCTCTCCTGAAAACAAGATAAAATCGACAACAATAAGAACAGACTGAAAACTCTACATCAAGATAGAAAACTACATCAAGATAGAAAATTCTATATCAGAACTCTCTGAAATCAAGAAAAAGCCAACAAAAATAAGAACAGACTGAAAACTTTATATCAGGATAGAAAATTCTATATCAGATTGTACACCGTACGCTCTACTGAAAACATGAGAAAAATCAACAACAATAAGAATAACTGAATACTCCACATCAAATTATACAATTCTATATTAGATTCTAACTACACCGTACGCTCTACTGAAAACAAGAGAAAAATCAACAGCAACAATAACAGACTCAAAACTCTACATGAAGATGGACATTTTTATATCAGAATTTACACTTAACGCTCTCTGAAAACAAGAGAAAAATCAACAATAAGAAGAGACTGAAAACACTATAGATAGAATAGAAAATTCTATATTAGATTGAACACCTTACACTGTTCTGAAAAAAGAGACAAATCAACAATAAGAACAGATTAAAAACTCTACATCAATAAAGAAAATTCTATATCAGAATTTACACCTAACGCTATCTGAAATCAAGAGAAAAAACAACAAAAATAAGTACAGACTGAAAACTTTATATCAGGATAGAAAATTCTATATTAGATTGTACACCGTACGCTCTCCTTAAAACAAGAGAAAAATCGACAATAAATTATATTATTTGAATATTATATTATGCACAACAGATGTTATCTTCTACTGATGTTATATATGTGAATACATTATTAATATTAAGTTATAGCACATTATTAAAACTGACATTAAAATGTCGGTTTTTGTGTTAAAAATCAATATACGTTAAATGTTCATGTAATTATTTATCTATACCGTTGTGTACAGTTTACAGGTATCTTATACAGAATGCATCAGGTGTATAATAGTAAACATTGGAAATTTGCAAATAAAACAGGTTGACATAGTGGTCCACGTTCAAAATACAATCCCAAAACAAACCGGAGTATGTGCAAATCAAAATCCCAAAAGCAAAGTAAAACCTTTGAAAACTGGAGTAATGTGTTAACAGGTGACCTTCCACCAAATGTTCCAAAAGGGTAAGCATTTGAGATTGAGTATCTATTTAACGTTTCCTTAAAATCTTTACAAAAATTTAATCGACAAAATACAAATAATTGACATTCTGAATTGAATAGAAAAAGCCTAAAAAATCATTAGGTACAAACAAAAGTAACATATTTGAATCTTCATAATTGGTAGTGTGTAACAGATTTTACCGCTAGAACAAAATTTACGTATCATTTCGAATAGATTATAAAAAGATTCAAAAATTGATTTTTTTAAAACACAAAAATGCGTTTGAAATTTTTAAACGTCCTTTTAGACTGTTGTGTGATAAATTTAAATATACGGGCAGACAGGAAACTTCAGATATACTCAGCTTAACTTCCGTAACATGGATGACAGCGGGCGTGTTTCTAATGTTTTTAATTCTAATATATAATGCTTTGTGAGTGTTATAAAAGTATTTGCTTGGTTCGTTCTGGCTTGTGTATTAGCTATAGGTAACAGATATGTTGGAATATCGCTGTCCTATGTTCCGTGTATTAATCCCTGCTCCTTTAATGAATACACGCGCGCAATGTGTTTAGTAAAAAATTTTGCAATTGCATTTGGTATTATAAAAAAATAGACACAATTGTTTATACTTTGATCCCTGTATGCCCCTGATAAATCAAGTGGTCTAATGCACCGGGCTACAGGTCATGGCCTAGGTTCGAATCCCAGTGGGGAAGATCCTAGTGCAAAAAGTGTGCAGGTTTGTTTGCTAAAGGTCGATGGTTATTTCTTATAAACGTATTACACGCAGCACAGATTGTCACATAACACTAACGTATACTATTGGCTTAAGTTAATAAATAATATATCAGCAACTCTCATTCTCTGGACAATGATGTTAGATAAAAAAAGACGGTTATAAAGCTTGTGTAGTGACATTAGGCGGTGGTTTTAACCATTAAGTGTAATCAGGCTGTAATGGAAAGAAGACGTTGAAGTTTCTTTTTTAAAGAAGATGCTAAAATTTCAAATTTTTATTTGATAAGATAGATTTGTTGATTAGTCGAATAACTGAATGAAACACAAAACACGGTGATAACATATTATTGGATGGATAGAGAGTTTATTAAATCTTTATAGTAACACGATCTCGTCAAGTATAAAGTCAATGGTTTACATATAGCCTCTACGGATGTAACAACTTGAGTATTTGATACTAAAGAATTGTTCAGTTAAGTGTATATATGCTGTAAAGTATGCTGAGAGTATTTCGTTTGCTTGGAAAGTACAAACACAGGGTGGCCAGATATGGAATATCCTGGGGAGACGAAGGGGTATGTAAAAGCTATTACAGTTTAAGTGTTTTGATACTGTGCATTCTAAATTAAGGATAATTTTTGTAAGTCTCTCTTTTGTACTCTCCACCCATTAATTTCTACAATTTTTGTTGAAAAAATCACGGAAATGTTTAAAATAATGACTTAGTTCCGTATTTTTAGTCTTTCCAGTCAAAAATCAAGATTTAACTAAAGGGTACAAATGGTAGATTTTCTTAATACAAAAGCCTTGTTTCATTATTTTTATTGAATCATTTATGTTGCGATATGTGTCATGATATTTCAAACGATCGGCTACAGTTTTACCCACAGCGCACGTCAAGCGTTTCTTAGTTCCTTAATCAGTGTCTGAACAGAATCCCTTTCTGTTGTTGAGATATAAAGTTTTACCCGGAGAGCCCGTCGAGTGTTTCTTATCCCATTTGTCTAAACATAATATCTTCTGTGTTGTTGTGTTGTTTATTTAAGTGTTAGCTTTTTATTGCCAAGAACATGGTTTCTCAGCTGCTTATTTGTATATTTCATTCATAAAAATTCGTAAACATGTTGTTGTGAAATGTTTTATCTTATTATAATTTTTTTTATTTCTGGATAAAAAAATTATTATACGAAAAACTGAACATTAATAATATGACAGTTCTTTTGAACCCTTTATTGAATGTCACAAACACATAACTACCATCTGTTGTTTTGAATCTTAACTTGCAACATGTTTGTTATTGAATGTTTGTAAGCGTTGTTGTTAATTTTTTATAATTGTCTTCCATTAGAAAAAATCGGAAACGATATAGAGCGAGTTTATAGACCACACTTACTATGATAGTTGTGTGATGATAAATTGGGATGGGAAAAGCAAATATTTTTCCCTGAAAACTTTGTCCTAGAATGGAGTTTACTGTAAATAGTCGAGTAGCACCCTTTCATTATATTCAATGACGAACCTTGTTATGAGAAGTGTATGTTTTGACGATTTCATGTTCAGACTCAGTCAAATCAAAAACAAACATACCAATCTATCTCCAAATCACAATCCCAAAGTAAAGTGGAAACGTTGATACTGACATTTTAGAATAAACATGTTAACCTCCATCAGGGAATTGGGAACGGGTGCTCCGGAAGGGTAAGCGCTTTTTGTATTGCTAGTTACACTCGATATAAATTAAGGTTCGTTTTCGGACAGGCTTATTTGTGTAAATCCAATAAGGTAACAATCTAATAGTCTGAAAAAATTGTATCTATTCAGATGTGGAATCTTCTTTATATGTGAAATTGATGTATTTCTGAGTTTAAATCTCCAGTTTCAAAACACCCGTCATTTTGTATATTTTGCTATCAGCAAGCTGTAATAGCAAACAGCAATGGCCTTCAATTTATATATTTATCATGGACCAACAATTTTGTGTATAGGGCACACAGGTGTTTATTTTGTATACATCACGAGAAACATGCACTGTTTATGTATTAACTTCCAATCATATTTTTATCCGTCTTTTGGATGGATCACAACATATGAATATTCCTATTAAAGCCCAAGCAGACAGGTCAATGTCGTTTGCTTATACCTTGACCGTTATAGCCATAATGTATACACTATATCAACAGAGACGTCCGTGAATATATCCAGAAGAAGCGTGTCAACTTTGGGCAACTCTGCTACTTTGCAACAATCTAATATGACCGCTATTACAATATGCTCAACTATATTATTTAACATATAGTAAGGGATTTTTTCGATATACTTGATATACTTATGATATAAGAAGTAAAAAGTCTGCAAGTAAAGTTGGTCTGAAACATAATTTTAATGTAAAAGTTTCCAAATTAAGTACCACTGTGTTGACAAACCAAGCAAAAAGTTCTTAATCAACTCCTTTTGCTTGCAATTCAAAACCGTGTCAAATGAAAACCTTCAACATTTGTCTTTAATCTAGACAAAAGAGAATTACATATTTACCCAACAGCAGACAGAAAATATGATCAAATAGAAAATCACAAATAAAAGTATATGGAAACTGCATTGACCTGTCTGCTTCTCCTTTAATTAAAATGTTTATTAGGGTCATGTACATAAACGATTTATTGCTCCTTTGTCCTAGAAAAGGGAATTTTAAATATAAAAATTACCAAAACCTAAAAAGATGAAAAAAAAATGAATCCCCCAAGCCTCTTGCTAAATCTGAAATTTAATAATGGTGTATAAATTATTTTGATATTATCCCCAGGTAAACTTCGCATCATTATGATCAATGCCTGTCTCGCTGATATTTTACCGTACTGGATACTAACACGTGTAATTTAACTGGAGATGATATTAAAACATTTTATCAAAAACTATTTAAGTTCAAATTTGAAAATAGGCTGTGGGGATTTATTTCAAATATTATTTCTGTTTTTTGGTAGTTTTTTTTCATATTTAAAATATCATTTTCTAGGGCAAAAGAGCAAAATCCCGGGAATATGGTCTCGTTAGAGCTGTGTAATCCGTGATTGGGTGATCAAAATCGTCATTGTGCTTCATTTGACTTTAAATTGTCTACATATTACCTAGCCCGTACATCATATATGTATTAACTGCGCATCCTAGCACTACCCATGTACTATACGAACCCTTCTTTGTGAATATTCTTAATGAAAGGCAAGAAGGATAGGCCGGTGTTATTTGCCTATATATGTGATCACAACAGCATTATGTAATAACAACGGTGAAGTAATTATAAACATCAATATATATATAGTTAAAAACAAGAAAGTTAATTAAACAATCTTGATAATATTATTTTTCAGAGCATCTTTTGATTATTTAATCATAATTTTTCATAAATATTTAAGAGTAGTACACTTTCATATATTAGATCAATAAGATTTTTTTCTAACCAGTAACAAATTACTTTATCCATACTACAAAATTTAGCTTTATCATATCTATGTATATTATTTTTATCTTATATGCATGTGCAGGAATTCTATCAGAGGCGAGTTTTGTCCTCATGACAATATCACAAGCCACTGTAAGATAACAATCCAGATTTAGGTCGGCAAACATTTTACGGATCTTCATATCTTTACTTTTTAAGATTTTATATGTATAAATATGTATTTTGTTTAAATTTATTCATTCTTGAACTGAAACCAATGTGTCTTATACAAGATTCTGTAACAAATCTCCTGGAACTTTTGGCTGTTTAAACTTTTTTATTCCATTTCTGTATCCGAGTTTCTGATGGATATAAACACGAACGTTTTCTACTATTTGGTCGGTAACGAAAGGTCAAAGTACAACTTTTTATTTTGCAGTAGTGCATTGATTTGGTAACAACTGATCCTTTATAATAAATTCCAAAAATCCGATCACAATTAGCATAATTATTTACACTAATGACTTTTATTTATGGGTGTTAACATTTCAAAGACTACCATATTTGATCGATGCAAAATAGCATACCTGCCGAAAATTGTCATTATGCAACAAAACATTTGCGTTAATCGTAAGCATTCGCAATGCTAATGCTAATAAGTATTTAGCATGTATCGTTGGTCAAAATAGAACTTCTTGTTTGAATAATTACAACCAAGTTGGTTTAATGCAAAATAGCAGACTTTCCCGAAGTTGTTAATCTGGTACCGTAACTTGATTTTAATTTTAGACCTATCTCACCATGGAACAATCGCATAACCATAAACTTCTTACTAAAGGATTTTGTAAACCCAGGAGGCAATACATAGTATTGTCAGATAAACATTGCTCATTACTTTAATTATCTGAGTTTTTTTATTCCCTAAAAACTGAGCTATGCTTTTTCGTTCAAAGTATTGTCTTAGGTAGCACGGTAAAATACATTTTCGGCCTTCTTTGTTCTCATATCAGCATCGTAAAAATATTTGGATTTCCTTAAATTTTGTCTGTTTAGTGCTGCAAAACAGGTTTAGTAATAATTAAAACACTATTGAGCACTATAGCACTATATATCACAGCTGTCCATAAAACACCAATAGCAAATGTGTCAAAAACCTACAGTAAAGTTCTAATATTTAAAAACAACTTTTTTGTTTTACATTTTAGAAAATACAGAGATGTTCTACCTTGTGATGCTTATTGTAATTGAGACACATAAAATTTACCATTAAAAGTTAACAAAAATCTAAGATAATTCAACTGATTTACAATATCTTATTTATGACCATCGTAATAAAAAATACTCACAGTCTTAAACAACGCCAGCATTACGAAATAAACCACTTTTGTTTTAGGAGATATTAACGCTTAGTCGCCACCGTTAAGTGTATACATGTAGGGTATCTGAAATTTTTTGTAAGCCGCATACGCTTTCTGAAACAAAGTACCATTATAAGTGAAAACGGGCTTAACTCTTGAAGCTCTACACAATCCACATTATTAGATAAAAATTCCATTTCAAAATCATTGACATAAGTTGATAAGAGTATTGGTGAAATTATATCACCTTGCATTAGACCTAACTTATTATCAAAGTATTCTGAATTAAGACCATCAACAGTAACACAATCACATATATTGACTTTATAACAGACAACAGTTTACCCCTTATACCTATTTAAGACAATTTGTAAAACAACATAGGTTTATTAATAGAGTCAAAGGCTCTAAAAGAATCTATAAAACAGCAATATAACTTTTTTTAGCTGGACAAAGTTTTGACAGTACCCAACACTGTGCGAAAACCAAATTGAGCATCAGCGAGGGTACCATAACAACAAGCTATTATTTAGATCACTAGTGAACAGCTTTGCAAAATTGCTTACTAAGCTAATACCACGGTAATTATAAAGGTCATTAACACATCCCTTTTTTAAAATAGGAAGGAAAGAATGACAGCAGAGGACCATGGACTAGGGAAAAATCCCGATACCAAAATATTATTTAAAATAAGTTTCAATAAAAGGCAAAATTAATTGCATATATACAGTCACTGAAAACTTTTAACAACCACAAATCGATAGAAAACCATACTATATTGCAGAAAAACAAAAAGGCTTATAAAATTTTAGAACTTGAATTTCAGCGTTTCTACCTCAGACAAAACAGTGACATGTTAAAATCTCTTCGTCCTGCTAATCTGAAACAGTTCTATGCCACGGTTTCGAGAGCTAAAAAGCGTGCTACTAGTACAGCTGTTCATTCAATAAAAAGTTCATTCAAAATTTCGTCACAACCATGACTCTTTCTGCATTTCAGTGATTTAATGGCCTTTAGTATTTTATCTGACTTTATGGTACAGTTTAGTAGTTAATCAAACATCGTTTCACGTTCATCATCGTGAATGTTTAAATTAACTGGGGTCATATCATAGTCCCTTCGTGAATTAAATAACTGTTTATAGTGTTCAAAAAATTATCTAACGGAACAGCTGTACTAGTAGCACGCTTTTTAGCTCTCGAAAACGTGGCATAGAACTGTTTCAGATTAGCAGGACGAAGAGATTTCAACATGTCACTGTTTTGTCTGAGGTAGAAACGCTGTAATTCAGGTTCTAAAATTTTATAAGCCTTTTTGTTTTTCTGCAATATAGTATGGTTTTCTATCAATTTGTGGTTGTTAAAAGTTTTGAGTGACTGTCTATATGCACGGTGAAGTTTCCTACACTGATCATTGAAACATGGCTTGTCCTCGTTTTTACCCTAGAAAAATAGAATTGACTATTCACGGCCTTGCCCTGTATATTTTTCACACTAGACTGTTTACAAAAGGGGCTAATAATATCGTGTAACAAAGATGAAAAATTATCAACAATGTCGTCACAACTATTTTGACAAACAGTGAATAAATAATTTACACAATCATTAATGTTGTTCATTCCATCTATTAGCGTGTTTTGACATATGGGTTCTATACAACAGGTATTAATTCCTCTGATTTACATTCAGAGGTTTTGGTATGAACGCCTACATTCTTGATGGACATCATGACTATAATACTATTATAACGCTATAAAATAGATCAAATAAATCAGGTGATGTTTCTAATGTTGGTAAATAAAATGTGTCTCCACAATGCATCCAGGTAGTCCTGCCAGTCAGTTACATATCGTATATGGTCCCTTTATTGATTGAATCAGCTCAGGTCGGGACAAATGTTACATGATATATTTATTGTGCTCCCAGACATCATCTTACTATGATTTGTAGTTTTTAAAGGTGCGCAATAATGTCACTAATAACTATGAAATAAAATTCAAGAGCACAGATTATCTAATTTCTAGATTGTGTTAGTCATCTTTATTTTTTCAGACATATCGATTTCGTACTTGATCTTTGATCACCGATAGCTATTACTTTCAATTAGGTATCTATAGTAACGTAAAATCCAATAAATGGGTATTTTTGTTTTGATATTTCTTTGGCCATTATCACAATAATGTTGATAAGCATGATATTCCTGTATCCAATAATATTTTTGATAGGTATGTTCACACTGTTCTGTGATCCTTTCATTCTCATTTTTGATTCCACACGTGATGGGTCTAGCTAGACCCTCGGACTGGCTCCCCTGGTGTAATTTTACGTGTTCAATAAAATGTGCCCGTTTTCAAGGTTTTTGTTTTGGATCAGTATTTTGTTATTTGAACTAAAGATACAGATGCCCTGATGTTATTTACACAGTAGCTGAGATTGACTTATACGATAGACATTAAGTATTATCCTTTGTGAGTAAACAATCATTCTTTCTGTTATAATATAGTCCGCGATATCACTTCTTGCTTCTTGCTTTTATGACCACTTTCATTTTTAAACTTTATAACGCGCCAGGCATAAAAACAGATGACAGTGATTTAAAACATAATAAAAACAATGGTTGCATTAATGTTTTGTTGCTGCCACTTGGGATTTGAAGGGGATGCAAAACTATATTCAGTTCATTCCAGTCTTTCGCTATATTGCATAAAATTGCCACATTTGTGGGCATGAATTTTATCTAAGTCGATTTTATCTAGGTTGTTAACTATTTTATACATCATTGTAAGCATTGATTCTTTGCCTCTGGAGTTCTCAAATGCAGTTCTTCCAGCATCTCACCTATGTGCGACTTGTAACTATGTCTTCCTGTAACATATCTACTTCGTGTTATGGGCATAAATGGTGTAGGCAAGAATGAAAATACTAACTCTTTTGTCATTTGTTATCAATGGGTTTTTTTCTTTTATGTCTTTTAAACATTCCAATGGTAGCCCCTAAGTCCGGAATTTTATAAAATATGTGGCGACACCAGTGTCCTATCCTATTGGATTAAACCACAAATTTTACGGATCACAGCGCTAGACTTCAGTAGGCATCATAATTGCAACGATTAATGAAGTTGGGACTTCATTCGGCGTTGACAATTTCAAGAATTGTTGAAATCGACATATAAAGTATATGACAAAATGATATATTTTAACTTGATGTTAGTGCAATAAACATTTTCAACTTATATTAAAGCGTGTGCTTTCTTGTCCACGTGTACAAACTGGTTATTTTAATCAGGTCCCGATCGACCACTATCATTTAAATGTTGATTATCTTGCCATTTCACAATGTTAACTGTGTTGTAAACAGTTTTAGGTATTTAATCTCGCCTTGTATGATGACAAGGTATTGTAATGTGTATAAGCACTCTTGAAAACTAAAACAAGTGTATTGCTCTGGTAATATCCAGTTTTTTTTCAGATAAGATAACACTTGTACCCTTCTTTTATAGCATATGTAACATACTGAAAATGTTAGGTTGAGGTAACCTATCGCCTAATAAGCTTAAGGTCACTTGCGAAAACATGGTATTGCATGTTGAACTTCATTAAGCATCAAGGTAACAGTACCCTACTAATCTTATTAAACGATGGACTGCAATAGGCGTTGAGGTAACTTAACGCCTATTAAATCCCTTGCTATATCTTATTGCCCGGTAGACATTGAGATAAGCTCCTTTGGATTAGAGAGGAAAAAACTAAATGCATTTCCCATGCTTTTAAAGTTTCGTCGGGATAAAATATATTTTGGTCAAGTGTAAAAAATGGACGTTGACGTTACGCACGGCGTGTACAAATCTATCCGCTCTGATAATATTATTCTAAGTCCAAACTCGAAGTAACTGTAATATTTTTATAAATAACTTACATGAAATAAAAAACATTATATCTATCAATTAAAAGAACAAATGAAAATATACAAGAAAAGCATCACAGGATAAATGCAACAGATACCAATGAATTACTAAAGAATTGCATTTGATACATTCAATTGATTCAAAGACGTTTTTCCACAAAATTCAATCCATGATATCTTTTTTAATATTGTTTCGATTTTCAAAATTCTTTCAGATTTTAAAAATTTAGAATTTTCATATTTTTCATACACTATGACTTTTAAAATATATTTGCAATTACGTCATGAAAATTTATACTGAAATAAGGGGCGTTATTTGAATGACGCACGGGTGTTTTGGAGTGACGTATTTTTCGACCTAGGTGATTTTCAGTCACCTTCTCAGGCCAAGTAAAATGTTTTAAATTAAAATGATTTTTTTCACTCAAGTGTTCTGTAAAAATATTTTAATGTTTAAAGATAATACATATTTTAACGAATAAATAATAATAAAATGACAACAATTTGAATTAACCCCTTTTAAAATTAGACGATTTTCGGATTTGGATATTCCCTACTGGTGCTTGCTATTATAATTAATCGTGGTTAAATACACGATGACAATGCATTTTATCATTTATATACATGTTGTATAAACTATGTATATATATATATATATTATATACTATGTATTGTAGTTAGTCCACTCAGACACAGAGACTAGCTTGAACATATGTTACAGAAAGTGTTACAAAAATATACAATTACTAAATTATCTCTATATTAGTTTTATAGTTGAACAATTTGTCCCAGGGTGTAGATAGAAAAATGACAATCATGTTTCAGTTTGATTTTATTGATTTTAAAGGTAAACAACTGCTTCATGTATATCTCCTCAATATATCTATACTTATTACCTATTCTGCTTGAGCAGGCTGTAGTAGAATGCATCCTCTGTACCGGCCACAGGTGGCATATTATCTTTCGAATTCCACAGAGGTATCTTTAGAGCGTACCATAATATAATTTTTTACGTTTCATTTCAACAAAAATATTTAATTTCGACTACAAACATATACACGCGAGGTACAGTATCTTGTTTAATTTTTTATGGTTGATGAATTTGTAAAGAGCAATTTAAGAAATGAGATTTTAATTATGGCTAAAGGCCCTTTAACTTTAACGATATCCTTTTAACACAGGGGAAATGTACATAATATTTTAGATGATGGTGTCAGATAAGGCGTGTTTTGGTGAATTAAAATGATTATGTATTATAACCGATCAGCTATAATGTAACCAATGTTAAAATATTCAACATTATCCTTAAATTGGGATAAGTAACACTACTTCTCTGTGTGAAGCGGGAATAAAAATGTTTCAACCTGTTGTTAGAAATACCAGGAGAAGAAGCAGTGGATTATCACAGTTAAGGGCATTAAATATTGTACCCCAACAAGTGGTAAGTTATATGAAATGTTTCATCTTTCAACGTTTTCTGTCGCTTATGTTTTAATATTTGTAAATCTGAAAGCATGTAGTCAGCAAGCTGATTTCGCTAGCATGCGTATGTGTGCGTGATACCAAAGCACAGATTTCACTCGCTTGCGTGTGCTTGTTACAGGGTCTGTTTGGATACTAGGGATTGCAAGTTGCAATGGCTTGTTGGTGGGGATCGCCTTCCAACCACTTGCTCGTCTGTTCTTCTTGGTATTGAACTAGAGGTACACATATCCTTCGAATATATCATACCTCTATGTAAAAGTTTTGTACATTGATAATACCGATTGTGTTGTTGTTTATGTTCTATGTTTAATTGTTTAAATTATTTTTTTGCATAATCTCTGCAATGTAGGAAATAAAGAAATGATGATGATAGTTTTTTATTTCTTACACATTGACTGATGGTTTGAGTTTGAGATCTAAATAAACTCAATGACAATTTAAATTTTTGCTCCATTGACTTTATAGTGAATCCGATACGAAATTAGGACACGTCTTGTCCGTCGTTTTTATCCCACTACTGGAGAAGCTATATTTTTGTCCCCCGCCGCAACGCGGAGCGGGGACATAGAAATGCCGGGCGTCAGTCCGTGTGTCCGTCCGTCACACTTTTTTGTAAGCGCTCTCATGCCTACAAATGTTGACGGATTTTCATTAAATTTATACCAAATGTTTATACCACTATTACCTTGGTCAAGTTCGAAAATCAGCATTGGTCGATACTTTTTGTTGGAGTTATGGGACTTTGACCACAATAATAACTCTGTTTTATCCAAAACTTGACCTTGTAAGCGCTCTCATGCCTACAAATTTTGACCAAAACATTTACATATAATTTAACTGAACATACAGATGTCTGCAACAATTGAATTATTTCATTTAAATGTCATTTTTCCTTTAACACTTAATGATTAATTGGTAATCTTTTTCATTAAAAAGAAAAATGTTTTTTTTTAATTTAAAAATTGTCGTGAAAAGGAAAAAGTTTGGATTTTGAAAAAAAAAACTCATTTGAGATTTGTCAAAAGAACATTGCAAGTTTTCTAGAGAAAATGTATAACATTGTTGTTGAAATGCCTTTTAATAAGTCTTAGATTGCAATTGACTGAACAGTTTACCAATAAGTTAAAGACAGGTTTACAAAACAAGATTTCCTTTGTTACAGTTTCGATCATTTCTTAACTAAGATTTTCCTTAACTAAAATGCGGCAAATTTCAAATCTAAATAATTTTGTTAGTTTTCAAGATATTCGTGCATTTACGGCTCCATTTGAAGATCACATTGTTGTAACTATATTCTGCATGTAATTTTGTTTAAACTAATTTATTTAGAGTACCATAAAATGTTGTCAAAAGTTGCCAGTTTTAAGTTAAGAAAAATTTTAGTTGAAGAATATTTGTGAAACTTGAACCATTATAACACCAAAACCCATTACACTCCAGAGAGTTAAGCATTTTCTTGTGGAAGATCTTTGCCATAATGCATCATCTCCTAATGTGAAAACTTATTAATAATTTTTATTAAAAACTAAATCGTAATTTATTCATAATTCATACTGTCATGTGTTATTATTTTTTAATGAAATAAAGTATTCAAAAATTAGCACATGAGTTTGCATGGTCTGCAATGCTCAGGGTTTAAGCCTAAGGGACTTATATATGATACCCACTATATCAAACGTAATGACAAAATAGTGTCGGTACTTAATTGTACCAAGCAAAATATAAAATTTGATAAATATCAAATTAGGTTACAATTTGAAATAAAATCCGAAACAACCGGCAAAATCATAAGTTTGTGTTCTTTATCCGTTTTAAATTCTCTAAATTTTAATAACTAAATGTAACAAATATTTAACATTTATTACAATTAAATTATGGAATATGTCTTCTTACTTGTTATTCACTTATTGGTTAATGTGCTTTGTAAAGACGAAAAGTATTTAGATTACTGTCAAACGAGTCACTACATACTAAATAATATACAGACAATAAGGAAAATATAAATCGATGGATCAAATACAAAATATAAAGACATGAAAGAAAACACATACATATAAACGCTTTACAATGTGATAATCAACAACAAATATATCGATCCATGTTCAAATCACCATCTCAAAATCAAAGTAAAAATTTTGAAAACTGACAAAGTTTGATTTGATTTTTTATTTTGATTAAATACATAGATTTTCACTACGAAATGAGGCCAGAAGCTCCGAAAGGATAAGTACCTCCCGCCTAGCTAGCTAGCTTCGCCCCGCAAATCAAAATTAAGAATGAAAGGAATGTGGAACTATGAATAAAGGGAATGTGGAACTATGAATAAAGGGAATGTGGAACTATGAATAAAGGGAATGTGGAACTATGAATAAAGGGAATGTGGAACTATGAATAAAGGGAATGTGGAACTATGAATAAAGGGAATGTGGAACGATGAATAAAGGGAATGTGGAACGATGAATAAAGGGAATGTAGAACTATGAATAAAGGGAATGTGGAACTATGAATAAAGGGAATGTAGAACTATGAATAAAGGGAATGTAGAACTATGAATAAAGGGAATGTAGAACTATGAATAAAGGGAATGTGGAACTATGAATAAAGGGAATGTGGAACTATGAATAAAGGGAATGTGGGACTATGAATAAAGGGAATGTGGAACTATGAATAAAGGGAATGTGGAACTATGAATAAAGGGAATGTGGAACTATGAATAAAGGGAATGTGGAACTATGAATAAAGGGAATGTGGAACGATGAATAAAGGGAATGTAGAACGATGAATAAAGGGAATGTGGAACTATGAATAAAGGGAATGTGGAACTATGAATAAAGGGAATGTGGGACTATGAATAAAGGGAATGTGGAACTATGAATAAAGGGAATGTGGAACGATGAATAAACGGAATGTAGAACGATGAATAAAGGGAATGTGGAACGATGAATAAAGGGAATGTGGAACTATGAATAAAGGGAATGTGGAACTATGAATAAAGGGAATGTGGAACTATGAATAAAGGGAATGTGGAACTATGAATAAAGGGAATGTGGAACTATGAATAAAGGGAATGTAGAACTATGAATAAAGGGAATGTGGAACTATGAATCAAGGGAATGTGGAACTATGAATAAAGGGAATGTGGAACTATGAATAAAGGGAATGTGGAACTATGAATAAAGGGAATGTAGAACTATGAATAAAGGGAATGTGGAACTATGAATAAAGGGAATGTGGAACTATGAATAAAGGGAATGTGGAACTATGAATAAAGGGAATGTGGAACTATGAATAAAGGGAATGTGGAACTATGAATAAAGGGAATGTGGAACTATGAATAAAGGGAATGTGGAACGATGAATAAAGGGAATGTGGAACTATGAATAAAGGGAATGTGGAATTATGAATAAAGGGAATGTGGAACTATGAATAAAGGGAATGTTGAACTATGAATAAAGGGAATGTGGAACTATGAATAAAGGGAATGTGGAACGATGAATAAAGGGAATTTAGAACGATGAATAAAGGGAATGTGGAACTATGAATAAAGGGAATGTGGAACTATGAATAAAGGGAATGTGGAACTATGAATAAAGGGAATGTAGAACTATGAATAAAGGGAATGTGGAACTATGAATAAAGGGAATGTGGAACTATGAATCAAGGGAATGTGGAACTATGAATAAAGGGAATGTGGAACTATGAATAAAGGGAATGTGGAACTATGAATAAAGGGAATGTAGAACTATGAATAAAGGGAATGTGGAACTATGAATAAAGGGAATGTGGAACTATGAATAAAGGGAATGTGGAACTATGAATAAAGGGAATGTGGGACTATGAATAAAGGGAATGTGGAACTATGAATAAAGGGAATGTGGAACTATGAATAAAGGGAATGTGGAACGATGAATAAAGGGAATGTGGAACTATGAATAAAGGGAATGTGGAATTATGAATAAAGGGAATGTGGAACTATGAATAAAGAGAATGTTGAACTATGAATAAAGGGAATGTGGAACTATGAATAAAGGGAATGTGGAACGATGAATAAAGGGAATTTAGAACGATGAATAAAGGGAATGTAGAACTATGAATAAAGGGAATGTGGAACTATGAATAAAGGGAATGTAGAACTATGAATAAAGGGAATGTAGAACTATGAATAAAGGGAATGTAGAACTATGAATAAAGGGAATGTGGAACTATGAATAAAGGGAATGTAGAACTATGAATAAAGGGAATGTAGAACTATGAATAAAGGGAATGTAGAACGATGAATAAAGGGAATGTGGAACTATGAATAAAGGGAATGTAGAACGATGAATAAAGGGAATGTGGAACGATGAATAAAGGGAATGTGGAACGATGAATAAAGGGAATGTGGAACGATGAATAAAGGGAATGTAGAACGATGAATAAAGGGAATGTAGAACGATGAATAAAGGGAATGTAGAACTATGAATAAAGGGAATGTGGAACTATGAATAAAGGGAATGTAGAACGATGAATAAAGGGAATGTGGAACTATGAATAAAGGGAATGTGGAACTATGAATAAAGGGAATGTAGAACTATGAATAAAGGGAATGTGGAACTATGAATAAAGGGAATGTGGAACTATGAGACGTCAAATATATCTAGGATCATTTTGGATACAGACACATTATACTAAGCAATAATATTGTGATGATAGGTACAAAACCTTTTGAGGGTCTTGATAAGCCTGATGTACAAGGATGGAATTACGAAACTCAAGATTGAATTTTAAAAAGTACATTTTTTTTTATTTTAGGAAGATGAAGATGATCAATATACTGATGGAATTGATAACAGGTAAGCATTTTTTAAACTTAGAAATTATTTTTTAATTTATTTATTTATTTATTTATATGTAGCTGTAGTGTAGAATGCTTGGATATATTAAATGTCAATACTACAGTTGCAATACTGTTTCTAGACCGAGAATCGTTCATCTTTCGTAATAAAGTTCCAAGAAAATTAAGCAAACACACCCGCACACAATTGCAACTGATGAATACGGTATCTCACGTTAAAACGCGTTAATTATTTAAGTGTTTTGTAAAAGTGTTATATTAAGCAACCTGAAAGTTCATGATTTAATCTAGAACAATAGTGTGGCGTGGCGCTAGCACTTGCTTACATATCCTAGAGACTATCGTCGCCTACGATCGAATTTATCACAGGCATATTCTATTAGAACGTTTGTCAGGTTGCTTTCAGAAACCCGTTTGATTTCACTTGGTACTCCTACATATCACAGCCTCAATATAAGTGAAATACTCTACTGGGCTTAAAACAGAATTACCTTTATGCTTTGAAGTGCATGCCATCTCTGTTAGCTCGTCTCTGGCAGTAACGATGCATAAAATATTGAAATATCGGAATATTCGATTACAAATAATGCTTGATGGATCAGACTCGCCTAACTGAATGATAATAAAAACTTCATACAAAATTTGAATAGCGACCATAACCATAACAGGACAAATTTGTTTGTCTAATATCATGGCTTTAGATTCTATTACAGATTAGGTCGTTACTTAGTGCTTAAATTTGATTTTAGATAGTTACGGATTTTGTTTTACTTAAATATAAAGCTACATTCACAGAAAATTACATTATCTTCATCTGAATAGCTCTTGCATAAAAGTTTTGAATCCTCCCGGGGCAAATCTTAAATCTGCAACACAGAGTTCTATAGAATGCATTTAGTTTGTATGGTGATCTGTTGGGGCCAAATTTTCATTATCATTCCTTGACTTTAGAAAGAAGTGAAGGAGTGAATGCAAGAAAGCGAATGAGCGAAAACACGGTTGCGAAGGAGCAAAGTGTTAAAGTCGAAGGAACGAAGATATGATGGTGAAGGAACGTAGGTACGATGATGAAGGAGCGAAGATACCATGGCGAAGGAGCGAAGTATTGGAGACAAAGAAGCGAAGATGCAACTTTTCCTTTCGGCATTGTATCTTCGTTCCTTCACCATCGTGTTCCTCTTCTTCGCTTTTCGGTTTCAGTTTAAGGAGTGATGGAGCGATAAAGCAAATTTGGTCCTTATAGAACACCGTAAGTTTGTCCAAAAGTATAATGAATATTCTAAATACTTAGTAAACTAAGGCTTTTAAATTAAATCCATCAGCTTGAATTATGTAAAACTCAATCATAGATGATATTTTATTGGAGAATTGTACAACCAATTTTATATTTTGACATCCTTGATGAGTTAGATGTGATCTTTAGAACTACAGCGGTTATGGTTTCTATCAATATTTCATAAATTGACGTGGATAAAAAAATATTCATATCATATTTCAATGAAATTTCCTTTCCTACTCCTATCTCATAAGCCCATGTTTGCTGTGATTACCAAAATAAATTGAACGAAAACTTTACTAATGTTATTTTGAGCATAGTCCATGTTTGCTGTGATTATAAAATAAATTGAACGAAAACTTTCATCATTTCATCATAAGAATGACTAGACATTTCATCTTAAACGTTAACTACGCTTGAGCGCCTTGTAATAACCATTATTAGCTACATTTATATTACATTTTCAAAACGATGATACCTTTTTAACCTACTGAAAAACTAACATGTCCGTGCGTTCTATTCTTTGTAGAAAGGGTTTAGCCACAATGGGCAGTGACCATTTTTCTCGAATTTGTTTTCAGAACACATTGTTATGTGTAGTGTGGGTATATACAAGAACGCGATCATTTCAATTTTGCAATTTTGACAGTTTACATATATTGTTTGTTCAGAACACAGTGTCGTGTTTAGTGTGAGTATATATGAATGCATTCAGTATGCATGTATTGTTCGTTCAGAACACAGTGGCATGTTCAGTGTGGGTGAGAACGCGATTATGCCAATTTTGCAATTTTGACAATATACATGCATATGTATTATTCGTTCAGAACGCGGTGTCGTGTTTAGTGTGGGTATATAAGAATGCGTTCATTTGCATTTTGATTGTATACATGTATGGTTGGTATTATCATTTCAGGTCCTTTTCATCTTAACATAAGAAATATGCTCTAGGATTTACGTATTGAACAGAAAGTTAAAAATGTGATTAGAGATGTTGTGTCCTATTTTTCAGAATATTTTTCAGAAATTAAAAAAGGACAAATCACTTAATTCCGTCGTATGTTCAATCTTTTTTTAATTCAAAATCTAAACACATAGTTATAATTTCAAACCGAAAGCTTTTTTAAATTAGATTTTAAGTTAATGCTTTGGCTATTGAAAAGATATGGGTATGTGCGCGTAAGTACCTATTGCCCTACATGAATAATTGATATCTAGCTATTACTAATATTTAAACAACACCCGAGATGATATATTTATCACTTAATGTGTTATAGAATTAAGTATTATATGTTTATATAACACATTTTATTGGTGAGATCACAAGAAATAGTATTGTTGTTTCAGAACTGCGTCAGAAGTTCATTTAATAACCTTCTGTTATTGCTGCTACTACTACCACTACTAATACCACAGTAAAAAGGCCTATTAACTTGTTAGCGAAAACTATAATAATTTAATTAAGAAAATTTATTTATTTAATTTCATCATCGCTCTGGCATCCATGATAAGATTTTATAACAGATTTTTTTCAAATTATGCTTACAAAATAAGGAGAGGACAAACATTTCAGAATTCTATGTTAAAATACACTGAGTGAAAATAAACGTTAAACTCAATCAAGATAGTACCTTTGATCTTGACTTAATGCACATAGTAAATATAATATCTCAGTTGTCAATTTAAGCCGCGGATCAGTGAGCCCAGGTTTAAGTCATACGTACGCAACTGGGTAAAAGAATGTAAACCAAAACAAAATCATGTGGAATTAGGATATTTTGGATAATATGACAAAATTAATCACTAATCTTAACACTCACAAGTGTATTTTTCCTCATGTGTCCGATTATTTACACAATCATTGTCATTCCTAAGACATCAAACCAAAGATTATCTCTGTGAAAAGAATAACAGCTTAACATAATGTATAAATGTAAGTCTAAGACGAATGCCATTTATATACCTTTTAAATGATTTTACTAACGGTCAGGTACCTTCTGGCATTTTCAAAAAAGTTTAATACTATTGAAATCAAATCATGGATTTATACAAATTGTCCGACTTCGTACTATTTCATAAATATTTATGCTACGATCGTATGTCAGATCACATTGTCATTTAATGACTGAAGGTTGTGTTTCACATAAAGACTAAATAAAGTGTTGTCAATTGTATAAATACTATACATATGTGTCTATTGAAACAATTTATATTTTTACTTATTAATGTATATGATGCTATCTTGCCATCTTGATTGTTTCTCTACGCATTATGAGTGATATTTCAACGTTACTGTTGCCACCGGTTTAAGTAACCTTTATGGCAAAAAAAGACATTTGTATGCTTATCGCAATATAAATGATGAAACTGAAATTAATGAATTCTTCTTAAATGGTTTGTCTCAGTATCACTTTATTATACTGTGACAGAGTTTAAAAACATGTAACCTTTTTAATTTTATACTAAAACTGCAGTGGAAGGGCTGTCTAGCCAACAAGTTTGGATTACTTCGTGCCATACTGAATAATTAATCATTAATGACTAGATAAACATCTCCAATTAAACTGGAGATGAAAAATATTTGACTGATATACACGTATTTGTGGCACGTTTTGCTAATCATGAAATTGAAAAGTTTTGTGTGAAAATTGCTAATGTATGTATAAATGTTGTTATTTCAAATAGTAAATTTGTTACTTCTGGCATTTAAAAAAGTTCAATTCCATTTAAATCAAATCATGGATTTATTAAAACTGTCCTAATTCCTTCCATTGCATAAACATCTATGCTACATGTAAATATGATCAGCTACATACAAAGCGGTTTATTTGAACTTTTTTTCAAATTAAATGTATTGAACTTGTAAAATACGTGCACAGATTCTCAAAATTTGAATTAAATGTTATTTTTTCGACGAATCAAGCCTTAACAAACCTTTATCAGATACAATAAGTTACCTTTATAAAATTGCCTATATTTATCTCATTTTTCACCTTATTGTTATTTTCACCTGTAATTGTCCAATCTCTCTAAATATCATACCTTATTTTTATGTCCACATATAGTAAAACTGATATATACATGTGGTACTAGTTTATTGGGATAAGAGATTGGATTTTTTCCTGGTATGACCATTTGGTCGATAACAATGGACAATACCACGACATGTAGATACACATTGGCTTTATTTACATATTGTGTATAGAAATCAAATGTCTGGATTTAACACGTTCTTTACTTTAATACTTGATTAAGTATAAGCGTACTTATCGATAAGCCTGATTTTTATTTCCGTGTTTTGAGATGTCTGCTACAATATTTTTGAGAGTTTATCGACATATATGTAATGCTAGAAGGTAGGTGGCAATTTTTGCACCATTCATTGTCTTAGTGTTAAATGTGCTACTTTTGAATTTTTATAACATAATGCATTCGAAAGCACATCGCTATTGCAATACATGTATACAATTTTTACTTGATAATTTATTTTTTAAAATGGGGGTAGTATTTGACACAAGCTTCGTAATGTGCACAATCTAGCGTTCGAAATTTTGAATATATTTCTTTAAGATTATAATATTTATATTTGCAAAACACAATATGTATTAACTTATTTTTTTAATTTAACTACATTGACATTATATATTTTCTATTTTCCTTTTGTAAATATTCTTTTGTCGCTTTCCGGATTCTGCTTACGTTTGTTTGGAAGAATAGAAGATTTTTTTTCTAAGTATGTAATGGAACTTTCGAAATGTTGTATGGTTAGAGGAACATCTCCAATAAATCAGGAGACAGTAAGCTTTTTAATAAGTTGTTTTGCTGTATCAGTTTAAAATTGATCACATAGTGCAAATTACAAAAAAAAACTTTCTTTCGTTTATAATGTTTAAAATAAAACTGTAATCTGCGTTTTATAAATACGTATTGTGTCACCACTTTCAAGGGATCAATTTACAAGTTAAAATGACCCTTACCACCTTGGTCTAATCGCACTTGAGTAGATAATATTGTGAGAAGGTTCATCAATTCGCGTGCTAGGTTGACAATTTCTTTGGTTTCTTCAGAACTTTTAGAAGAGGTTTTCTCCACATATAAGTGAAATAGTTTTGATCAAACGTAATTCGTTCCATGTCTAAATCCCTATCCTAAAAAATGAAAGCTGAAAGCGTGAATTTTCACTGAAGAAGTGAGTTTGTGTGTTCTGGAATCACAAGCATCTCCTGTGAGACTATGAGACTACATCTACCATGAGCCTACTGTGTTCTTGAACACAAATTTCTATCAGCAACAAACCCTTTTTGAGGAAGAAACAGGTATAAAAAGTTGTAATATAATATATAACATAAAATCAATATTTTCTAATTTAAAATTAGTTATTTTAGATTAATTTTAGATTAAGCGATTAATATCTCCATAAATTAAAACTTAAAAGATTTTTAGATTACATTAATTATAAGGTTACGATGCAGCAAACATATTCATTTTCATTAAATATGACGCAGTGATTGGTGTTTTACTTCCCAGTCAAGATCCTTTGACTAATATCGAGTAGCATATTTATTCAACAATAACGAAAAACATCTAAAGACAAATGACAGGCAGATAATAACAAATAGATTAGAAATTCAATTTACTAATGACAGAATGATATATAAGGTTCGATGTAATCCTTTAACAATTAACCCCAAATATTAACATTAAAATGTTGAATGTATAACAAACCATTATTGTAGCTTATTTAGTAGAGTATTCACTTTTTGCGGGAGTGTGTGGCTAAAATCCTGACCACGTCTGATCAAGACTTTAAAAATAAGTAGCGATCGTTCTTTCGCCAAGCAATGGACATTTCTTTGGAAGAGACTCCGAGTGGCACGCTCCCTTACACGTTATCCTGGACGGACTGCAATATTTAAAAGTTCTGTCACTTCACCAATAGCTTCTGACGTCTCTATATAGGTGAAATATTCTTGACTGGGGCGTAAAACCACATTCAATTAAGTAACTTTATCAATGCATGGTCGAATTGCAACAATTTGATTTATATATCTTTTATATATCTAGTTATAAATTAATGTTCATCGTTGTGTTGCAATGTAACATGCCTTTGGTTATTTTGCTCATTGTAATGTACTTGTACTTGTTATTAAAAGACAAAGTAATTGAAAAACGCGTATTTAGAATTTTTATAATTTACTTCTAAATCAATTAAAAGATTCTGAAATTCACTGTCAAACCGTAGTTTTTAAATGTTGCAAAAGGCTAGGTAACATCAAATTAATCTAATTTTTAGAATTAATACTACCAGATCCAAGTATACATGTTAAGTCTGATCTGGCTTTGTTTACATTAGGTATAGATTTCTAGCCTTTACAATAACTCGTTCATCAATCTGTTGTTTCACCATTCAGAAAATTGTGTTTCAGACTTTACCATAGAAACCGTGTGTATTGTTGTCAAAAGTGTTTATACTTTCGGTTTCCCCGTGGGTTTGTTGTTTTTGTAGTAAGCATCCTTATAGAGGGTTTATGGAGGACACTTTACTTGTATAAGTGATTTGAAAAGGCTTATAAATAAATTGTTTATACATTATAGAACATGGTTGTATACAAATTTCATGATTCAATAGATAGATGTCATAAACACGTAGAGACATTGTAACATTACTAGAGAGATGGAAACAGCAATAGAAACGACGTTCAGAGTAATGCCGTCTTCCACTGTTAACAAACAAGCAAAACAATATACATGTATATATAAACGCTTAACACTAAAACATTCAGTCAAAGTTCAAAGTTTCGGACTAGTTAATATCACGTCATCTTAATCTGTAATATCTTTGTTTATTTTTCAAGTAAAGATTCATTCCTAATGAAGGACACAACTTGTATGAAACGATGAAACTATTTTAGTGTTAAGCGCTTTTATTATTTGCAAAAACTGCCATCCACAAATAACTATTCAAAATATTCGCCATGGCTTTATATTATAATTATCATGTCAAATTCCATTCATACAATTGAAATATTGAAGTTTTTGTATTATTAGGAAGGGATGTCTAAACTTTTATGATCTTAATGTAACAAATTTGTTTTTCTTGAAATAATTATTTAAGGATTTCTGTTCGTGTCAAGTCACAACTAATGACCATATTGAGACTAGCAATTGGAAATCTTCCTTTGGATTACATTTAGATATATTTCTTTATAAATCCATCGAATGTCGTGGATTAATTAATATCCCAGGGCTCTAACCATACCAACTAATTTTACAAATTATTTGAAATTTCACGGTTGTAAATCGATGACTTTTTAATATCATATAGATTATCATCATGTATTGCTTATTTGTTAAGGGGCTGGTTGTACTAATGTGAACCGTGTAATCGTGAAAAAGGGCGTTGTTCCAGAAAACTTTCAATTTGCTCCTCAATATTACTTATTGATCTTACATTCCAACCTTTCAACTGAAATAAGCAATATCGTTGACGCAATAGCTTTCATCACTAACGTTAATATAAAAATCAGAGTAATTTCACCTTAAATAACTTTATAGAAATGAAGCTCAAAAGATAAGAGTCGACGGCCATTAAGAATGATGATGAAGTGTAAAATCAGAAGCTCAATAAACTAGGATTGGTTGTATACACAATATCTTAGATTATCTCTGCTGAATAAACTGAAGCAATATGTTATAAGACGTTATGAAGTGTTACAATGTAGCAAATTATTATATAGTTCCACGTGATTAGGGTAATCTAAGTAATAAAGCTTCAGGAGAACTTGAGGACAGCTGCTTGGGGAAATATGGATAATTATGAAGATTTACTATACGGAAGGTCTGTTTTATTAACATTTGCACAAGTTAATGGTGATTATAAAATACAGTGATATATGGTTATCAACATTAAGTCTTTTTATAACATTTTTATTTCCTCTTAAAATTAAAACATAACGTGTTTTTTTAAATAAACAATACAAGTAAACATAACATAAAAGTAATTGCTTTCGATGATGTAATTCTATCGTACACTTTATGGTTTTATAAAGTTTAACGTTGGTTCTAGTGTCGGTTATAGCAAAATTCGGCAATCCCGAGAGATCGTTATACGGTATTAAATTGAAGTACCAGATTTTAAATAAGTGAACTTAATATTGATTTTTTGACGATTTTGATCATATAAACATTACGGTAAAATACTAAAAAAAACAAACAAAAAAGTACCAAGCAATGCCTAACACACAATCCCAAAAGCAAAGTCAAAACGTTAAAAACGATCAAGTGAAGTTAAACAAGGTAAGTGAGGCCGGGTGCTCCAGAAGGGTAGGCACCTCCCGTTTACCTGACTACAACCACCACGCGTGAAATCAAATTTGAACATAAACATTTTTTTATTTGTCTGGATTAAGATTCTATACCGTTTGTTAATTTAATTGTTCTTTAAATTGAATATAAATTAAAGTGCATGTATATTTCATAAAAAAGAACACATTAAAAATACTCTGGCTTCTTTTTTAAGCTCAGAAACGGATAGTTTCCTCTTGCTTGCCCCATTCCAACTTTCAAATTAAATTTTCATGTTCCTTCTACGGCTCCGCGTTTTACTGCTTCACATAATATATACCGTTAACATGGTTAAACAATGAAGTGTCCGGTCTATACGCATTGATCCATGTATAAAATTATCAAAACCTTTGTCACTGAAAATAATCAAAATGACATAAAAACCGGATTCGCTAGAAAAGTTCTAAAATTTAGCATATCTAAACAGTTAATTACAGTTACAACGTGTATCTACTTTAAATAATTTTACAAACAGTTATTTGACCATTATACGGTTTTTAAAAACTGCAAGATGTTCACTTCAAACTCGATACATTTTCCTGAGGACAAATAAGATTGATCTGAAATGTTTAAACTGTTTCAGTTAACTGTTCGTAAACAGATTTCACGATCCGGACAAATAGGGTAAGGACAATTTTATGTTATACTGGTTTTATAGTTATTTGTGTATTCATATTTGCTGCGAGACGTGGAGGTCGTGGGCTCGAACGCCTGGCGGGTCATACATAAGACTTTAAAATTTCAGATACTGCTTCCTCGATCGTCTGACGCTTGGTACTAAGGTGACAAGGTATCGACTAATTCACCCGATGTTGGTATCATATGACAATGGGAGTTAGGTGGTATTCTTGTCTGTGGTTTACTTATTCGGCAAGAGCTAGTACCTAGCACCCTGAATGCGCGCCAATACAAAAAAGACCTCAAAACATATCACGCAAACTTAGATTTATCCTTGGGTATTTATTAAATTGCTATCGTAGCAGATAGCTAAAAGAATGCTAATGCGACATTAAACAATATTTCAACTACCACATTCCTGTATTTACTGCACACTGTGTATTTTATTATTTATTACTGATATGCGATTGACCCGGGTAGAACAATAACGGGACGTCTCAGTTTTTAGGGATGAGTCTCTGGTATCTTATTCGTCGCTATTCGGAGTTTTCCTATTTTGTGATTGATGTTGTTACTGGATCTAGCTTGATAACGCGTCTTCTCTGAAAATAAATTTCAAATTATAAACCAACACTATAACATAATATTCCCAGCTGTAACAGCTGTATGTATTGAACCAGAGCACATGCCTTGTTTCAGTGTTCATTCTAGAAGGGACCATGGGACCATTGACTTCTGATTTTGACTCATGACAATATTGTTCTTCTGTGGAAGGGTCTCCTTCAGTCAAATTCAAAAATATTGATATCATGGTTTTTAAGAAGAAAGGTTTTTGAAAACGGCCTACTCTTGTAATACCTACATTGAAGACTGCGGTTTAAATGAACAAACTTTGACGTGACAGGTCAATTTGCTAGATTAAATTGAATTGTATCTTTCAAAACACCATTCATATGTAACGTGTTGTAATTGAATATTTTTTTTCTTTTCAAATGGTCCCAAAAGAAACTCTTGACTTCGGAAATGTTTTTGACACTCAAAATTTGTAAATGGAAGCTAATGGAATTAATTTCGGTTTTTTATTATGATACTTTGGTGATGATATGAAAAATTTAGCAATCGACATATTTTCCAACACAACAGCCATCCATTCTTATACTCAGTAGACTTAGAATGGCAAGCCTTTTTTAGTTTTTCCATTGTTTCTTTGGATATGCGTTTTGTTCTTGACATGTACTTACGGGGTTGTCATGAAGTTATATTGATTTTTACAGAATGTTTAATTGCACTCAGAGTTGATTACACATCTTAAAAGCCCCGAGGATGTGTAGTCACGAATTTGATATTATGCATGTTTGATTTTAATAAATTAAAATGCAGTTTGCAGTCCCACAGGTATAAATTTGCTTTAAGGAGTTATAAAATGGCGTTATGTTGCAGTTATTTCTGGATTGTAGTGTATAACACAATAACTAAAACAACCACAGACACGTCAAATCAAAGGAAACGAATGAAAAAGAAAGAAAAAAAAGACGGACAATACCTTTCCAAAAGAAACAATTTCCACTTACAATTATCATCAGCAACTGTTGGAAAATCTGTGAACGAACATAATATTGAAGTTAATAATACACCGATACTAAAATCCAATTTATAAATAGGTCCGAGAGTCATTTATTTTATATTATTTTTGGTAGATGACATTTAATCTTCAAATATGCGAGATTCCCGTTATTCCTTTTTATGAGTTAGTGTTAGTTTGACCTTCAATCTTATTTCTGAAGGTATTTATTTTATTGAGGTAATTTATTATACCTAACTTGATTACGGTTGTAAACATACAGTCTTCAGTCGTTATTTCAAAATTTCATTACGATTGTAAATCAGAGTAAATTAGATCATTACATCTAGCTTTATGTTCAGGGAAGGTCATGGTGTCTGTTCTTTCTAACAAAAGATGCACGGTCAAAGCGATTTATGGCCATCTTTAGAAGCTCGTTATACTGTGTATTTATGGGCTTCTGTTTGATTGCAATTAACATAAACCAATATTTCTTGACTTATAGACAATAGTATTCTTCACGCAGTGCTCGAAAGTTACTCTGTTTGGGCATGGGTTACAACCATTTGTAAAAACTATCACTGCCGATTAACAATTATAATAGCTACTGTTAATATTGATTGTTTTAATACACATTGCTGGCAAAATATTGTTTAAAACATTTTATAAAAAAATCAACGACGAGATATCGCCGGACTTTTATTTCCTTACAATGTCTCTATGGAGATTGAGTTCTGGTAAACGCTTAAACTGCAATTTCGGCTTTCTAAAGATGTTACAAGACAACTGCATTTATTATCAAAGGCAAATTGATGTAAAACTTTGCGGTGCAAATTATTTTGTTTTATTTAAATACTTGTTGTGGTCGTAGTGTTAAGATTTGTTAACAATATAAATCAAACACAAGAATACTGGTCCATATCCAAATCACAATCCAAAAAGCAAAGTAAAAACTTTGAAACTGGCATATCAAGTTAAACACGTGAACTTCCACCAGGAAAGTGAGACCGGATGCTTCGAAAGGCAATCTCCAGTCTATCTAGCTACACCAGCCACGTGAGCCTTATATGATTTGATTGCTGCTTCTCATTAGATGTTTCCGGTAGGTGGTAGCTGCACCACTGTCCAAACAACTAACAGTGTATCAAAATGATGTTGTTTTAGTGTATTTGCTAGCTACAGAGTACATGTAGGTGAAAAAGTCACATAAATAAATTATACATTCATAAAATATCTACTATCAATAAAATGGGAATAAACACCATTCTAATTTAAATAATTTCCTTTTTACCATGCTGTATACTATAACCATTAACATGCTGTTATAACACAGTTTATTTTGATACATTTGATTTTAATTGCTGTTTTTATATCAAGGTAAGCATAAATCACCACGGGTACACCATTTACAGAAGTTTTTCAGCTAGCAACATGTCATAAATAACTACCGATGTATTTATAGAAAATATTTTAATCGGATTGTTCAACTACTAGTACTTGCCATATCGGGACAGATATTTTTTAAAGTGACTGGCCGCATTAATGCATTAATTTGGAGGAAGGCAAACCCTCATAACGTCACAAACTTGTAAAAATTGAAATTTAAGTGTTCTCGAACTACCAGTTTAATATGGTTATGAATAATGTACATTCCCTGTTTTACTTTCAAATTTTTATTGAAACAATTATATGTACATTGTATTATATACACACACTAGGTTGTTGGTTCATTTTAAGGTAAATAGGTTTGTTTCAAACATTTAACCTTATATTTTAGAAACATCTGATTATGATGAAATAATACGCACTATTATGCCCAAAAAGAACTTTTATCCACAATACTAGATACTTTGACGGCCAGTGTTCGTCAAAAGTCAGAACCTTTTATATAATTAGTTCTCTCTTCAATCGTATATGTTTTATTTTCGCTGTTTGAATGTTCTTGCTTTATTGGTATGTTGCGTCTCATTATGGTTGCATTAGCTATAGTGAAAACATCTTAATTGTATGAAGATATTCCAGTTCTTCTTCAGCATATATTGTAAAAGACATATTGATGACTTGTTTAGTCTACTCAATTAATCTTCCGGACTGTTTTTGGATTCTGGCAATATTTGGGCCATCATTAACAGCTATTTGTTACAATTATATGTTGAGGACGACATTTTAAGTAATGTCACAAAAGTTAGTGAGTATGAATGTATAGTCTCAATTAAATACAAGACTGACATTTCCTTCAAGTAATGATCTTGTAGAGACCTGTCCAAAGTTTAACACTGAGCTTACAAAAAAAGGGATTGAAGTTTGGCTGTCGAGTGGTCAAGGTAGATACAACTGTGTTGAGTAATGGTGTTTAAAGTCCCAGTCAAGAATATTTCATTTATATCGCGACGTCACCAGCTATAGGCGAAAGTGCAGAAATTTTGCCTGTGCATTGCGCTGATGACATTGTACAGCAGGGTTCTTTAGCGTGCCAAGCCCAATGTGACATGGGACCTAGTTTATTGTAAGTTCCCAATCGTGACTTTCTATTCGTAATGCCGAGTGCTTAGCGAAAGAACAGTCACTTCCCACTTTCAAGTCTTGGATCAGACTCGGCCGGGGTTTGAACCCACAACCTCCCACTTACGGAACAAACACTCTACCAACTGAGCTACCGCAGTGGTTGACTAGTGAAAAAGATAACACCTGCCAAAATACTGCATTGATATAGCTAACGATGGAACCGAGATGAGTTGCCGATTCAGCACCGTTAACACAGTGTTAAACTTTCGACAGGTCTGTACTGCATAATTAGATTGACAAATAGTCTTATTTATTATACATTTGCCTATCTGTTAGGATTATTTTTATCTTGATTCTCGTTTGAAATACTTTATGTTGTTTGCTGTTTTAAGTTTCCTATGTCAGACAAAATTGAGAGATTAGAATGTCAGCTTTTTTATTTTCATACTTAAACTAAACATTGTCTATTGGACATTTTTATGTTTAGTAGATCCAGGTCTGATCAAGCTGGATAGTTTGTGTCATTTATCGTATATAGTCGATCATCATTATCAGATTATGTTGATGACAAATTGTAATTGCTCAAGATGTTTAAACTAATCTAGACATTTACATGTCCATACATAAGTAAATTCAAAAATTGTCCTGTCGGTTGCCAATGAAGGATTGTTATAATTTTTACATCCCTGTAAAAACTACCTTCTTCTGGGATGCTGATTAAGAGACGATGGGCCATGTTTATGACTAGTGTTTTTATCTAAATTTTACAATTTTTCATTAAGTCAATATTGCCTTCTTTAAAAGCACCTTAGGAATTATTTGGAATGCATTCTTTTATTAGAAGGTAGGTAAGATTTTTTTATTTCATTTTATTTTTGAATTCCTCTCTATCAAGTATACAGAATAAGTCAAAGCTCATACAACATCTAAATACAACGTAAATTTTAATATCATATTATGATAGTATCAGAATCGGAACATCTTTTAGAGCAATGTGTTTTTGTCTCTTTGTGATATTCTAGTTTCCGTCTTTCTCAGCTTGATTATAAGCTCGTTTCTGTCTTGCTCAGATAACCAAATGCTATAGGATTCCATTTATTCTGAAAAATGTTTTCTTACAGTTGGTGATTTATCGCTGAAATGATTTTTCCAATATATGATTTTACGATAATTTCCCTGTATATTGTACACTCATGAATAATTTACCGAATATTAATTAGAAGCTACAATAAACCCGTTAATTATATTATCTTTGATATTCCGTCAGTTGTTCAGTTGCTTTACAACGTATCTGGCTATGTGATTTTGTCTTATCTAACAAATCTGATCAAATGTTTGATGTTTTTCACAATAGTAACATTGTACAGCACTGTTTAACACAAGCATTATACTACTCTATACAACACGTGTGTTTTAAAAACATAATTTTCAGTCAATGTTAGAAAATGTTGCTTCATTGTTTAAATATGCGTTTTTAGTAACCGATGCTTGAAATCACAATTTGTTGATTGGAATGATTAGCCCTGCCTTCTACAAAATACCCAAACCACACCTCTAGATACGATTTTGCCCGATGCTTATCTGAAATCAGGATGATAACTAGTGGTCTAAATAATGTGATCTTTTTGTTTCGTATTCTTGGTTACCTTGGCTACCTTTGAATATTACTGATACATGTTTTTAGCTTCAGATTACTTTATCTTATATTAAGAACAAAATGTTTCACAATTAGTGGACTCAATATTTCTTCATATTTTTGTTTAATTCGTGATTACTTGTTTCTTTTGTTTGTCCGTTTATTGTGGTGTGTTCTTTGGTTGTTCTGACTGTAACCAAATACATGTAATCTAGCTACAACTTTCTGTATTTTATTGTAAATACTGCATTGGTAGAAAAATCCGCGGGAAGATACTTTTTCGCTGTTTACTGCCAATGAATAATTTAAAGTTTCATTCCTGCCGTATATTAAACGCAATGCTTTCTCTAGGAACGCATGCACTTGATGCCATCGGACATTTTTTTCCCATAACGCATGTACAAGTATCATTGTTTTATGATAACATCTAGGTGATAAATAAACATCTGACAAATGAAGTTCATGACATCTTACATTAAAAATTTAGGTTTTAACATCGTCTACATCAGCTTTGGTTTATTACTATTAATTCGCTCTATCATTATACTGGAATCTATTGATCAGAATATAAACCGAATATAAAATACGAAATACGAGAAATAGTGTTATTATTAATTGTCACCCTTCAAAGAAGTTTCTCGCATAGCGATTGGTTAACTTGCCGGGGTACATGGAACTATGTTCGGAAATCTGCCGGAGTACATGAACGCACGCGACGTTTAGCGGTAAAAGGGAAGTAACTCGTACATCGCTGACGTCTAGTTACAGTAAACAAACATGGCGACAACGTACGCAAGTTACACAAAATACGAAATGGAAGTTAAAAAGATCCAACTGGTAACGCTTTGAAGGGTGACAAAAACGTTATACAGGGCTTTGGCAGGTTACACGGCCCCATGTACCCCGTCAAAGATGAATGAATAAATCTTTGACGGGGTACATGGGGCCGTGTAACCTGCCAAAGCCCTGTATAACTTATAATATACAGTGTGCTCATTGGCCGACATATAGACGTTAAACCCGCAATAATCATTATTATTAAATTCTAATTATAAACTAATACTATATATCCAGATTTCTTTTGTTGTTGAAGTAGAATTTATATGATGATAGTTAAGATGATATCCGTCGGTGTTGTGTTCGTAACCAGTAATCAGGTTTTTGTTTGTTTCGTTGAAGAGTAAACATCAAAATACCGGTAAAATACCAAAAAACATTTTGATTTTTATGAAGATTGGCAAACTTGAAATTATTCTTTAATTATGCCATGTGTCTGTAATTAAATAGAATCAGTGATCGCAATAGTACGCGTTAATGGTTATTTTGTATTTTTGTTTGTTGAGTATGGTATATTAAATTGAATATTAAACCTGATTAGTTCTGTGATAGCCGATAGCGGGATAATTCCTATGTGTACGGTTGGATAATGACTCGAAAGAGTTTCATTTTTGCCAATGATAAAACAGTTTCTCTGAACCGTACTGTTTGTTAAGGAAAAATCCATACTAGTACTTGAGAGCACTGAGTAGGCAAGGGGAAAACTTAAGAGCCATTATTAAATGCAAGCTCAGCGGGCTTGGTGACGGGGACAGATTTGTATATTTCAAATGCTCTCTCTCTCTCTCTCTCTCTCTCTCTCTCTCTCTCTCTCTCTCTCTCTCTCTCACACACACACACACACACACACACACACACAAACACACACACACACACACACCATGGGGGTCAATTGATCATTTGGTCTAAAGCGCTGACTTCCGGATGACACGATCTTTCCGTCTAGATTTGAATCCTATTGTGCAAACTGTCGTAGGGTTGGCTTAATCGCTATACTCCCAATACAGTTCTTAAGAAGTAGCAGTAGCCAAAGTCCTATAAAAATACAAATGTAAATCAAAAGACAAACATTAATTGTCTATACAGAAATCTTTTTTTATTATTATCACAAACCACATTGAAGTGTGGATTCCATATTGGTTTGGATGTAACCTTGTAGACAAACAAAAAATTGGATTTAATTTTAAATCAACATTATGTTTAAGAAAGATTAAAATTGATATTATATATTAGCTTTACGAGTGTTTGTCAAGATTTTAACTTTAGAGACAAGAAATTGATCTTAACTTGTTGGTCAATATAATATATGTATAAAACTTTAAATATCGCCCTTTTCACTGAAAATTAGATCTTAAGTAAACACATTCTTGAAAACAAACATGTTTAGTGTTTTTCTATGTTAACGATTTGAATCTATTTTAATCTGGTATGTTAATATATAAGTCTAAAAACGGCAGGTATTTTTCTCACTCTTACAGACGTAATCGAATTTTTGGGTAAGTTACACAATTATATGCATATTTTCAGATTAAAAAGTAAAAGTGTTTTTTGCACCGGCACGATTATTCACTTTTACTGAGGTGTTTAGTTCAGGCATGTTGGATGAAACCCGATTGTCTGTAGAACACTACCTAGATTGTCAAGCGAACTGACGACCTTTCTACGTAATCCTGGTGCTTTAGACCATTTGGGGACTTGACACCCTACTATGGTGTTCGTATAAATAAGTATGCGTCTCAGAATAATTGCGTTCGACATAATCATTGTTGTATTTAAGTTTGAGCCAATTACATGATTATTTTCGGAATAACAACATAGAGTCCATCTTTCTTGCAACAAACTGAAACCATTTTACTTTATTCATTAGATTCAAAATATTTTGTTCAGACGACCACAACACGTGCTCCCGAATTATGAGCTTATCATAGACGTTTATCCTTAATTTGCATTTGATAATTGAAGGCAAAATGTATCAATCTAAAAACTGACCAAACCAGACGATAAAAATATGTATACATCTTGTACAGAAATGTACTCTCCAGACGATTTATTAAACATCTATGTATTTCAGACGTTTGATAATTTCTTTTCTGAATATTTCTTTGGAGATGAGTGGAAAACATTGTTATGACGTCTTGGTTAATGAGGCGATTAACAATGCAGAAGCGCACATTCCACCACGATCTCAGACCATTCAAGTATAAAATGTAATCTTTCTAGGAAATATAAATGCTAATAACTCCAGAATAAATTACTTCTCACATATTAGCCAGAAAAATCAGGGATTTCTGATCGCTTGTACAATTGATTTATAGACAGCATTAAACACTTAAGGTTGTAAACGTACGCAGTAGAATCTTGTTATAAAGAACATGATAACGTAATCAAACTATTTGTTTCTGGTAATTGTTTTATTTGTTCTGGATAAATGACAATAAAACCAGAATTATTAGAACATTTATCACCCGTAATTACGTCATTAGTATCTGAAACAAGAATAAACTTGAACTTATCCTATCTATTATCACCACATCCATTTTTACTGCGCCATGTGCTACTTCTAATTTGATGAAATAATACCATTCAAAAGTACGTACCACAGACAATGATGACCACAATTAAATCATGGTAAAAATAAATTTCAACTTTACAGTCAATTATTATCCCCTCCCCCCGCTTAAAAAGTGGGGGGTATATAGTGATAGGGGTGTCCGTCCGTCCTTCCGTTACACCTTAGGGTACCTATCTCTTATCCGCAACTCCTCCTAAACCCTTCAATGGATTTTCATAAAACTTTTACACAATCTTTGTGATATAATGTAGTTGTACACACCTCCTATTTAAAAATTTGATCCGATGGATTTTTGGGAGCGGGAGTATTTTTGTGAGCTTGTGGCTCACAGTTTTTCTAGTTTATATTTACAATTAGAGGCCACTTGTGTGTAACCATTCTTTAGAATCCTCTACATATAATTTTTTGTCAAAAGTCAGTTATATTTTTGTGTTATTTAACTTAATAAAACCGATGAAATTATATAGTGCCTATCGCTTTTCAATTCGACTGAGTGTTCACTTACCACAGCAATGTACCAACAACTGAATATTATTAAAATATACAAGACACAACCGAAAAAATTGTTCTAACAGATTGCCTTAAAATTAAACCTAGGCTCTGTATAAAGTTTTGCGAAGACATTTAAACGTTTATCAAGTCGGATTTCTCCTAAGTCGTCATTGAATAATATTTTTATAGACAGAAAATGTTTGATTTTTATGTTTTATTTGGGCATCAAGTTCTTTTTGTATGCACCAACTTTAAAAGCGTTCGTGTATAGCGCACTTAAAGGCGTGAGGGGGGGGGGAGTTAATACCTGAGGATGAAAGGGATCGGGAGAGGAAATAGTATTTCACTTAACTATCTTGATCCATTTGGGCACCTGGTTTTATAAATATTTCCTTATAACGTTACACAAAAACTGATAATAAGTTATACCCATGAACTTTGTCCATTAGGA